>CM033454.1:6550000-7150000 GCA_019425755.1 Amaranthus cruentus | reverse complement strand
ATTTTTCTTGAATTGGAATTTTTATTATCTTTCGATACCCATTTTATATGTTATCGTAAACATAAAATAGGGCCTCCAAAATCTTTGCTCCGCCCCTGAGTCTTCCTTCCATTCACAATTATTGTCCCATTAACTTTTTTATACTTGTCGAGGCAACATTTTAACCCATAATATCTCTAATTATTCTTAATAAAAAATTATAAAAAGTTGATATTAATAATCCTTTTATTGAGACGAATCAAATAAGGTCTCACATGACTATATTTTAACTTATAGATTAAGAGTAAAATACAAATTAAGAGTGATACATGAATAGTACCCAAAAACAAATGGGACATTTGTTTTGAATTGGAGGGAGTATAATTTTTGAAATTGCAGAGTTTTTGTAGAATTTGTTAATTTTTGCTATGTCCATGATTGTCGGAAATTATTGTATGGACTTGTGTTGTTCCATACTATTCCGACGGAATGTCCCCGGAAATAGAACTTTTTAGATGGTGGATATATTTTTTACTAAATATTAGTTTTGATACAAAAAGTTAATGGGAATTGGGAAATATAAGTGGCCATAATCAATTTTAAAATATTAAAATGAAGTTAGAAAGAAGATTTATGGAGATTATAACATTATTAGTATTAACTAAAATATTAAAATGAAAAACAAGTTATTTTTGTCCAAATATTAAAATATCAAAATATTAACTTCAACGGGAAACAAATGGAATATAAAATAGTGAGTATACAACGAAGTAAAATTTGGACCAAGACTTTTGTTATATTGCATCACATTACAAAATATTATTACCTCACAATTCCTGTACATACCAAGAAAAATAAATTAATTATTAACGTTATGTGAACATTGAATCTCTACAATTAGATGTAGAAAAACACTCAATTACTCTAGTAATGATCGTAGACTATATTAATTTTGTTGTATAGTAAAGAAAATTAGATTGAATAAGAGAGTGTCATTTGTAATTTTTTTATTGGCCAGCATTATCAGAATATTTATGGCAGGAATATTAATTGCATGATTTTCAATTCAGTCAATTTTAATCTTTTACGGAAATAAAATGTTGGATTCATATTAATGGCATGAATAATTGTAGGAATTTCAGATCAGTCAAGTTTATTATCTTACAAAAATAAAATTTTCGATTTATATTAATGGTAGGAATATTAATTGCAGGAATTTCAATTCAGTCACTTTTATTCTTTTACAAAAATAAAACGTTGGATTCATAATAATGGTAGGAGTAATAATTGCTGGAATTTCAATTCAGACAGTTGCAAGAAAACTCACTCAAAATTTGAATTTATATTAATGACAGGAATATTAATTGCAGGAATTTCAATTGAGTCAATTTTATTCTTTTACAATAATAGAAATTGTCTTTCAATACAATGGCATGAGCTAGAATATAAATTCATCATTTGACCAACTTAATTATTTGCTCATACCAATTTCTCTTTTCTCAAACTTCAGTGTTGGCGAATAATATTTTCAATTATAACCATGAACTTAAATTACATTTAGGAAATACATAGTGATAGGGGACATGGAAAATTAATACAAAGGTCAAACATATGTGGGAGTATAAAGAGAGAGATGTGACCACATCTATTCACTTAATCCTGGTGAACGAAAAGGGAACATCTATAATGGCTTCGAAGGGAAAATTTACAATGCCAACTCATTCTAAATCTTGTGTGTTAGGAAAATTATATTTTTTTTTGCAAAATTTGGAGTTAATCCTGCAGTGGGAGAGTATAGATCAACCAAACATGAATGTAAGATATTCTTCTATAAAACATCAATAATGAAGAAATTCCAGACTTGCAAATTAGCAAATATGTTTTTAACTTTATTTCATTCTATGACATTCTTGACAATGTTCAGAATGACAAGTTTCTTTTAGGTAATAAGTTCAATAATTCTTTTCTATTCATAAATAGAATTTTTTTAATTTTTCTATGTAATTACTTATATACAACTTAATTTCAGATGTAATTGGTGAGGTTATAGAATATCGCGATTATAATGAAAATTCCTTCAAAAAGACTCTTAATATAGAGGTAATTACTTTATTACAATACATGTATGTAATTACTTTATTACGCACCTTCATTTAATATTTTCATTCGTCTAAAATTTCATTAAGATATAAAAATGCACGGATTTCTATCCTAGTTACCTATATATAATTCTCTACTTACTCCAACTCTCCAAGTCTAGTGTATGTGTATATTGAAGTATTTTTAGCATCTTGAAGAGTCGTTTAATCCGCAATTTGGACATAAATTAACACTAATTGCGTGGTTATCGTTAAGTGTAAAGGTTTTGTTATCGTTAGACTTTATAGTTTTTAACCGCTCAGAGTTTGGTAAGTTAATAAATAATGGTCATAGAAAGGAAATAATAAGACGCGATTAGGTGATGATCGCATGTTCGATCGTAGGGAATTTTAAAAAATTTAGAGGTTTTAATATTAACTTACATAGTATATTTAAGTGTTTAATGTGTTAAAATATAAGAAAATTGTCAGAAAAATTTAAAATTTTTTTAATTATAAAGGGTCTTTAAAAATTTGTCAATTTTTATTTAGACTCTTGGATAAAAGGCACAATAAATGTAGACAAAGATTATATGTGGACTTTGAAATAGTCACCACACGAAAATAAGAAATTATTTGACTTGTTTTAACAAAATTAAAATAGTAACTTGATGTAGAAAGTACAAGGCTCATCAAATGTCAAAAAATATAAATTGATAAGGAATATGTTATATACAATAGCTATATTCGGCAAAATATGTAGACTCAAAGATTTGAATAATTCAACCGGTATATATTGTTTAAAAAGTTATTTATATTTATTTTTTACTATGGTTATATTATTCATTGAATAAATCAGTATCATTTATTAATAGCAAGTATTTTAGAATAGACATGATATATATGATTTTGCCAAATATATATAACTATTATTATGGACTTGATCGCATCTTGTACTAGTATCAAGCCTACTTACAATTACCTGAACTATGCTATTATAATGGGAAATAAGAAATTCCACCTGATAGCATTAAATTTTAATGAAATGTCAATGGTAACACTTTTTTCAGAAAATTCCACATAGTAGCATCCAGTTTATGCACTATCTAATTGCCGTAGCATTTTCCGCTAAGTTCTTGATAAATTCCGTTTAATTCATCATTTTGTAAGTTTTTTCCACATGGTAGCATCCAATTTTTGTTTAATTCACCATTTTGACGTTTAATTCACCGTTTAATTCATTAACGTCCATAAATGTTTAATAGTTTTATGAAAAAAAATGTAAATGTTAATTAATTTTACGGAAAAATAATTTTAGCATTTAAGTTACCATTTTAATGTTTAATTCATCGGTCGAAATAAGTACTCTTTCGAATAAGTACTTGTTTCGATCGAATTTTTGAAAGAGTTATCCTTTAAGGATAGTAGCGACGTCCGTTTTTTCAAAAAAAAATCCTTATGATGGGTAAAAATGACGTCAAATATCATTTTCGGTTTACGTATTGGAAAATAGGCGAATAAGTACTTGTTTCGACCGGATTTCCGTAAGAGTTATCCCATAAAGTTAATTGCAACGTCCGTTTTCTGAAAAAAAAATCGTTATGATAGGTAAAAATGACGCCAAATATCTTTTTCGGTTTACGTATCGAAAAATAAGCGAATAAGTAATTGTTTCGACCTGATTAGATAGTTTCTTATAATTTTTCAATAAAATTATTAAACATTTATGAGCGTTAATGAATGAAACGGAGAATTAAACATTAAAATGGTGAATTAAAAGTTAAAATGGTAAATTAACAAAAACTGGATGCTACCATGTGGAAAAAAAACTTACAAAATGATGAATTTAACGTAATTTAACAAGAACTTAACGGAAAATGCTACGGCAATTAGATAGTGCATAAACTGGATGCTACCATGTGGAAATTTCTTTAAAAGGTGCTACCACTGGCGTTTTATCAAAATCGGATGCTACCATGTGGAATTTCCCTATTATAAAATATAAAATAAAATTACAATTGTTACTTTTATTTTTTATTTATTATGACTTATACTAAAAATTAATTAATTTATTTCAATTTAATAATAGAATTCCTTTTATTTTTAAGTTTCTATTATATAATCGACCAACTATGATCCAAATCTTCAAATTTTAAATTGAGTCGAACTTGAGCTTATTTGAGAATTAGTAAATACTAGTATGGCTCAAATTGCACAAGTTCGTTGATTCCGATTTTGAGCCTTGAAGGCTTAATTTTGGCATGGCATGTGCTTAAAATACAAACACTCGGTATTATGTGAGGGCTAGAGCAAAAATTAACAAACTCTATGAAAACCCTCTATATGTTTAATAATTATGATATTTTTTAAACAATTAATTTGTATCTTTAAAGACCTAACATATACTAAGTAATCTAATATTGAAATCTTAAATATTTTTTAGTGCCCTGTGCAGTCGAACATGTTGAACATGCTCATAACCTCATATACATACCAATAACCTATTATCCATGAGAAATTGAACTAAAATATAATAAAAAAGGACCAAATTAGAGGGGAACTAGTATATGTCCCGTGCAAATGCACGAATATGGTAGTTTATTAAATTATGTAAAAAAATTTAAGAAAAATTATCTACAATAATCCAACTTTTTCATGATTTCCCTACAATAATCACATGATTTACATCTATTGATTAACCATGAATAAACTCAACTTTAGGGAGTATTTTCCTACTGTAAACTTGGACAACCCGATAACCTGCTATAATAGGTAATTCACCAATAAAGTAAACTGAAAATTAATTTATAATTAGAGAAAAAATTTTAAAATTTACATAAAAAAATTCTAAATGATAAAAAAAATCATACATTTTTTTGAACATTTTTCTAACATTTTTTTCGACATTTTATTTTAAATTAACTTTTATGGTTAATCAATAGTTGAGATTATTGTAGGAAAATCATAACTTACATAAAAAAATTCTAAATGATAAAAAAATTAACTTTTTTAAAATTTACATAAAAAAATTCTAAATGATAACTTTTATTTTAAATTAGCAAGTCATCCGGTCACCGGGTTTTTTTCTAGAAAATAACCCCTCAAAGTTGGGATCATTTATGGTTAATCAATAGTTGAGATTATTGTAGGAAAATCATGAATAAGTTGGATTATTCTAGTTAATTTTTCCAAAAATTTATTGAATATATTTGTTTATTTTCAAAACTAACCATTACAATGATCATTACTATATATTAATAACTAAAACGATTATAAGTAAAATAATTCTATTTTATTGATTAATATAATATTTACTAATAAAAAATAATTTTTACTAATGATAATTTTCTTCCCTAAATGGATCGATTAATATGAGTATATATTAAATTTAAGGTTTACTAAAAAGAGGCTAAATTATTGTGCAAACATTATATTAAACTTCCTACAATGAAATGATGAATACACGATATACTCATACACAACACCTTTATTGATGGCATGCTCAAAATATATATTTCTATAAATTTCTTTATCATAATAATCATTGTAAAATTATTCTAAATAAGAATTTAGTTATTATTCTGTAAATATTAAAGTTAGCTGAATAATTAAGCTGACAAGTTTTTTAACGTTACATAATTTAAGAGTTTTCAATTATAATGTTATTTGTAGTTAACAACCATTTTATATTTTATATTCTAATTATTTTTGTATCATAGATAAGTTATAAATAATAGTTTAGTCATTTAATTTACTAAAATCAAAGTTACCCAAAATATTTATTTCCTTAAGAAAGTGTATTTAAAAAATTATAGGTTTTGAAAAAGACTTTCTTCTTACTATTATTATTCAATAAGAAATTAGTTTAATTAAAATACAAAGTTTTTATATTTAATTACTTAAAATTTAGAAGGAAAAATATGATGTATAACAGTGACATATGTCATATTCTTTTATTGTTTTAGTAAAATGTATGATTATACATACAAAATATGACAATTGTTTATCATACTTGCTTAAATTATGAAGTATATTTTTATCATAATTCCTATCATAACTATCCATTAACGGGTTTTACTAATTACTAGTATTATGTTACCTCAAATGTTGCCTAACATAGTCACATAGTAATATATACTCCCCCAACAAACAAACAATAAAAATTTATAAATTAATATCTAATACAACTCATATATATATCATGATTAATTATTGGGGTCAACTATGTTATATGAGTATGAACTAATTAAGAATAAGATGTGATTAAGCAATGTTGTTGTACGTCATTAATTTTTTATGGTTATTCAAATGTATTAAACTACAATCATATTAATTTTGTTTATGTATCAATATATATACTTTTCTTGTTTCATAATATATGTGTAATTAAAAATGATATTGTTTTAAACAATATGTTACTATTTGTTGCAACTAAAATAAAATGAACAGGGTTGTCAATTAGCAAGGGTAAAGCGGGCTACCGCCCAGAGCCCACAAAAAATTTAATTTTATGTATACAAGTGTTATTAATTTGAATTAGATTTAGATATAACTTATATTTTTTGTTAAGTGATAATGAGTGATTTGTGTTTTTCTATAAAGTAGTTTAAATATCAACAATAAAAGATAAAAGAATATTATTCGTTATGCTATGATTTTAAGGGCCTTTTTTTTATCTTTTACTCGGGGACCTAAAAATAGATGAGAAGACCCTAAAAATGAATGGAATATGATGTAAAACCAATTCCCTTTGTATCACCATCACATGAAAGGCTTTAAGTCTCAATCAATTTATATTTTGTAAAAATTGTGACTTTTTGTATTGACTTGGTCCATACAAGAAATTTATTATTTTAATATCTACTATAATTAATAAACAATCCATACAAAATTTTTCATAAATATATTTTTGGTGGGGGATACTAGAAGAGCATGAAATTCATTCGCACTTCGCAATACATTATACATCAACCCTAGAGGATATTTTAGGTGGACGGTCACCTCTTATTTAACTACTAATTCACAAAGGCAATTATTTGGTATTTACAAATTGAAATGATATAGTAGTAGTATTTGTTTTGGGTTTTCGGTCAAACAAATTACTTATATGTTCTGATTGAATTGTATCAATGAGAAAAAAAAGATTTTTAAGAAGAAATTGTAACCGCCCTGAATTATGAAGGCAAACACTAATTGGAATTTAGTATTAATCAAGCGGAAGCTTACTTTTGCCAGCACAATTAAGGGGTTACTTAGAGGTTAAAGCAATATCCAAGTAAAATACTTGAACCAAACCAAAGCAATATGACGGAAGTCTTAACTGTCCAAAATATAGGAAAATTACAACCAAATCGAAATAAGTCCAAAGTTCAAATACATCCTTAAACTAGTCCAAACCTAAACAACCCAACTAATAGTCTCTCAAATACAATAAAGAGATCTAAACAAAAGGGGAGTCATACTCCAACTCGGGTTCATCTTCCGCTCGCATATCCATTCTTCGTCGAGGTGCCATAGGAGTTTACTCTAAAAAAAAAACCATTGAAAAACATACAAATCATAGTATCAGCAAAAAGGCCGAGTATAACACACTAGTGTCTGTCAAACAAGTTATTAAAACCTTTTTTTATTTGAGTAAATTCATTTTGAAAGATGCTTTTTCATTTGATAAATCATATTATCATTCAAACTTAATTCAATGGTTTTATAGTAATAATTCCAAGTTCTCATATTTCATCATAAACCATAAGATCTCAATGGATCCAAATCAATTTCAAACTCATATCATAACTTTTTACATGGGTACTCTGTGAGTCATCCTGTGACTCGTTTGGTAGTCGGTTTACCGTCCGCGACATGTCCGGCAAGTGTAACACAATGGTATTGTGAACAATACGCGCTCAACATTGGTGAGCCGTTTAATCATGCACACAACATTTGCTGTGGCATATGTACCCGCCATTTAGGCTAAAATATTTTTGTATATAATATATACCTTGTAATTTCAATAGCATTTTGAAAAGTCAAAAATATTAACTTTTTCCTTATGATAAACATCTTTTATTTGCAACATAGCAAAACATATTTTCTTTACAACATAGCAAAATCAATCAAATCATAATCTGTCCCACATGGGTAAAACATGCATAGCATAATCATATCATCAAACATAACCTTTGTATTATATTGGGGCATCACTAGCATGTGTGGAAATGCATCGTAACAAAAAGTGATTAAGATTCTATACGATTTTTCAAAGAAACCGCTCAAATGTTTCATTTCAATCCTTCTCAAAGTAAATATAACTTGAAAGAGTTTTGAAATTCATTCAAAATAAATAGAATTTAGTTCTTAAGTATATAAAATCTTTGTCATAGGAGATTTCATAAAACACTATTTTCTTAAATACGAGATAATTTTACCGGTAATAAAATCGATAATTGATTTACAAAATACATATTAATTCTCCAACAAGGCCCACATTAATCAAGTCATTATAATAACTTAATTAAAATGAATTTAAGGTTATCCCATCAAATTATAATTGTTTATATAATTTTATAATGATTTTACGATTATTTCGACAATTTAGGTATTTACCGTTATTTAAATGATGTTTTAAATCTATAAAATTTATAAACCATCTAAGTAAAATTTATTTATACTATGAGACAGTAGGTTACAAACAAAATTATATGTTTTTGATATAGGTCTATTTTTACTCAAATTTAATTAACAATATTACGCCTTTAAATAATTAAACAATATTTATGAATTTGATAAATTAGTATATAATTAATTATTAGCTTAATAAATTTTTACCAAAGTTCTAGAAGTTATATAATATTGTTATTAGCTCATTTAAACTTATAAATGTCATGTATGATATTTTATCTTTTTATATAGACATCTTATCAATAAATCAAATAAAATCGGTTTAAAATTATTTAAGTCCGAATAAAATAATATAAGAAATTTTATGATGTTTCAGAAACTATTTTAAGTAATAGAAAAATTTAAATAACCATTAAAATCGTGTGGGGTATTTTTAATAATTAACATTGTTATTTTGCCAATAAACTGAATAAAATTTATTTAAGTCCATATATGGTCACGAAAATAGATATAAATTTTTCCACATGTACCTGCTATTCATATAAGTGTCTCATAAAATTTTCATGCCCAAAAGACGCCATTTAGTATTTATTTTGTATTTTATCGTTTTCTAACGTACCGATTATTAATAACCGAGTAAAAATTATTAAGGTCCTCAAACGTCAACAAAATCTTCTCAAAATTTTACCAAATTTAGTTACTGTCCATATGAGTATGTGATAAAAATTTCAAGTCCATGTGCCTTTATTTGGTAATTATTTTATATTTTACTATTTAACAATTTACCGATAGATAATTTAACGATTACTCAAAAATCATGAAAAATTTCAAACTAAATATATTCTGGCCAAATCTTGTTGGAGACATTATAATATAATTTTATAATTAGTTTTTATGATCAAGAATTAATCTCATACTATGTTTTGTCATAAGAGATTTTAACACCTTAAAATATCGATTTAACAAATAAATTTCAAAAAAATTATTCAAGAGATTTTTTTTAACATATAGCTACTGGAAATTATTTTTAAAATGCATTTCAAATATTTTCCAAATCCATATAATCATTTCCATCACAAATACTTTCACAAAGTAGTGTAGTGTAAATCATGTCTTTAACCATACAACAATTCATAAAATTCACATGCATGATGCCCACAATAATAATACATGTAATAAATCATTTCTTACTCAAAATTATCATTTTGATATTATTTTTCAAGATTTAAGAACTTCTCTTTGGGAGTTTTATTTTTAAAAACAAGTTTATACAAAACTTTCCCAACTTGTTCTTAAATCCTTTAAAAATTACCCCATGTGACATACCTCGACTCCAAGCCTATATAAATATTTCGTAAGCTCCTATACGTTCTTAGAAGTAGTTCCAACTTCGGGTCCTTGCCCTTCAAGTCCCAACTCCAACTCTTCAACTAAAAATATTGCATTCATCCAAAAAAAAATCAATAAAAATTTTGGATTTCTAACATGCACTTAACATTCCTTAGTTGGAGTTATTAAACTAATACTTGTGATGATTTAACATATTTGGAGTGTACTTATTATGTTGAGCAACATACTTAATCAAGTCCCATAATTTTACTTAAAATCCTTGAAGTAACAAAATTTATAAGATTGTGAAAATAACATTTTCTTTTCTTTACTTTCCATTATAATCGATTTTTTTTTTGTAGAGGTTTTATAAGTGATAATTTTCTTAGTTTTAGATACAAAAAAATATCCATATTAAAACGATCTTAGTTTATAGAAAGATTTATGTAAGAGTGTTCTACATGAACAAGTTTTACAAAAACTAGTGGAATAAGGAAATGAACGTAACTTACTCTATACTTGGTGGATTTCTTCAAGTTTGGTGTCTATGGAAAGCTCTTGAAATGAAGATTATTTTTATGGAATATTTGAGTTTATAAACATAAATTTTCAGAAGTTTAAGATGAGTTTTTGAAGAAGATTTGATGAGAAAAGAAGGTGTCTTAGTAGTTGAAAGTTTGGAGGATGCTAGTGGTTGTTCATGGATGAACTTAGGAGCAATGTGTTGGGGATTTATGGCTGAATTCTTATTCAGAAATTAGAGTGTCTTTGCTTCAAATATTAGCCTCTTGCATGCTTGTAATGATGCATAATCTAGGTTAGAACAAAAGGGTACTTTGGTTAGAGTGTTTTGCTTGAGTATGTAAGTGTATAAAGGGCTATAAAGAGGGTTTGGGACAACTATTGGGGCTGCTGTTTGGGGCTGTTTTGGAGGTGGTTTTTGTCTCATTTTGATCTATTAGTGTAGGAAAGGTTTATCTAAGATAGTTTAAAGTTTGGGTAAAAATTGTTGTACATGTAACAAGTTATGTAACTTGTATTATATGTTTAAAAATCACTTGTATATGTGTATAAAATATTTAATTTACTCCCATCATGGTTAAATAATATGCTCGGGTAATAATTAAAATTTTCTCGAACTGTTATCGGTAGTTGCTCAACTTTAAGTTTTTACCTCCAAAGTTTACGTTACTTGTTATGATTCATAACCACGTTATGAATTAACAAGTTTCTAATCATCGTAGAAAATTTTCAAATTTCTACCATCACTAATTAAATTTTAATAAGTGACGGACAAATATTAAAAAAAAATTAGTCGCCAAAAATGACTAATGAAATCTCATTAATAATGCGACTGTTTCAGAAATAGATTTTGATAATAAATAAAAAGAGAAAAAAAATTGTGTGAATGAAATTAAAGGAGAGTTAACATGTACTAGTGTATATACCCGTGCAATGCACGGATGTATTAATGTGTTGATAAATATAATTATAATTTCTAAGTTATGGCAATGTAAATATATATTATCATTATAAAATTATCTAGTTTGAATAAAATGTATAATAGAAATAACTATTAATTATTAATAACAACGTGTGATTGTGATAGATTCTAAAGCAAAATTGAAAAAGAGTCGCCATTCTAGAGAAGAGAAAATATTTGAAAGAAAAAGTGTAAATACAATCGATTTATATGGAAAAAAAATTATTTTTAGTAAAATTTACTTTATGAAAAGGTAAAGGTAGCCTAAAACTAATATTAAATTAAGCTTGTAAGAAAAACTTTATTTTCATTGATAATTTAGACACGTAAATGAATAATAAAAAAAATAAATAAAAAGTTTTATATTTTTATAGCTTTTAGAGAAATTTGGGTTAAAGAAAAGATCTTTAAAGTTGTTACATTTTTTTTGGTTGAGATATTGTACAACTACAACACATGAAAAAATTAATTACAAAAATAATGTACATGAATTAATTATAAATCCAATTCTAAATCAATAAGAATTTAAAAGGATAATCTTTAGAAAAGCTTAGAAAATAGAAAAAATTAGTATTATAAATCTTAATAATGAGAAATATATTCAATCATGAAATATTCTCTTAATTTAAAAGATAGTTTCAAATTAAACTTGCAAGAGAAGTTTTTTAGAAAGAAAACTTATTATATAGTCATAAATTAGTTGACATTCATTAAAACACCTTATTAATAAGTAACTAATAGTTTTTTTTGCCAAATCATCATTTAATGTAAAATTGACACTTGGAATTTTCCAAGACTTTTAGTATATAGTATGATAGATGAGATTAAAAGAAAACGTCAAGTCATTGTTCCAAAATAGAAAAGATACAAAATAAATGGGACGGACTAAATAATAGTTGATGCAAAATGGGTGGGACAGAGGGGTATTATTTATCAAAATACCTTTTTTTTTGAGGTAGGTTAGAAAATTCTCATAGATAGGAGAAGAGAAGATTAATAATTTTTTTTTTGTAGGTTTTGAGAATTGAACTTTTCTCATAAAGATGAAAAAGTAAGTTCTCAACAAGCAGATTGACCATAAATCTAAAAATTACCGTGTATTTAATTCGTATTTATTCAGCAAAATAAATAAATAATCAATTAAAGAGGCTAAACATATTAAGAGCACTCGACCTACTTTATAAATCAATAAAATTTCACCTCTCGATTATAAATTAATTATTGATGGACAATTAGAGATTGCATTTTGGAGGAGCAATAATTTTTAACTAATTATTGATGGAGACAATATTTTCTTAAAAAATATTCCAATTTTGGTGGAAATAATTAACAATTAAATTAACATGTGGCTAATTATTCATGGATCAGAGTATCTGTTATCGTACTATGTTTCATTTATGACAAATTTCAGATCTCATGGGCATTTTAGAGTAGCAAAAAATCAAGGTTATCTTTAGTTTCACAAAAATTTGTTTTTGGGAATATTTTTTATGAAAATTGTGTTTAAGAAAAAACATAAATAATAACTAGTTTTTATGTTTATTTTAGTGGAGACTCTTGAAATAGATAAAGATGTGTACTTACTACTTAGAGATGACAAATTGAGTAAATTTGAGTTTTTTCTTACTCTAAAGAAATTATTTGCCACTACGATATAATTTGCTTTTAGTGGGATATATTTAGCGATATTTAATTTAAATGTCGCTATTTCAAATTTCTTATAGTGTATATAGAGGATTTAGTGGCATTTGATAGACCCTTTAGCGACATAATATAATAAAAAGTCACATTAAAGCTAACGACATAGGATCTAGTGACATTTCTCACAAATGTCACTATATATTATATTGACAATTACATATACCACTAAAGACCAAATAAAGTGCCGTTAATCACTTTATAGTGGAACTTAAAATAAAAACCAATAATTATTACACTAAAAATATGAATCAGTGACATTTTTTTAATGCCACTAAATCCAATGTCGCAAAAAGTTAAATTTGTTGTAGTGTGCGAAGAGATAAAAAATATTTTTCTATGTTAAATTTCATTTTATTTAGTCTATTAATTGTCTATTAGTTGTGGGTAATTGTATCTGTACGTATAATTGTAATTGTTAGTTATACAGATGTTTTATTAATTGTATACATTAAAATTGTTTGCTGAAAATAGTAGCTATACATGCTGTTAGCGACCGAGATATAATTTGTTGTAAAAAATGTAGAGAAAATCTTAGCTTATAAAAAAACTTTTTGATTTTTAAATACTATAAGTTATAACGTTTCACTAAACTCAAACTAAACTATTACTTTACAAAATCATGATATTTTTTCTTAAGTAGTATTTTAACGTCATTAAACTACCAACAATTACTTAAACAGTTAAACTACCATGCTGAACATAAATCTTATATTTCTATTCAAGCAAATATAAAAATAGCTTTTAAAAATTATTCCGAAATTGAAACACCAAAAATTATTTATCGTTGGAAATAATTGATAAACTTGATACGAAGTTAAGACTCACAACGAAACGAAAGAACACCAACACGACAGCACGTTGTTAGGCTGGTGAATGATGATATATTTGTATTTTGTACCATGTATAATAATTAACAATATCATTTTGAAGTATCATTTATTGATTAGATTTTAAATAGTAAAATAAATAAAGATATTAATGTCATGAATCACACAATTCTTTTGATTTAATTTAATAAATAAATGATATAGTAAAAATATATATTTGAGCCGTGATATGATTTATGTGTACGCAAGACTCAAATGTTATAGTGGGATGACTATGTATAAGGTAACAATTAGAAAGACCAAAAGAAACAATTTAAGAAATGAACAGAATTGAGCAAAAAATTACACTTTGGACACTACAACATAATTTGCTTTTAGTGGGATATATTTAGCGACATTTAATTTAAATGTCGCTATTTCAAATTTCTTATAGTGTATATAGAGGGTTTAGTGACATTTATTAAAGCTTTTAGCGACATAGGATCTAGTGACATTTCTCACAAATGCCAATATAGACTATAGTGACAATTACATATGCCACTAAATACCAAATTAAGTGTCGCTAAATCACTTTATGGTGAAACTTAAAATAAAAACTAATAATTATTACACTAAAAATATGAATTAGTGGCATTTTTTTAAAATGCCACTAAATTCAATATCGCAAAAAACTAAATTTGTTGTAGTGGGAGGCAAACACGAGCGCCCTCGGATCGACCACATGAGATATGAGCGACGATTCGTCATCTTCATCTGAAGTTGTTTGTGAATTTCCTATATATTTGCCTGTTTTGTGTGATACATGTATTGTTGGGGTTTATGTTATAAACACACCTCGATTCCCATAACTTAAGCAATGCTTTGTATTCTTTTTAACTACATGATCTAAACCTCTAGCCTAACCACACTTAGAGAGATCTTCTAAACTTGTAGATCCTCTTACGAGTTCTTCTTCCACATAGGTTTAGGGAGGACATACATACATCCCTAGTATCGGTTAGGTCGTTTATGTGGACGCAATAACGAATTTACAATTGAGATAAATGAGTCTCTTAACTTTTTAAATATGCAACATATATTATTTATAAAGTTGTATTCTCTTTTTAAATAATAATAATAATAAATATTATTGTTAATTAAGAGATTAATTAAATAAAATATAAATTGTGTTTTATAATATAGTTGCATACCATATGATAAATAATTATGTATTAATATAATAGTAGGGTCTACTTAGTAGGAAATAGAATTGAAAAATGAGATTGAAGAAACATGTGCTAATTGACAACTAAGGACTAAAGATTTGGTTGCCTACTTATGGTTGCAAGTTGAAATCATGAATGAACAAGTCACATTTTATGGCCAAAGGGTTATAGAGAGCTTATGCCTATTGCCTAATGCCCATAATGTTCCTATCATTTAATTGGTCGTTATTACTTATATATAAATTTTTACTTGAGACCGTCTATATAATAGACGTCTTAAGTTTTGGGGCTGACCCAATTTATAAATTAAAAAAAATAACTAATTGGTGATTTAGTAAGTTAAAAGGGAGATATGAGTTGGGCTCTTGAGAGACGTCTAGAGAGACCCTGTTACTTATATTAAAGATAATAATAATAAGTTGTCTTATATTTTACCAATTTTTAATCATATACTATATATTAAAGATATTAAGAATTTAATTATTACAATATTATAGCTCGGGTCAAAATTAAGGGGCAAAGATTTACATTGAAGACTTTAAAATAGGGCTGAATAATAAGAGGAGACAAAGATTAGAGCTCGCTACCTCTTAACTATAATAATATTTATTTTATAATATTTAACGGTTTCAATATACATATATTATTATATTAAGGAAAAGAGTCAGGGAGGCAAAACCCTTTCGTATAGTCTTCCATATTTTACCAATGAATACATGGACAAACTTGCAATTAAAAAATGGAACATTATTACTTTTTTTCCTTCTCATTTTGGCATAATTTTCCATTATAATTTGTCCCATTGATTTTATACCCTTAGTTTTAACAATAATTTAATTTCCTTTTAATCTCATTTACGAACTTATATTCTCTTCATCTAATTAAATACTCATTTCTACCATTCAATTATGTTTCTACCTTATTTTTTCCACTAAATTTTACTTATTTTGTATTAAATTTAAAATAAACGAAACAGAAAAATATTTACACATTATTACTTGAGACCGTCTATACAATAAACGTCCAAAGTTTTGGAGCTGACCCAATTTCTAAATTAAAAAAAAAACTGATTAATAATTTTGTACGTTGAAAAGAAGATATGTGTTAGGCTTTTGCTATAGACGATCTCTCAACAGAGAATGCGGAGAATATTTAACTAGGGAAAGCTATAAAAGCCGAGTGGGTTGTCCGTGTGATACTCAAGAGTCAAGAGTGGTGCAATGAATGTGGAAAATGTGGGCATGAATGAATTGGCCATTGGGCCATCTGTTCGTAGCAAACAAGATGGGCGACTTGGCTCTGGTCACTGGTCTGTCCCCACCTATTTGACTCTTGTTTTGGACTTCACTATGCGCAAAAGTCCTTTTTGTGGGTTTTTTTTTCAAAATAATTGCTCTCATTTTTAAAATATCTCAATCAATGATTTCATTTTCATGTGGTTGAATCCAAGAGATAGAGAATGAGTTTTAATTAGGGTCCGCCTTAAGAGTGGGCAAGAGGGGGTGTCGCCCAGGTCTCCTTGTTAAAAAAAAACAAAATGAATGGTCGTAGAAGATCCATATAGGTTATAAATTACAAAGGAAAAAAATCTCAATTTGTTATTTCGACCAGGGCCCCAATATATAAAGGAAGTATAAAAAGTTGTAATATTTTGCTATTAATTAAATGTCAATGTGTTTGGACGGAATAAAATGGGGAAAGGAATTAATAAAATTTTAAGGGATATGTTTGTTTGGATAATAAAATGAGAGAAAAAATTTTGATCAGAGAGATTTAGAGAGATTTGATGATTAATTTTTTAATTTAATGGTTTTAATTAGATTTAGAGGGAGAACTATAATTTCTCTTTTGTTTATTTCTCTTTTCGAAATTATTATCCAAACATTGTGTTAGTATAATAAATGTGATTAGAGTATTAAATGAAGAAGAAAAATTAATTTTGTTGATGATAATAAAAAAAATTTTAAACATTTTGTTGTTGGTGTAATAAAATTAATTCTGTAGATGATAATAAAAAGTGTTTAAATATTTTCATCATCTCTTCACAATTTCATAAAGTCATAGTTGATGAAAATATGGGAAGATATTTTTCATTTTTCTCTTCAAATAGTGTGTTTAGTAAAAAATTAATCAATAATAATTGGAATTATTTTTAGATAATCAATAATTGAGTTTATTTTGAGTAGGTATGGAATAAGATGGATTATTTTTGTGAATTTTTCCTTGCATAAATACATGTATTAATTTGAATAAAAACATAAAAATAAAAAACCGTCTACTAGACCAGACAAGATCGTTGTAAAACGGTTTGGTCCGGTCCGGTCCGGTCTGGTGTTTTAAACGATCTTGTCCGATCTGGAAAATTTTCAAACCAGAATTTTTTGTTGGATCTAATTTTAGTGCCAGACCAAACCAAATCGAATCATATTCACCTCTACTTGTCATTTATTTTTATAACCTACTAAATTTATATAACTTTATATATATTTAAAGTCACAAATTACAACTATTAATACTATTCAAAAGCTTGTTTTATCAAGGAGGTATTCACTTCACTTGTAATGATTTGCTAAGGGAAGGATGTTTATGGTCGGTAACTATTTTTGGTGACAATACTATTGTCACGTTGCATTACAATTAAAACTAAATCTCACTATAGTAGAGTATTATTGTTCGTGTAAATTCTGTAAAACAAAAACTTTTATAAGAGAAGGTTTCTTCAATACTCCCTCCTATTCAGCCTAAATGTCTCATTTTATTTTTCATAATTGTCGAGACAATATTATATCTCAAATTATTCTTAATTAAAAATTATAAAAATTTAATATTAATAATCCTTGTATTGAGAGGAATCAAACAAGATCCCATATGACTATATTTTAACTTATAGATTAAGAGTAAAATACAAATTAAGAGTGATAAGTGAATAGTGTCAAAAAACTAAATGAGATATTTAGGCTGAATTTGAGGTAGTATTTACTTGGATAGGCTCATAAAAAAAATGTATAATAACTTATCAACAATTCTCCCATGAGACGGTCTTATATGTGAGACCTCTTGTTGTATTGGGCTTAGCAGCCCATTTAGCAAAATAAAAGAAAACAATTAATTGTGTTATTTGTTAAGTGAGTATTGTTTAATCACAAAAACTTGGGTGAGACGCATTTTATTGGGCCGATCTAATTGTACAATTTTCTTTTACCAATTTCACAAATTAAAATGTCAATTTTGAGAGTTAAAAGATCAATTCAAAGACTTAAAAGATCAATTTCAAGGATTTGAAATTGACATTTTAAGTCATGTAATTTGATAATTTAAGACTTAAAAGGTCAATTTTAATACTTAAAAAACCAATTTTAAGACTTAAAAAACCAAATTTAGAACATTAAATTCTCATATCAACTTTAAGTTAGGATTTCTCAAACATCAAAGTTGATATTTAAAACTTTGAAATTGACCTTTTAAGTCTTAAAATTGGATTTTTAAGTCTTAGAATTGTCATTTTAAGTCTTAAAATTTGTATGTCAGAATATTTTTAAAAAGCTATTGGGCTTGAGCCAGTTGCATGACTAAGGGCGTCTCACAGGAGACTTACCCATAAGTTATTTGGTGGACATTAAGCATATTGTTAATTATATTTAAGAAAGTGTGAATATTTGGTAATAAATGAAAAGAAACAAATAATTTGTGTATAAATCAAATCAAAAGAGAGTTAAAATATATAAATAAGATTAAAAGAAGAATAGTAAACTATTGTCCAAAATTTAAAATAATACAAATAAAATAAAATAACGATCTAAACTGAAAAATCAGTTAGTCTTGGACGAGACGACCTCATAATGAGACCGTCAATTTGGGTCGGCCCAATTCGCACGTGCAATAACATAAGTATTTTTTTTCACAAAAACTTAGGTGAGACCGCCTCACTTGTGAGACACATCTTATTGGGCAGGCCCAATTGTACATTATTTTTGACCAATTTCACAAATTAAAATGTTAATTTTAAGAGTTAAAAGACCAGTTTAAAAACTTAAAAGACCAATTTCAAGGTTTGAAATTGACCTTTTAAGTTATGTAATTTAATAGTTTTAAAACTTAATTTTAATACTTAAAAAACCAATTTTAATATTTAAAAGACCAATTTTAAGACTAAAAAAACCAATTGCAGAACATTAAATTCTTATTTCAACTTTAAAATAGGATATCTCAAACATTAAAGTTGATATTTAAAACTTTAAAATTGACCTTTTAAGTCTCAAAATTGGATTTTTAAGTCTTAAAATTGTCCTTTTAAGTCTTAAAATTAGTATGTCAAAATATTTTTAAAAAGTTATTGGGCCTGAGCCAGTTGTACGGCTAAGACCGTCTCACAGGAGAGTAAGTGATTTTTTTTTTCATTTTCTTCACATTTTTTAATTTGATCTTATAGGTATCAATTTTATTTATAAGTGCTTTCTTGAGAGACCGTCTTTTGTAAAGACGACTCTTAAAAGTCCAGCCCAAATCTATATTTAAAGTTGTAACAATATATATTTAGAATTGGACTGGACTTTTGAGAGTCGTCTTTACAAAAGACGATCTCAAGTAAGAATTTGTGTTTTATAAATTGATACCTTTAAGATCAAAATTGATAAATGCTTAAAAATTTAAAATGATGCTACACACGCGAATTAAGCTGGCCTAAATTGACGGTCTTATTATGAGACCGTCTAGCTAAAGTTTTTGTGATGAAAAATTATACCGAAAATCCGAGAAAGTATATGAAATACATATCCCAAATGTGGAATCTGCTTCTCTGGCAGAGATCAGAACAATGTAAAAAAAAATTAAAAATTATTAAATTGAATGGCATCCTGGAAGTTCCAAGAAGATAGAACTTGTTTTATATTAGAGACACCTCCCTTGCTTCTAGGAGTCCATATCCAATTAATTGTCAGTTTGGCTATAAATAGAAATGCAATGATTCAGCTTAGCTGTGTAAAAAGATCTTGTGTCCTAGAGTGTAATAACTCATAACAATATTTTTATCTCATAATAGATCGAGAAAATGAGAAAACTAGATGAAAAGTAATCATTAAATTTTTTTGAAAAGTGATATTTAGTCGTACTCTAAGTCTCTAACTGAGAAAATGTGATTATGGGTTTAGTTATGTGTCAAATGCGACTCTACGCATATACAAAATGTTCAATCGTACAAACGTAATTTTGGACATATTATGCATTTTTGCTCAACCTAATAGTATATGCATTTATGTTAATCATTTGTTTGATTGTTTGAAAGAATTTGATTAATACTGATTTTAATTAGTATACAATATTGAGAAAATATAGTATGTTTAAGACGTTATTTTGAGTATTTTGTTGTTTATATATTGTTTATAAAAAAATAAGTTATATTTTCATATATTATTGCGTATGATGATACAATTTTACGAACTAAGAAAGGAAGAAAAGATGAAATCTTAATGTAATTCCAAAGGAAAGAAGTTTCATAGTTGAAATCAATTGATAGTATTAAAAGTTACCCCTTTAGTTTACGGTTATATAAAAAAAATAATAATGATAAAGTGTTGTACTTTCTTCCCTTTTACGGACGTGAGGCATTAGCATTTTGGCTCACACGGTTGGATTATTTAATGCTATAATCAATATACAACGCAAAGGGGGAGAATCATCGTCAAAAAGAAATTGTAGCAAAACTCATAAGATTGATTAAAAAATATAGCGAAATTCATGGAAAAGGTTATATCAAATAATCAAATTGAACAATGTAAATTCTTAAATGAGATAGTTTTATGATAGACTATCATCGTTGGGCTAATTCATATATATTTTGTCTATTACAAACTGTTGTGAGAGACCAAGAGACGATCTCAATCGGGCCGGCTATTAGTTTTTTTTAAAAAAATACAAAACGGAAAATGTAGTTTAGCTACATGCATACTCGCTAGGGTTTTAAGATACATCAAGTAGGCATTTAGATACGTCAAGTAGGCATTTAGATACGTCAAGTAGGGGTTCACCAGTATGTCAAATAGGTGTTTTAACCATGCTAAAGTTGTCACGTAGGTGTTATGTGCTGTAGGTGTTTGGGTTATTTGATGTAGGGATTTAGTTTATGTGACGTAGGTGTTAGGTTATTTGTTGTAGGATGTTTTTGTTATGTGCTATAATTATTTTTGTTATCTATGTTTTAGGTTTTTTTTTATGTATTTATGTTATGTGATGTAGGATTTTATGTTATGAGCTGTAGGTGTTTAGGTTACAGTTTATGTTATGTGTTGCTTAGTAAGTGTTTTAATGAATTGGGTTAGGCTTTGAGAGCCGTCTTTCAAAAAGACAGTCTCTCACGAGATCTATTCTTTTTAAATTTAAAATCATTGGGTTGGGCCGTTAGGAGAGTCGTCTTTGCCATAGACGGTCTCTCAGAAGACCTTCTGAAATGGATTATAGATAGTTTATTATAGATTATGATGTTTACAATTACAATACGGTTGTCTAAACAAATCAACTGTAATATGGTACAAAAAAGTGAACAGGTGATCTCTTGAGAGACCGTCTTTTTTAAAGACGACTCTCAAAACTTTTTTCTTTTTATCTTTTTTTATAGTTCACTAAAAAGGCAGAAAATTAATAACTTTATAAACCGCAAGCTCACATAGAAATCTAAATAAGAGATAAAAAAAATAATGTATTTATTATAATTACATTTCAAGACTTTTAACAATCTTATGATTTATTGTTATGTACATATGCTACGTACATTTGTTGGTAACCTAATAATCTAGAAGACTACAACAAATAAATGGGAATTACATATTTACAAAACGCATTTTTCAAAGATTGTTGATGCGCTAAAAATCATTTTTCTACCATGCATAATCATGCATCCCTAATATTTCGTACAACATTGCAGAATTTGTTGAACACTTCACATGAAAATGCATGGGAACAATCTAGTGAAATACTTCAGGAGATGTATAAAACTCTCCTTCATGGAACATCGGTCTTAAATCTTCGTCCTTCATGAACTCCAAAGGGAAGCAAACAATGTGTCCCTTGACAGATTTTAACATCTCATAAGGGTCTGATGTCTTAAGCAGCCCATCTTCATAGAACTTCACCACTTGAGGCGCTACGCCAAAATCTATGGTTGTATACCCCAAATTTTCTGTCAATTGTGACATTTTCTGTCTAAATGCATTCCTATACAGAGGATTATGACACCAAATACGGGCAATTAGAAAGCTACACTTAGGATTGCAAGTCCAGAATTTTTTTGGGGGGTGGGGAGGAGAGAAAAGAGAGCATACTTTGAGTGTATTTGATCATTAGGTGTACATCCAAAGACGGTCTCATAGACTATGGTATTTGCCTGAAAAAAATGAACAGACAGGATATGATTAGAGTACTTGGTAGTTAGTACTATAGAGTAAAAATGCAGTACGAAACAGTGATGCGGAAACGGGAGTGATGCGGTTATTGTAATGCCTACGTATCGGTCCAAATCATAAGGTATCCTTTGATACGGCCCAAAACCCGATTTTTTTTACACCATTACAACGAGGGAATTAACTATCGGTTCGTTGTTTTTGAAAACCTTTACAATGTGGCCGACGCAATGGGATGCGGCCTTGTTATTACACTATGGTTAGATACAATAATTACCAATATAAGGTAAAAACCAACTGCATGTTCAACAATGAGTTTGAGCAGCGTTTTTATGTTGGTCAATTCATATGTATGATTATAATAGGAATACAAAATGAAAAAACAGTAAAACGATATATAAATTTATGTATTCTATCTATGATATCGACTACTGTTTCAAAAAATGGGGGTACAACTGCATCTCCATTTACCTCAACTGACTACATCAGTGCTTCAACAAAAAGTAGGAATCGGGATTATATCAATATTACAATATACATGAAGGAGCAAACAATAAGTATTGATGGGAGGTGAGCTCATAAACTAATCATGGAGCTAATCCATAATGGAAAACTATAATTAAGTCTAGGCTTCTGGGTATTCTATATTTCCCCTCCTTCCTTTCTGCCCCCTCATGTGTTTTATTATGTGCCTACTAAGTTGTGCATTTCAGTATTAATTTCAATCGGTCATTGCTTATCACATCTTCCTTTAGACTTGACTTCTTATTCTCAATATATTTCCTCATCGGTTCAACAAGAAAAATAGGATCTATAGGACTAGCTATAACAGTTGCCGCTGCTGCATTTACTTATAGTTTGTTTCTTTACTGATAAGCCATCTAGAAAAAGCAGTAACATATCTCAAGAACTGCGGACATTTTTTTTAAGACAGGAGATGTGCTTTCAGGTTCACACCTTATGTATATGCCCTAAATAGGGAATTGACAGTGAGATATAAGATTCAGAGAGCCGAAGTACTATGTAATAACAGTATTCAATGAATACTATTCATATGGGTTGCAATTTTTCACTCCCTTCTGTTCCGAAAAAGTGAACCGCAACATGCATCCTGATTACATTACTATTGCTTTAGAATTATGATACAGCTGTAAAAGAAGCATATCTTTGACACGTACCTTAGCAGTATCCATCCATAAACTTTTGTATGTTCTGTCAGCTACAGGATCTCTGATCTGATTAATCTACATGAGTAAAATCAACATGCAAAAATAACAATCCCATCTACACCTCATAGTTGAAAATAAGTATGACAAATTAGAACGATGGAGTAGAGTAACGGAGGTAATCTTACCTCTCCGGCAGAGAGACCAAGATGCTCAGCCCATAGGGAAAGCCGGAGAGTTGAGCTAAATTTCCCAGCCATCCATAACTGTCCATTCATAGATGACTCCAGGAACTCTTTATCCTCAATAACAACTCCAATCTATACAAAGAAGTTGAAATTAGTATTAATTCCAAACACCAAAACTAACCAAATCTGAAGCTGGACAATTACCCCCAGAATAAATTAAACTTCAAAAGAAGTATCCCAATATCAGTGTTTCCTCAAGAAGATTCATTATTCTGCATCAAGTGCTCTTAAAATTTTACAGGTTCGAGGCTAGGGCGCAGTACATTACCTTATCAAGGGCATATACTGTTCAATAATGAGTCATGAAGTAACATTTCTATCTTAGAACATTTGATTAATTCTCAAGCAAACTTCAATATCATCAGAGTAAACTAAACAACTTCCTCCACCATAGCACACTGATTTTTCTTGTACAAAATGGCATTGGAGTTATGGATGTTAGATTTTGAGAAGAGGTAGTGTTATTAACAAACACTGTACTGATTGTGCGTCAAAAGAATAGAATTAAATTCATAGTGTCCTATATCCTCTCATAAATCTGGCACGTCATTTTGAAAAATAATACTGCAAGTTGGTTATGGAGGCAAGGTACGGCAGAATAAGAGGTATCAGATGGAGTACCTCAGAGTCTCTTGATCCAAGCAAGCTCCTATCATTAATGTTGGATGAACCAACCAAAGCAATGCGATCATCAATTATCATCACCTTACTATGGACATATACCTACAATCATCATAAGTCAGCTTGTCAGAGACAAAACATCTAAATATCCTTCCTGATTATGCAGGAAATAGTTAGCAAATAGTTAGCATAGCAATGCTTTTTTCCTATAGCTCTTCTAGTTTGTGTATAGGATACCCCTGTTAATAAACATAACTTTTCCGCACTACATGGAGAAGCACTGTAGGATATGGAACCAACATCATTTTATTTTATTCTTTTGATCCCATAAGGCACTATATAGTGTCACACACATACCACCATATAGCAGAATTGAACCTGACAAATGTCCATGCGGAAAAAAGATCCCTTGTTCATTGCTACAAAATTCTATCAAAATAAACAACCAATAATAATTGGAGTTCCTCGATGCTCAAGGGAGATCCAGATTGTATGCCAAGTAACTACCCAATTAAAAGTTTTAGGAAATGATGTCCCTTGCTCTTTTATACCCAAGGATCGCACACACACATCTTTAACCCTTCCTTTCTCATCTCAATTACTTCAACAAATTGATGACTTGCAATATGGTTTAAAATTTTGCAAATAACGTACTACTGTGGTTTGCGTAAAGAAAAAACTTCTCCGTAGACCTTAGTCCATAGTCCATACTATTGAGGAACTACTATCGGTACAAGAAAGAAGGAGATGGACCTCATGGAAGGTTTTGAAAAGAATATCCCACATCAGCAGATGAACATTGATTACAAGCAAGCATTTAGAATAAAACCAAACTCTGAAAATTATTGAAGGCATCTTTGCGCTTGGGGCAATGACGCAGCTAGTGAGGTAAAAACCGAGGCGCGTCAATTGCTGGTTGAAAACTATTTCCAAACCCCCTCTTCGGCCTAGGCTTGCCCTTGGCTGTTGAGAATTTCTGGAAGGGCTCCCTTTTACTAGGGTAAAGCCCTACAACTCTTAGTTAAATTTTTTTAAAATCATTTAGTACAAATATGATAACATTTCTTGTAAGACTGATGTGGGATCAATGCTTTTTGTTTCTATTTGTATAAAGAACCTCTCAAAAAAAGATTTCAGAAGCACTGTGGTATGAGAAAAATCTGAGGCACAGGATGTGAAAATATTTCACCTGGCTGGTGACCAGAGGTCCACCGTCATAAAGCTTGCCATAAGTCCTAAGGCCGTAAAATGAAATGTAATCATCTGTCTTTGAACCAAGTTCTTGCCTGAGTTTGCAGAGTATTGAGTCATCCCCTCTGCAAATGGTTCTATATTGCCAATGCATTAGTGCTCTCACAGTTGCTGCACCAGTGTCGTCCATTCCACCCTGTTTTGGACAGAATCAAAACCCAAGGTAAGAACATCCTGAATTTCCTTTCAATCCAGGATGACATTAATTGCTAATACCTGAAATCCGGGTAGCAGAGGTATGACTATTATAACTCTCAAACATTTTTGTTGTTTGTGTGCTAGAAGTATACGCCTACGTAAAGCCTCCATGACTCGATTCCGAATTATGGCATCTTCTTCAAGACCTGATATAAAAAATTGGTTCTGCAGCAGCACACGAGGTAAAACATATCAAGCAAAGGTGTATCAAAGAATGGAGCACGCATGGGAAGTTCACATGCTTGTTTGTTCTCCCCAATTGAAATTTGTTTCCACTAACCTACATAAAAATAATCATTATAAAACATTCATTAGAAGTAATTAACCTAGGACTAGTTCTGCTTGACATTTAAAATATAATGTACTCAGCATTCTAGCCCGCAATCAGAGCAGTTGCACCTTATCTTTGGATCCTTAAATGATAACATTCATTCCCCAACGCCATTATGTGGCTCCACCTAAGCTCCCATTTAGACAAGGTTTGGGGGAAGGAACTAAACAACCCTACCCCTGTGAATTGTGATAACAAACAGGTTGTTTCACATCGGCCCTTGATAGAATACGTATGCAACTCCAATTCACATGAATAAGTGCATATGATCTCATTAGCCGTTTTACTCTAATTAAACTCAGAGCACATTTGCCACAAAAAAATTCAGTTTAAAGCTCAATCAGCTACCTCAATATAGATAAAGTGCTCTGCTTGCTCAATGAGGGCACAGTAAGCTCTGTGAATACTATCTTCATCTTGGCTTGTTCCAGCAGACCACTGACTGACACTTCTAATAATCTGGGCATTGTAATTACAATTAGAAAATGTTTTCTGTTTGAGCATTGGATATGTGTCCAAATTCAGAACACCAAAGTAACTACAAATCCAGAATGAAAAGAAAAAGTGCCGAGCCAAATAATTCAAAGATGAAGGGTAAACTGAACAGTTAAACAAAAATCTACCACAGATAATTGACTTACATATTAATGGTAATGACATGGGAAAATGAAATTTGTTTAATTGGATAACAAGGATTTTTTTGACGAAATTTAAATTACAATATACACTTCATCAAGTTTAGATCCAGGAGATTTAAGGGAAAGGTACATTTTGATTAAGCAGCTCACTCCATTGTGAGAACTCCCTTAAGTAGTGGTGTTCACCAGTCGTGGGTCTTTATGTGTGCCTAATAAGCATGTCAATTCAGTCTGATTTTTGTGAATAAGTCATTTGTTAGGTTTGGGTCATACTTGAGATATGGTAAATCAGAGCTTAAATGAACAACTCTACCTTTTGAGCATAAAATCTAGATGGTTAGTAATTAGTAGAAGAAAGAAATTTTTGGTGACACTAAAATGTTTCAAAAAGGCATCACCAAAAAGAATTCCCAAAAACATCATGCATTTCTCAATAGACGACAGTGTCAATATACTGCAATCAGAAGATACCTGGCAATGACAGAAGGTGCGAGGACCAATTTGTGAAGGCTCACTTGTATATTTAACCTCATCCTGCTCCTGTGCTTCCCACCAGTCAACTGAATTCTGATTAGAAGAGGGAAACATGTGATCAAACATGTTGTCATGTTGAACTTGATCTACTATCTCATGAATCTGTGTATGCTGGGCTAGAGATTCAGCTTTAGCATTCTGGAAATTTGATGAACTCTCATAGTCTCTGCTTTTCCAGTCAAGACTACTCTGATTACTTTGAACAGTATTATTACATTTAGATGTGTCTAATGCTTCAGAATCTTGAGGCAAAAGCAGTGGAACATCCAGCTCTGGCGATTCAGGTGTATATAGATCTCGATTTTTTACATTTCCCCTTTGTTTCTCCTCAATATTTGGAACATTGATCTCTGTACTTCTTACATAGTGAGGAAGGACCATGTGATGACGAGGAATGAGTAGAGGTATTGTTCGTTGATGTGGAGCTTTACTTTTCTGACATGATAATGAGGGATCAGATTATGAGTGAGCTCTAAAAAATAAATCTGCAGCAGGAAAAGTGAGATATAATTACAGAATCAACCTTAGCATAGTTCCACCTCTGAACAAAATGCCTGGCAATGTCACGACAAGGTGGTCCCCAAAGAGCACATTGCACATCATGCCACGGCATACGAGGATATCTCTGCCGGTCAAGTTCATCTTTCATCATGTCTTCCCAAGAATTCGGTTCTGATTCCCTATAAAAATGTATTTTCAAAAATTTAATTAAACAAATTGATAGATTGACAAGAGTCCAGATGCCTAATGTTTATAGCTTCTAAGAAGCTTAGCTCAAATGGAAATTGAAGATTTTGATTGTTGTAAATTGTAATGCTCAAAGCAACTTTATATTTAGAGCAATATAATAGTCCCTTGCTTCAAATCACTACCAAGTATTAACACAATAATTAAGCAATAGACTGAAACTAGTTAAAGAATTCACGACTGATCGCAAGATGATACACAGAATAAAATATATTTAAACAATTCAGTATAAATCAAAATTCAAACAATTTTTTTCTCACAAATGTTGCAAGTGGAAAAAGGACATAAGTCAACCTGGGGTTGTAATAGTCTTTTCCCGGCCAGTTTAGGGGAGGAAGATCACCCACTTTGTGATCAACTGTGTCATAACGGCCAAAACATAAATCGAGGCCTCCAATAAAGCATATTTGGTTATCAACAACAACGATCTTTTCGTGGTGTGACCTGACACGAGTCAAGATTAAAAAAGAAAAAAATTAAGAGAGCATAAAATTGAAAAGACAAGAGAAACATCAGACAATACAGATATAATTGCAATGGTACTTTCTATGAAACTCTAAAAACTGACAAGTGTGTTTTTGGGCACATACCAGTAATAAATTCCAGTTGACATATGATCAGGGTAGCGCAACACTCTCACATTCTCATGAATGTCAAGCAGTCTTCTTTTACTATAAAGACTGTTAATTTTTAAAGCTATTGAAACTTCCTTGTAAAGAAGAATATAGATCTGCGTATTAATTTAAAAACGTTAGGTGGAAACCAAACATAATGCATTAGCTATTCAGGTTAAAGTTTGCAAAGAGGTATATAAACTCCATACATCTATACATATCAAAGACCTGAAAACTTTTAAGCTAATAAACTTAAGTACAAAAGATGTTGAAAGAACACAGAAATTCAAAAGGTAACATAGGAGACTCAAACACATTTGTCATGCTCGCTCTCAGTAAAAAGATCCCAATGCATTTACAACATAAATTTAAGTATTTAACATGGTATTTTGAACTATTCTAATCAGTTGGCTAATGTTGTTTTTTCTTTATTTCAATCCCTCCCCTTTCCACTAATTTCTTTTACCAAGAAAAGAAAAGTTTTATTACGCACCTGAACTCCCTCCTTAGCCTTTGATTCAAGTAAGATATCGAGTCGGGAAGTCTTATGATTTGTAAATGGACGCCTAAGATATAGCTCTGGACAAAGCCACCAACCAGTAATATATATCTGCACAAATTTCCATACATTTGTTATATACTTATATAAGACAATCTGCTTAAGTTCTACCTGTGTAATGAACAAACCTCTGTGTTAGCATTCTCTATGGCTGCAGCAATAGCATCAAATGCTGATTCTCCATCTATGAACCATTGAGCCTCACTTCCATCCACCCATTTCCGTGGGGGTGCAAAAGAACCAAAACGATGAGGATGACACCAACCCTCGGATGGCTTTTGAACAGCATCATTAATTGCAGCTATCCAGTCTTTCACTTTGCTACTGCTGGAAGTTCTCATGGTTAGGTTCCAGTTGCCACAAGAGATCTAATAACATGTTTCAAAAAAAATTTCATAACATATCTACACATAACAGCACATCAGTGCTATTGAAAGAATCGAAAATGTCCTGTCTAAAGCACATAGATCTAAACTAACATGCAGACCGCAGTCATGCACAGCAGTAAATCAATAAAAGAACCAAATCAAAGAATAGTTTGAGACTTTGAGTATCCCTTATATTGTTTCTTGTACTAATTGAGCTTTTAGGATTAAAGAGGTGAACTTGGCCATAAATTGATATACAAATACAAATGTATAAAAACTAAAAGGTTGAGCTTGTAGCTTAATTTAATTTTCTTTAAATTCCATGACAATCACTTTCAAAATCACTGCACTTGTGGTCAATGTTGATACTCTACAGACTTGAAAAATAACAAAGACAATCAAAACCGAACAGAGGGAATACAATACTCTTTAAAAACATATCTAGGCCATAAGGCAACATGAAATTACACCAAACCTCAAATGGCATTAAAATTTCAGACTGAAATAAAATAAACTTTCAGTCTTAAGGGAAAAAACAACCATGTAGAAGTAGAACACAGATAATATTGGACAAGCAACTTTGCTTTTTTCTGAACATATTGTTTCAAATCCAAGGGTATAATCTATAATGCTCATTATCTTCACTTAGACATTAATCTAAGTGACAATTTGATAGAGTATGTAAGATATATAGGAACCTCAATTATCAACTTAAACTTTTGGTTCAGTTAGTTCCTTTACATGATATCAAAAGCCTATGTCACGAATTCAAATTTCATCTATAATGCTCATGTGGAATTATTAGCACCAAGTATGAGGGAGGCTTGTGCAACATTCACACTTCTAGCCTAAAGGAGCTCTCATGTGAGAAGGCGTGATAGACTAGATCACTAGAGTATGTAAATATATGGGCCTCAATAATCAAATTAAGTTTTTGGTTGAGTTGGTTCCTTCACAAAATTCAACTTTTTATTAAAATTAACTATGGTGTGATCTTCAACAAAGATCACTGACCACCAAGTAGTTACAAGATCACAGCATATTAGACAAGGATCCACCTCAGATTCTTCAGTTGACCTTTGGAAACATACCTTAAAAGCATGCTGCAGCGGTTTGCGGCTCTTAGTCTCATGAGCCAGATATACTTTTTCATTACTTGAGGATGGTAATAAATCAAAAATGATTATGTCCAGTAGTTTCACATCAAGAGGATCTTCTAGGAAGGCCAAGAATCCTGGTTTAAGTACAGCCCACACCTGCATGAAGGTAAAGTGGGGCTCATGTTAATTCTCAAAAAGAACATAGAAAACAACAAATTAGTATGTGAAGCACTTAGCACCTTTTGCCATCTGCAGCAACCAAACAGCTGACAAGGCCAGCACTTTCTAGCAGCATCTTTTCTCGGTGTTCTCACTAGATGTTTCACCAACACGTAATCCTCTTTTAGCTTTGGGCCATACTCTTGTAAAAATGATAGCTTGGAGACCTCCAAAAATTTGCACACCTGAAAATAAAAAATACTCGTCATAATTCATATGAAAAGTGAGGAGCATAGCATGAAATTTTATTAAAGACAAACAAGATATCCTTGAGAAAGAGGACCAAATGGAAAAAAGCAGCTCAACCTAAGGGATGCACAATAGCATGAAATTGCAATATCTTTAGCTTTCAAAAAAATTATTTACTTACCGTGATGAAACATATAGATATAGGTTGAAGTAAGAGCTAAAACTATGTGTTTTTGCTTCAACTTAACAAGACAACACATATAATAATGAAATAATGTCGAGACAGATGCCATGTTCACACAAGGAGCTGACAAATTTTTGAAATGGCCAAAATAATGAGATAGCTTGCATTGAAGAAAGTTGGTAGCCCGCCAGAAAAATCTTCCAAAACATATTTTGCTACTGATTCAAAACATGCAATTGCCTAAGGAGAAATCTATCAACGTGTTGAAATGTATGCCAACTGTTGATTACAAAAGAATTAAAATGCTTGTATTTTAGAGAAGAATATGTTTATCATCTCAAGTTTTTAAAAATTGCATTCTGCAGCTTCTACTAACCTGACGAGAATTTACAATATCTAAACTGCCTAAAAAATGATTCAAATATCCTTGCATTGCGACTTTTGCATTGTCTGCCATTGACTGCTGCCTTCCAATTGATGGAGTAATGATGGAAAAGGCAGCTCTAGATGGAATGTTGCTGCATAAAAGAACATGTATAAAACAAAGTTAAGAATGACAAGTGTTCCTGACATCTAAATATTCAAAGAACAAGGAACTAGGAGTCACTCACTGATGTCGTGAACTTCCATCTCGATGAAAGCGAACAATGAAATCTTCAAAATCATCATCATCATGCATAACTGCTGTATGATCTAATATTCCGAGGTTCTGTAGCCATTCTTTCACCTTTAATAATAGCAGTAAAATCAAAGATGTCAGAGCCTCATAAAAAATGAAGGGGTCATTAACTTATCAGTTCAAAAAAAAAAAGCTTGTTAGTTCCAGACACATCATAACTCAATAACAACAAACAAGAATGTTTCTGCAGATTAAAAAAGGCCCATAATTAATAGGAGAAAATACAATGATAGAAGAAACTCACTAGTCAAAATCTCGTTTATTTTCACATTAAAGATATACCTGCTCTTGCTTTTCATGGAAATCGTCAACAATTATTTGTTTCTTCAAGGCAATATGCAAGTAGAGAACTTGTGTAGCTTTCTTTTGCAACACCCACTTGAACTGGTGGAAAAAGAAACTTGAAAGCATTATTTTTCTATTATAAAGTAGAATAAGTTCAAATGAAAAAATGCACACTTACAGATCTGTCAAAGTGATCACATGTATTGGCAAATAGCTTGACCATAAATATGAGGATAACTAAGAATTCATAAATTTTATGAACAATCAAAGTCCAAAAGGTCATCATCATCATACCCGACGTATCCTGTTCATATGGGGAGGGATGGAAGACAACAAACCATACCCTTATCAAAGGAGATGAGGAGGTTGTGGTCAAAGAGACTCTCGGCTTGAGAATGACCTGGACAAGGACACTCTACTGGCATGACAAAAAAGTAACAAAAACACAAAGAACAAAAAAAAACTCATAAAGAGTCCAGAAGGTATCAAGACCAGTAAACAGAAAACAGTCAAACGCACCACTACACAGAGTGCCAGAAATTCAGGATGCAACATGACTTGTTTATGAACAACATTAGCAAGAACAAAAGGAGGGATATGTTACATTCTACAGGTCCTCAGTGCCTCTTCTGAACAAGATGTCAAATCCTTATTCTCATTACCAACTGTCTGTGTTCACCCAACATGAAACTTTGAGGTATATTATATATATGTACTCTTTATGAGTCCGGATATTAGATGCTCCAAGATCTTTTCCCCTTTTCTTAATTGTGTACAGAAAGCAATAAAACTACAAATGTAATTAAGATGAGAGTAGATCTATTTTGATATAGAATAGCTCTGTCAAAGCAACAATCTCCAGCAACGACACACAAGACAAAGCAGCAACAACCAGCTCATGGTGCAATGTGACAGTAGCAGCAAAAAGTAGAAGTGGTAGGCAGCAAAGGATAGGAGTTGTTATAACAAAATGTTTTGTTGTAACTGAATCATTGCATTCATTCTTTAGTTGAGTTTAGTTGCTTATAATAATAGAGGCTGCAGTCCCTCATTGTGACTTACACTGTTAAATCAAATTAATAAAAACTACTCATTCAATGATCTCTTGGCCAATTTATACCAAGGTGTCAGAGGAATCTTGCTTTGGACACCCGTGTCCTGTTCTTTTTCTTTTCTTTTTTTTTGGTTTCTGGGATTGATTCAATCTACAATCATTGCACCTATATTTTCTGGTTCAAGATTTTCTCTTGCTGCTGGTACTTTCTTCTGTAACCCCCCTCCCCTGGCACCAACCACAAAGACTCCAAATAAGCTAGCCAGCACCCACATATCTATTAAGCATAGTCGGACACTACTTTTTGTCATTGGAAAGCTATAAACAAATGTATAGATTCAAAATGTGACACTCTAATCTTAAGGACACATGCAACCAACTGACTCTAATTATCATTGACTCCAATTTCAACATATCTTCGACCAATTGTATGATAATATAGGATACATATTCATATATCCACATTTCACACGTTCGAGAGAAGCAGTCGACATAGGTCGTATAGAATCAGATGTACATGCTATTAAAAATTCCCCTGCCCACAACTTGATCATCAACACTTCAACTGCTACCATTGACTGATAAAGTATTGATTTGTATCAGGGAGTGAAGGAAGTTCCATCATGTATACAAAGAGAACAGAAGAGTCAGCTCCCTACAGAAGATCTTACAGCAGTACACAAAGGAAACATCATTTGTGTACTAAAGGAAATCAGCTCTTGTATTTACTGATCCTCAGGAGTTGACGTACCAAGTCAACAATTTGTGTGCTGCAGTTCGTATGCTGCAGTTCGTGTGCTTTGCTTATTGGCTTATTATAGTTATTAAGATAGGAGTATTGTTAGTTAAAAGTTTGTTATAACTAACTCTAGATAGTTTGTTAGTTGTCATTGTAACTACTTTTGTACTAGTCACTTTGATCAGTGATTGCTATATACTAGTATAGAGTCAGACCAGTACATATGTAGTATCTTCATCTTTTTGATTCAAAGAAATATTTCTTTCATACTTTGGCTCATTAATTCACATTTACCAAAATTCATACACGATAATTATTCAGTAACAGAATATTAGGATTATTAGGTGCCAAAGTTTTGGAATTAAATTTTCTGTGTATCTTTTTCAATGTTCCTTTCATACATTTAGGAGTATATTAAGGTATGTATATAACGTGCATATCTTCTTTACCTTATTTAGTTTTGGTTAGCTTATAGAATATTTAACAGAAGGTTTTCATTCATAGTCTCGTTATTGGAATAGCACAAAATCATGTAATAAAAAAATGAAAAGAAAAATATTAAAAAATCCTACCAAACTAAGCTTGAATAACACATTATCAAAATTCTACCATTACTTCTAGCCAGTGAAATGAAGCCTTTTTTTCCTTAAAAAATCAGCAATAAATAAAGTATAATCAACATTCCAATTACAACTAATATAATCAATTTAAGACAAAAATATTAAAAAATCACATTCCAACAAAATTAACAAACATTAAAAATCACATACCAAAACAATCAAATTATATCAATAATCAACAATTTTTCAAAACAAAAATGAACATCACACTAACAAAATAAAAAAACGAAGAGGCAGAACAAAGAACCTGCTTGTAGTGAACTTCAATGGTGTAAGAAAGAAGTAGAGGAGTAAAATCGCTAACATCAGGTCTAGAAACAGACAATATGGTAGCCGTTGGAAGTTCCTCAAATATCGGAGGGTTACTCGCCATATCATCAGAGCTTTGTCGGAACAACGTCGACGGCATTGTTCTGTAGTAACGCCGGTCACTGTCACCGAGAAAATGCTCCGTCACAGACATCAGCGGTTATTGCAAAAACTTTGAAGTAAGCGTCGGTTTTGAATTTTGACGTTTTGTGAGTAGTGTCGAAAAAGAAGATGAAATGTTGCAGAGTTAAGCTTATGAAGAAGAGGAAGACGAGAGGAGTTTGTTGTGCGCCAAATGTGAAGAAATTGAAGGTGGGGACCACAATTATCATTTTTGTTTGTATTTATTTGAGTTATTTTTTGAAATTTTAGGATGGATTTGTTGGAATTTGGAATTACTTATTTGGAATATTCTTTTTCTAAGTTTTTTTTCTCTTAATCTTTTCTCGTTTAATTTATCTATGAATTGATAGTATTAGATATTAGCCTTTTATTACAGTAATAATAATAATAATAATAAATAATGTTAAAATTAGTTTAGTGACTTCTTTATTTGCATTAAGATGAAATAACTCAACTTAAATAAATATAAGTATTAAAATAATTTTTTCGGTAAAATAAATAAAACATACTATAATTTGCATATTGCATTGGAGAAATCTTAAACAATTAGGATGCACAAAACACCAAACATTTATAAACAAAATTATCGAAGAAATTGCGACCACGGTTTGACTAATATACCTTTTTATAATAAAATCATGTATAAAATAGTGAAGAATTTAAAATCGTCAAATCCACCTAAAACTTTGAAATTTATGAGATATATAAAATGATAAATACATAGAAAAATATCTAATGACATTCCAAAATTGTTATTTTGATAGGAAAAGGGTTTAAAATAGGTATAAAATAATTATATAGATGTTAAATTTTATTATAAATACTTTATTTAAATTGATTACTACTATATAGTGATGGCCATGGGAGGGTTCCTCGAAATCGAACTAGTCCCGAACCGTTTCGAATTGGAACAACAGTTGGGACAAGTTTTGAACTAGTCCGGCCGTGATTGTATGAAAGTTCCAAAATCTTAGCTGACAGGATCGTGAAACCGCTGGCAAGAACCTAATCGAATCCAGCTCGATGGAGACCGTACCGAATGATTCAGTGAAAGTAAACCAGAACCGTCATGTTCTCATTAATTTTGTTAGATATACTTATTCTCATTATTATTTATTTAATTACATAATTAATTTCTTAATTTTCTGATTTTTTTAATTTACTAATATCAATGGACCAGAAACGGCCACTAAGAAAGTCTTCCCAAACTAGCCCAAAACTAGTGTTGTTACCTGAGTATATATTAAAAGAAAGTGGGGTATAATCGTCTGAGAATATCCATTTAATGATATGCTTGTTCAACCACGAATATGCTAAAAGTCCAAAGTGTTCAATAATTGATGTGGCCGCAACCGCCGGTCCACAGTTCTGAAAATTTGAAATAAATAAGATTATTTATCAAAAAAAAACATACAATAAGAGCATAATTAAATTTATTCTTAAACTAAGCGTATAATCTGCAAACCTTAGGTTTGGGCTCTTCGCACTTAGTAAGTGCGAACAAACTGGAAAACTGAAACAGGTTGTTCGCTGTTACTAACAGCGAACAACCAGTTTTTGGTTTTCAGTTTGTTCGCACTTACTAAGTGCGAACAACTCTTGTCTTAAAATCAGCATGTTGACTCTGTTTGACCTGTTCGCAGTTACTAAGTGCGAACAGACACTTAATTTTTTTGACCAGTTTATTACTGTTCGCACTTAGTAAGTGCGAACAGACCCGAACCTGTGCTCTGGGATATCAGACGCTTATATTTGAAATAAGTTTGATTTATGACATGCTTTTTTTTATTAAGAATCTTATCTATTTCAAATTTTCCAATTCACTTATCCTAATACTTCACTATTTTAAAATTTTGAATCCTATTATTAGTAATTACATTAAGATATAGTGATATTAAAATCTATACAGATTTTTATATGAGATGGTCTTATCGCGAGACATATCTCATACTTGGGTTAAATAGCCTAATAATATTAACTTTTGGCTTATGGACTTATTGTTTTAGGGTTGTCTCACCGTGAGACCGTCTCATACAAAACGGGTTGAAAAATCTAATACTATACATTTGGAAATTTAGAATTGACTCAAATTTAATGTTTGATAAATTAATTAATTTCATCATTGTTTTAAAAGTAAGTAAAATTGAGAATTTGAGAATGACTTGTCAAACCATATCAGTCTCAAATTCTTCCTTTATGATTTCATAATTAAAATCTATAATTTCAAATTACTTGTTTCCAAACACAGCTTAAAAGATTTGGCGCAACATTGATGCACAAGAAAAAATTAGTAATTTATAGTGCAATCAACGAACTAGACGTACATATATGTAATAAAGGATGATTACTGCAATAATAAAGCATCTATAACTGTTACTAAAACAAAACACGGATGACATCATCACTTTTTAAAAATGCTTACGTGTCACAATCTTAACAAAAGTTTTCCCTCTAAAATTTAATGATGATGTCATTGTCATTAAAACTAATATTAATATCTTTGACTTTACTACTTTGTAATTATGACTATTATATTATCCATATTGATTGATTTTTACTTTTTAGGTTATATATTTATATATTTAATGTATTAGAAACCCATGTATTTTATTTCTTTTTTTCAATTATTTATAAAATCTTTTCAATTTTATTTATTAAATGATGATAAAATCTTAGTCTATACAAATATGTCAGAAATTTTAATAAAAGCCGTGGTGAAAAACTAAAACACAAGGATTAAATATATGATGAAACCTTGACAAAACATAACCTAGAACATTATGTATATATATAGCAGAAATTAAGAGTCAAAGCACCAAAAAAATTGATAGAAGGGCACTAATGTACACTGCTTATTCGAGTATTATCAATACCGTATTTTTAATGCCTACTTACAATATTTTAAAAAAATTGATATTCCAACTCCCTTTGAATTCATTTCTTGCTTCATGATGTACAACTTCTATCATTAATCAGCTAGTCTCTTGAGAGACCGTCTTTTGAGAGACGTATTTTAAGTCCAGTCCATTAAAGATCAATGTTTACGTATCGTATTCTTAATGCCTACTTATATTATTCTTAATATTTACTTACCGTATCCTAATGTCTACTTTCAATATCTTGAATGTCTACTTACATCATTGTTAATGCCTAGTTACAATATTTTAAAAAATATATAATAGGCTGACCCAATTAGAGATTGTCTCTCAAACAGACGGAAGATTCTTTACCATGATCAATCCCATTTCTACCTATGAGCCCTTCACTTTGATAAACTAAAGTCACCCATTAATTCTAACAAACAATAACAATAACTTTCTATTAATGGTATTTAATATAGTAGCTCATGAGTTTCTATCATACATTATTGGTAAAGAAATTATCTTGATGCCATCACACTTATCTTTTCCTTCCTATCTCTCTTTCAAATCTAGAATCCTAGATTCCTAGCCATACACCATACCAACTAAATTAATGTATTAAGGATGTGAGTTGGGAGTAGACATTATGGATGTCAATATAAATTAAGTTCGTGAACACGCACTTTCCTTCCTCATTTCAGGCTTTGTCATGTAAAATAGTTAATTGAGCTTCTTACACTATCTTTGAATAGACAGAAATTGAAAAAAAAAAAAGAAAAATTTGAAAGAATGAAAGATTTCTTATTTGAATAATAAAAAGGGGAAAAGATATTTGAACGGGATGAATTTAAAGGGGAAACATGTACAATATTTTTTAAAAATACAATATCTCCTAAAAAGGAAAGACTTTGAGAAAAAACACTCATAATTAAATTTTGGAAATTTGACTAAAAAGCATTAGATGTCTAAAAATGATTAAATATTAGAAAAATTACTTAGAATAATCCAATCTATTCATGATTTTCCTACAATAATACCATCTATTGATTAACCATGAATGATCTCAACTTTGAGGGGTATTTTCCTATAGTAAACCTGGTGATCGGATGACTTGCTATAGGCCTATAGCAAGTTAGATTTTTAAAAAAAGATAAATTAAAATAAAGTATCGAAAAAATGTTTAAAAAATGTTTATAAAAAATTTATGATTTTTTTTATTATTTAGAACTTTTTATGTAAATTTTCAAAATTTATCTCTAATTTTAAATTAATATTCAAATTATTTTTTTCGTGAATTACCTACTATAGTAGGTAATCGGGTTACCCAAGTTTACTCTAGACAAATACCCCTTAAAGTTGGGATTATTCATGGTTTGGGATTATTGTAGGAAAATCATAAAAAATTTGGATTATTCTAGGTAATTTTTCCTTAAATATTTAGCATAGCATATTTGCAAGCATACCTTTAGTAAATGTAACTAGATAATCCCCGTGCGATGCACGGTTTTATTAAATTTACTGACATATTATTCAAGAAATTAAAATTTTAAGATAAATTTTACATTATAGTTGTACCTCATTTCGCTCTGAATAGTTGTATATGTAGTTGTATCTCATTTCGCTCTGAATAGTTGTATATATTACATACATTGTTTGATTTGTGCCATATTTGCATTGTGCGTCGATGATTGTGAAAATTTAGTTATAGATTTAACATAAATATTTATGTAAAATTATTTTATAAAATTTTTTTACAAAAATTGTTTGTCATAAAAAATATAAGTGACTTGCATAAGGGTAGTCACAACCTAAATCATATTAGAATTATACATTGCATTTAAGTAACCAATTTCATTAGTATAAATAAAAAAATCCTCATAAAAGTATATTATCTTTTACCAACTTAAAATATCCAATACACTTAAATAATACTCATTTAATAAATAAAATTGATAAGATTTTATAAATAATTGAAAAAATGAAATAAAATATATAGATTTCTAATATATTAAATGATGTGATCTAAAGAGTATAACATCAACATGAATAACATTATAGTCATAGTTAGAAAGTAATTAAATGAAAGATATTAATTAGTAATGATGTCATCATTGAGTATTGGAGGGAAATTTTTTATTGAGGTTGTGACACGTAAGCAATATTAATTAGTGATGATGTCAACGTGTTTTGTTTTATTAATAGTTATAGATTGGAAAATATACTCAAATTCCTTGAGAAATCAAAGTGAATTTACCATCAACATCCCTACAAGTTACAACCAACAAATTGAAAAACAGGAACTCTCCTGTGAGATGGTCTTAGTCGTGCAACTAGCCCAGACCCAATAACTTTTTAAAAAATCTTCTGACAAACTAATTTCAAGACTTAAAAAGACAATTTTAAAACTTAAAAATCCTATTTTAAGACTTAAAAGGTCAATTTCAATGTTTTTAATATCAACTTTAATGTTTGAGAAATCATATTATAAAGCTGAAATGAGAATTTAATATCTTCAATTGATCTTTTTAGTCTTAAAAATTGGTTTTTTAAGTATTAAAATGGACCTTTTAAGTTTTAAAATTGTCAAATTGCATGTCTTAAAATGCCAATTTCAAATTCTTGAAATTGTTCTTTTAAGTCTTAAAATTGGTCTTTTAACTCTTAAAATTAACATTTTAATTTGTAAAATTGGTAAAAAAAAAAGTACAGTTGGGCCGGCCCAATAAAATGCGTCTCACACAAATTTTTGTGATTGAAAAATATTCATTAGAAACTAGCACGATTCATCATCCAAAGCAAATCAATAGAAATGGGAACAACTAGTCTCCTGATAGACCGTCTTTCTGAAAGACGTCTTTCAGAGCCAGCTCATTAAAGCTTAATATCTACTTAAACTCTACATTTTCCTTTATGAATCAGTTCAATTAGAGATGATCTTTCAAATAGACCGTCCCTCACAAGAATTTGTGAAATGGGAAATCAAGAAACCTACACGGCTACAAGACTCATTGGTTACTAAAAATGTTGTTCTTAAAGCTCAAATTACCCACAAAACTGAATTTTTTCTCACCATTTTCGGTTTCAAATGATATATTTTCAGAGTTTTATAGGTTAGTTTGATTTTCTACAAACCCTAATTATTTATACAAGAATCAATTTTTTTTTTTGTTTTCTAATAAAAAAAAAGCCAAACCTGAATTTGATGAGTACTAAATACATGCAAGAATCAACATTTGATTGGGAGGAGTGTAAACATGGGAGAGCGTGAGGGCCGCTTAGTGTTTTTTTAAATGTAAGCTTTATTTAAAATTTTAATTTCTTAATTTATGAAAATATATTAGAAAATTTAATAAAAACACAATCTACTTGAGAAAACAAAGCAAATAAATGTATTTCTTTGGTGCTACAAATAGGTAAAGTTGCACATGTTTTTTAATGCTATTTTTTTCGAGTTTACAATGTACATTTTGAAAGAGGGAGCTAAGATAATTAAGTTCGAAAATATTTAATTTTACAAGAAAGTCAACAATTAAGTTGAAGTGTCGAATCCTTCTCTAACATATACATTAATTAAGTTTTTAATAACATTTTATAAAAAAAAAAAAGTTTTTAATAACATGATGTCAAGCATATTGAGTAATACCTAAACAAAAGTTTGAAAATAATTAGATACTACTTTTCCCTTTAAAATTCTAATAAAAGGGTTTTACTCTAGACATTCAATAGGCAATTTTTTGAGATAATCAATAGGCAATTTTTAGATAGTCCTCGTATCGATTTTAGTTTTTATTAAAAAAAATTACATCGATTTGAAATATTTTCTAGTTTGTTTTTACTTATTTCATTCTGAAATACTCGCTACATTTATGGTTATTAAAACTATTTATCGTTCAAGTTTATTTTACATATTGCGGCTACTGTGAAAGAAAAAATATAGTTAAGTGCTTCGTATTTGAATCGTCTAATCGCATACTTTCATAATTTTAACTTTTTAGAATGTTTCGATATGCATTGTTCAATATAAAAATAATTGAAATAGCACATTAAATTGCGTAAAAAGTCATATGTAGCAAATATAGTAAAACGGAGGAAGTACTTCTTATTGTTAATTTTTAGTCAAGTCAGCACATGATCTACTCTGGTTATAACCGGTTAACATTTACAAGGGTATGCCCCCAGCAACAAAGAAGCAAAGTTAGGATTATTAGAAAATATACAAAAGTTGGGATTATTTTTGGCGGACCACACAAAGTTTGGATTATTAATATCCATTTATCCAAAATTAAATAGACTATAAATACTCCAACGTATGTAATGGAGTAGATACACAAGGAAAATGCATGGATAAATGCTTATTTTTATTTTTAGATCAAACAACTTATACAAAATGAAAATAGAGAGTACTTGTAAGATAAGGAAAATATATTCTTGAAAAACCCAAAATATAAAGCTTCTCTGTCCTTTTGACGTTCGAACAAAAAATCAATTTCTTACTAATTTCCAACTTATCTTTTAAGAAAACCTCTCCTTGAGATACCTTAAATTCCTATACCATATTTATTTTTAACTCTTCTAATTATTCAAATTCAACTATACTTAAAACATACTCCCTTCATTTACCCAATTTAGTTTTTAACATTATTCCTAACACTCTTAATTTGAATTATTCCAAATATATAAATTAAATCATAGTCAATTGAGATTTTTTTTATTCGTTATAATGTAATTTATTAATATCAACATTTTATAATTTATAATTATGCACAATAAGATGCATTAGGACATCGATTAATATATTTGAAAATGTGCACAAACTAAGTGAGACAAAGATAGCGAAGTCGTCATATCATATCATACAATAATCTAAACAAAGACCCTTTAATTTTAAATGACGCTTTTTTCAATGACTGATTACTTGGGGAAATATAATCAACTTAAATAGCTGATATATTTTAATGAATTATTTGTAAATGTAAAGAAGAATTCTAACATAGAAAAATGATCAAATTACAATTTTATCTCATTTGGCTTTTCCTTTTTTAGGAGACTCTTCTTTTGAACGCAACATTTATTTCTGTGTGTTGATAAATAGGAATAGTGTATGAAAGTCATAATCTTGCAAATGACGACATTTTATACACCTACACGTTGCTGCCCACCTCATTTGATTAATTTTAAGCCTTAGAGTCACCCATTTCATTTTTAATCGGCAAAATTAATATTAATAATTTGTATTATTATATAGAAGATAAATTTTAAATTGAAATTTTTTTTTCAATCTTACTAAAATCACATATAATATTCCAACACATATAAAGGGAAGAAAAATTGTTTTCAATCTTACTAAACACATATATTATTCCAATTGGTATAAAGATATAAATCTCCTTAATCTTAAATAGGCAAAATAAATAGTCATATAAAATTGTAATAACATGCATTAATATATAGTAATCTTGTCCTGAAAGCTTCCATAAAGTTATAAGAAAGTGTATGTGCGAAGCTAATTTGAGCGAGAAATTTTTTTTCCGGAGGCTGACACGTGTCATTAATTAGGTGGATTATTTTTTAATAATTCAACCTTTGCTTTTAGTTTGCTAGCATCATCTTTTATTTTTTAATTTGCTATCAACATTCCCTATTAGGTGGATTATTTTTTAACAATTTAACTTTTGATTTTAGTTTGCTAGCAACATCTTTTATTTTTTAATAATCCAACCCGTTGCCCTTAGTTTGCTATCAACATTTCCTATTAGTATGCTGACAGCAAACAAAAGAAATGTTGGATTATTAAAAAATAATTCATAGGTGGGATTATTCACAGCAGATGAGTGAAAAGGTTGCATTATTAATATCAAATTTTCCTTTTTAATAATAATAATTTTATTTATTTTCGTTTGACCTCTTTTTGTCTTTACTTCGCTATAGAAGACAAATATTTTTGCAATTAGCCACTTACCCGATCAAGTTATTTATCAACCTCGTTTAGTAAATATTTTAGTATATAGAATGATGATTGATAATATACACTATAAATAAAGAGGCATGCTCAATTTAGAAGTAGAAAACAACACGGTAATTTGTATTAATATATAAAAGATAAATCTTAAATTGAAAATTTATTTTCAATCTTACTAAAATCACATATATTATTCCAATTGGTATAAAGATATAAATCTCCTTAATCTTAAATAGGCAAAATAAATAGTCATATAGAATTATAATAGCATGCATTAATGTATAGTAATCTTATCCTGAAAGCTACAATATTATAAGAAAGTGTATATGAGAAGCTAATTTGAGCGGGAAATTTTTTTACCAGAGGTTGACACGTGTCATTAAGTGGTCTTTGTTTTAGTATATAGAATGATGTATGCATTACAAATTTACTAAAATGAGTGATTATAAGCTTATGAGATTCTACACGACACACTACAACTAAGAACAAGTTCGGTCACCATCCTTCCCAAGGTCGGCCCTATAAGGGGGCAATAGGGCCTGTGGCCAATGTCCATTCAAAAAATTAGCAAAACGATACTATAATATTTATTAGTTAAGACTTATAATAGTATATATTTAATAATTAAAGATCCATAATTAATTCGACCTCTCAAAACTCAGGGACAACTGTGATCCTATCCACCAAATTTCTAATGAAACTATTGTGGTACGAGGTTGATTTCTTCACTATCTAACCACGAACCGACCTAATTAATAGGAGCACTATATTGACAATTTCTATAAGCTAAAATGGTTAAGGAGAAGTCTAGTACTCTACCACCATGATTCATGAGCCTTTGCGATTATTTTGATTCAATATGCCATCATTTTTCATTTCAATGTTTCGTTTTCAATGTTCATTTTTATGTCATGAATTACTGAGGGGTGTAATAAGATACCAAATGATTTTGTATGAATTAGATCACTATATTTCAGGAAACTGTACTCATATCAATTTATAATTAAATAAATTTATTTTATTTGGGATGAGATAAATGAAATATGAATAAATAAAGTAATAAACAACTCACGTGGTCTATGCGCTGAAGTAAGGGTCTCGTGTAAATATTCGAACCTGTGACCTCTTGCCACCCTGGCTTCTGATACCATGTCAAGAACCAACTCAACCAAAAGTTTAAACTGATGGTTGAGGCCCCAGGATATGTTATATACTCTAACAAAACTATTAAATCGAACTATCAAAGAAATGAATTGAAACTACATGATTTACATTATGAGTTGACTCTACCAGATACTAGTATATATAGTTTAATTTTACAAAATTTAAAATAAATCAACGGTATGAGAACGGCTCACCGTTAGACGAGTCCATACAAACAGACCATTAGTAAAAATTATAAATAAACAAGAATTTTAAATTGTACAGGGTATCATTTTTTTTAAGAGTTTGCGTTAAACCAATTGAGGTCGTCTTATAGTGAGACGATCTCAAAATAGAATTAGTGAAAATAAATAAAAAGTAGATCATGTGCTGACTTGACTAAAAATTAACAATGGTTTTGTTTTTATCGTAAAACCCATGCCGCCTCGAAAGAGCACTAGAGGAGAGTTTGAGAGTACATTTTGAGAAAGAGTACTACACTATCCCTATGTTGTATTGATGGGATTAGTCTATGCATTGAGAGACATTTAGAGTTATGTTAGTAATTTGAGTACATTAATTTGTATTTGGACTTTTAGAACCTTGTTTCGATATGGTTGTAATTTTCCTTATTTTAAACTATTAAGACTTCGTTTCTTATTATGTATCTGATAAGTGTAGTATTTTGCACTTATTGCGTCTTATGTGTGGTTTATCGAGAGCTTTAGTTAGCGTTTTGAGGTTTAAAGTGATCGAGATTCGCTATTTTGAGTTCATTTGCTATTATTTGCCTTTTTGTGCTTTAATTTTGATATTCGAGTTGATTCAAGCAAGTTTCGAGTCATCTCGGTTTTCAACAATGTCTACCGAGTTTCATGAATATATTATCATATGTATCGACATCTTTTTGTGGCTCACGAAGATATTTTAAGAATGCGAAGAGGTTTGTGCCAAGCTTCGGTCGAGACTCTCTTAAATTCGGTCGAAGCTACACTATCTAGAAGCTGCTGCGTCAAATTTCGGTCGGGATATAATTTTTTCAGTTTGTTAAATAGAGTTATTGTCTTTAATTAATTAAGTTAGTGGAAGTTATTATATTTTTATTTCGGTTTCTTTTACGGTTATCTAGTGTTAGATTCTTGTTATTTAGGCATTAATTAAGTTACCGGGAAGTTAGGCAGGAGAATTCATATACATTAGAAATTAGAAGTTACAGGGGAGGCGTCAGGGTTCCTGAGAGACCGTTTATGGCATAGACGATATTCTCAGCAGCCCAGACCAATGGAAATTTCAGTTGTTATTTTCGGAAAGTGTAAAAATGGGCTGGTCCATTACACCCGTCTATGCTATAGACCGTCTATAGCAAGAATTTGTGTAGCATTTTTTTAGAAGTTAGGCGTAGGAGGATCAGTTTTTAACTTTTTCATTTTTCTGATTTTGATGTTTTCTTTTTACGTAATTTTTAATTAAGCTTTGATCTTCCCTTAAGTTTTATTAGTGTCTTTGTGTAATTTGGAGTTTATGATTTTGTCATTCATCAAATTATGGTTTTATTCTTCATGGTCTTCTGTTATTAAGGTATTTTACTCTTTTAAATCTTTTAATTATGTTTAATATTGTTGTTTATGTTTGTTTAATTAATTTAAAGGTTTTCATGAATATGATTTGTGACTAGTCTTGTATGCTAGGATTTTGGATATGAACCCTAATATGTATGTGACTATTAGATGAGAATTGTTTATTGTAATGTTGAATTGGTTTGATTAAACAATAATTAAGTTTATTTTCAGCGGATTAGATTTATTTATTTTTACGATTCCCGCAAAAAGTTATTCAATTGCATTTTAGTCAAATATCTCACTTAAATGTATGCACTTTTGATATTTTATTTCAATTTTTAATATCACTAATTGTGTTTGATCAAAAACTATAAAAAAATTATTAACAATAAAGTTTATATCGAGATGAATCAAACACAAAACAATTGATCGGTTAACCCATCAATTGTTATTGTTTTTCTTTTGTTGTCCGCAAAAAATTTTGTTATTGATCGGGTAACCCATCTATCAAAGGCTGAATTTCAGAGGGATTAAGGAGTTGTTGGAAGATTTTGAATGGGATGTGATTTAGCGGTCTGGACCGGAATCGGGTGAGACCGGAACCGGTTGCATCTGGTCTGGTCTCCGAGTCTTACATATTCGACATTTCAGGTTTTCGGTCCGATCCAAACCCGGAAAATTCCGAGTTAGACCGGATGCACATAAAAGTGATTAAGTGAATAATATTTACGATTATTAAGTATATACTTATTTAAAGGGCTTTAAATATTTTATTTTCAACACAAAATAATTTTTTAATTCAAATAATTTAATTTTATAATAATTAATTTGCTAAATTATTTTAAAATCTTCCATTTCTTTATTTATTTTTGGTAAAAAAATTATTTTCGGTCTAATCGGTCCAAACCCGGACCGGACCGGATGGAATCCGGGTTAAACCGAGACCGGACCGGATGAAATCGGTCCGGTATCCGGTCTTAGCATATTTGAGATTCCGATATTTCGGTCCAACCGGGTCCGGTCCAATCCGAATTTGGACCGGTGAACGCTCCTAGTGGTAAGACATGGTTAGCTAAAACCATTGCTCACGAGACAAGCCTTCCTTTCTATCAGATATCCCCCTCTAAATTTCTCTCTAGTGTCTCTGGTACTTATTATCGAAAATTTGAAATAAATAAGATTATTTATCAAAAAAAAAGTATATAAAAAGATCAGAATCAAACTTATTCCAAAACTAAGCGTGTAATCCGCAAACCTTAGGTTCGGGTTGTTCGCACTTAGTAAGTGCGAACAGACTGAAAATCAGCATTTTGACCCTGTTTGACCTGTTCGCAGTTACTAAGTTCGAACAGACACTTAATTTTTTTTGACCAGTTTATTACTATTCGCACTTACTAAGTGCGAATAGACCCGAACTTGTGCTCAGGAGTATCAGCGCTTATATTTGGAATAAGTTTGATTTTGATCTTATTGCATGTTTTTTTTTATTAAGAGTCTTATCTATTTCAAATTCTCCTTATTATCTCTCTTTGTGTTGTTTTTTTCTTTTGCGTTATAGATTTCATTAACTCGATAATGTTTCATACCAAACACAATCTCAAAAAAATTGTGCACGACAACAAGATTATCTGAACAAATTTGTTATACTAAGCTCTAAATATTATAACAATTTTGCCTTTTTTAAAAAAAAAAATCGATATTGATTGTTGCAAATTAACAATTCGCAGTCTTAAATGCTCATTCCTTTTCGCTCAAAAATTAGGCAATTTAACAATTTCTTTTCGCTCAAAAATTTGGCAAATCATGTTGACAGCGAGGAAAAGAAATAATCCGTGCTCAGGACGGGATATAAATATAATTTGAAATTTACAGCAAATTCGAGGGATTGTGCTAATTTGAAGGATTTGGGTGAATTGTGTAGCAAATTAGTGGTTATTAACTACGATTGGAGTATTTAGGGTTATTAACTTATTATAACTACTATTGGAGTATTGGTTTTACTTTTGTCGTTTGCACAAATTTAGCTTATCGGTTTTCACTCTCTTAGGGTGAAAATTGGACAAATATACGACCGGAAATAGGGATGGTCATGGGTCCAACATCCTGTTGGACCCGTCTCAGACCTGCCCCTTTTTTAAGGGTCTGGGTTTTATTTTTCGAGACCCTTCGGATCCGGGTCGAATCTAGATTTAAAAAACAATTGGCGGGTCCGGGTCCAATCTCTAGACCCGCCCCTTGGACCCTTATAAATATTAAATTGTCCATTTTATTTGTCTTCGACGTATGAATTCTGCCCCCAACACTTATTTTCTTTTCATATAATCATAACATATATAAATAATATATATGTTATTTGCTAAGTGCTAACCCAATTACCCTTATTTCATGGACTCGAACTAGTGTTTATAATAGAATTTAAGCGTATATGGGTGACGCTATGCGAGTTTAGATGTTAAATTAATATTAAATATTTGTAAAATACGATAATAACTCTCTTACAAATATACGAAAAAATATAATGACTTACAAATGTTTCAAATTTGACAAATCAAAGAGACTTTTTTTAGACCCACTAAGGACCTATTAAAGACCCTAGACCCATCAGATTCGGAGGGTCTAGGTCCGGGTTTAAAAATTTTGGACCCTTAGGGTCTGGATCCGAGTCTGGATCTCAAAAAATTAAAAGGGTCCGGGTCTGGGTCTGGGTCTGGTTGGACCCCAGACCCGCCCCATGACCATCCCTAACCGGAAACGTTCATGTTAAATGTGGTTGCTATCACTGACGGTAATTGAAAAGCATACAGAGAAGTGTAAATTGACTCATCTTTGTCCTGACGAAATCGTCGACCATCTGTACTTCGCTTTCCCCGACTATAACCACTACAAGCTCATTCCTTTTCGCTCAAAAATTAAGCAAATTCTTCAACAATCGCGGAAGAGAAAGCGAGATTGTGCTATAAATGATGATAATAATTTTGTGTTGCGGTTCTCAGTTTCCACTAATTCGCTTTCGATGTCATCTCATGATAAAAGTGAGGATATGGAGGAAAAGGCGCATTCTACCATTTTGATAAGTTTGGATGATCATATCATCACAGAAGTCGTTGATCGAGCTACGACAACTGAATTGTGGCTGAAATTGGAGTTATTGTATATGACTAAGTCGTTGACCAACAAATTATTGCTCAAACAGCGGTTATTTTTCCTACGAATGCAGTCAAGTACTACCTTACGGGAACATTTTGGAAAACTTAATTTTATTTTTCTGGATTTGCGTAATTTAGATGTTAAAATAGATAATGAAGATGCTGCGTTGATTTTACTTGTGTCTCTACCGTCTAGCTTTGAGAATTTTGTAGAGTCTTTGTTGTTGGTAAGGACTCTCTGACCTTAGAAGAAGTGAAGGTAGCACTTCATACTAGGAAATTTCGTCAAAAAGCTATAGGTGATAACGGGGAGAGTGGTATTGGGTTGTTTGTTAAATCCGGGAAGTCTAAAAAGAAAAAGGGGTTTGATAAGGGCAACAATATTGGCTCGGGTGCTTTCGGATAGTTGCAGGTGCCTCTCTCTTTGAAGACCCTTTTGAGCCGAGGGACTCTTTGACTGCACTCTCCTATATGGATATAAGTTGTCGTCTATCTTCCCTCCCCATACCTTGACCATAGTTTGTCTATAAGCGGGATACACTGGGTATGATGATGATGAATACTGTGTTGGGGCTGAAAAACGATAATGAGGGATCTAGTAAGATTGCTGGGAAGACCTGTTATTACTGTAAAGCACCATGTCACTTTAGTCTAATTGTCCAGTGGGAAATGGCAAGTCCCAAGAGAAGAATTAGACAGACAGATTTGGGTTTTCAACTGATTCATATTAATTTGAATAATTAAATTGCTTTTGACAAGCCTTGAATATATACACAAGAATACTCTAACAATGCCTAAAATGAATGAGAGAAATCCTCCGTAATATTCAGATAATGACAATTTCCTAATTATGAGATCACAATAATAATCTACTAAGAATATGACAAAGCTAAATATGTTAACACTTTCCACCACTCCCCCTTCACGTTGGACATGGGATTGCAAATGCCCAACTTGGAAATGGCTTCTTCAAAGGTCTCAGCTTTGGTAAGAATGTCAGCAAGTTATCTTCTGAGCAAACATGCGGAAGGCTAATGATTTTGGTTTCTAGATTGTCTTTGATAAAGTGTCGATCGACTTTCACATATTTAGTTCGATCATGTTGAACAGGATTTTTTGACATGCTTATCGCGGCATCATTGTCACAATAGAGTTTACAACTTTTCTATGGAGGACAACCCAATTCCCGTAGCAGTGTACGGAGCCAACACTAGTAAAAAAACAGTCTCATTAGTAACCCCTAGTTTTATCTTTTATTGAAATATAAGAGACAAATAACACTTTTTGTATCTTTTATTTTAACAAAAGATACAAATAAACCATTTTTGTATCTTTTATTTTAACGAAAGATACAAATAAACCATTTTTGTATCTTTTTATTTAATAAAAGTTACAAATAATAGTTATTTGTACCGTTTGTTTAAATAAATGATACAAATAATTAAAAGATATAAATGAATCATTTGTATCTTTTGAGAACACAATACAAATAATAAACGCACCCATTTTTTTCGGCCACTTAAATGAATTTAGGATTAGGCGCCATTGTCATTGAAAATGAAATTTCATTCAGCGCCATTGTCATTGTTGAACTGGTTTGTTTCTTCTGTTTTGATGTACCAAGTGTACTGCATTGTTTTATAACTTTCGTAAATGTATTCCTGAATCTGTTCGCAGTAGGTTTAGCTTAATTGGTCTGTGCTAATGCTTGACAGATGAAATCATGAAAGAAGCTGCAATGGCTTTGCGGGATGAGATGCTAACTGTTAGAGTATATAACATATCCTGGGGCCTCAACCATCAGCTTAAGCTTTTGGTTGAGTTGGTTCCTTGACATGGTATCAGAGCCTGTGTGACAAGAGGTCACAGGTTCGAATCTCAACCACCCCTTATTTAAAGTGAAATATTCAGCGTCAGGTATGAGGAGGGCCTGTGTCGCATCCACACTTCTAGCCCAAAGAGCTCTCGGGTGAGGGGGCGTGTTAGAATATATAACATATCCTGGGGCCTCAACCATCAGCTTAAGCTTTTGGTTGAGTTGGTTCTAAAGAGCAGAAATAAAGTTGTTTTAGGGTTTAGAATTGGCTTAATACTTTGTATTACTTTGATAATGGAATCACAGCATCATATATACTAGAGATTAACACTAATCTAGGAATGAAATAATCCCCTAATCTATGATTTCCTAAAATAAAGATATACACAATATTGACAAAATATTCTGAAATATTCTACTTTCTAACACTCCCCCACAAGTTAGGTCGTAGGATTCACCGAGTCCTAACTTGCATATAGCATCATTGAAGGTTTCTGACGCCACGGCCTTTGTAAGAATATCTGCTAGCTTATCTTTAGATCTAACGAACGGTAGATTAATGACTCCCTTTTCTAACTTCTCTTTGATGAAATGTCGATCAATCTCAACATGCTTAGTGCGGTCATGTTGGACTGGATTCCCTGAGATGTTGATAGCTACTTTGTTATCACAGTATAGATTGCTTGCTCCCCTGTGTGGGAAGTTTAATTCGCCTAGAACTAGAAGTTTCCTGATCCAAAGAACTTATGTGATCCCCTTTGCTATCCCTCTAAACTCTGCTTCTGCACAAGAAAGAGCCACCACCTTTTGCTTCTTACTTTTCCATGTGACCAGATTTCCTCCAACAATAGTAAAGTAGCCTAAGGTCGACTTTCGATCGTCTCGGTGTCCAGCCCGATCTACATCTGTGTATGCAATAAGGTCCAGATTATCGTTTTTCCCAAATAACAGTCCTCTACTGTTAGTACCCTTAAGATACCTTAAGATCCTTATGACAGCCGTCATGTGTTGCACCTGAGGTTCGTGCATAAATCTGCTCACAACTCCCACCGCATATGCAATATCAAGCCTTGTGTGGGCCAAGTAGATGAGTTTCCCTACCAGTCTCCTGTATCGATCTTTATCTGCTGTTTTCTCCCCCTCGATCATTTGAAGACCATGGTTTGCTGCTATGGGTGTATCTGCCGGTTTACAATCAAGCATTCCCGTTTCTGCTAGGAGATCTAGAATGTACTTCTTTTGGCTAATAAAAATCCCTTTCTTTGATCGTAGGACTTCTATGCCAAGGAAATACTTAAGGTTACCAAGATCTTTCATTTCGAACTCACATGATAGTTTTGCTTTCAAATCTGCAATTTCCTCTGCATCGTTCCTGGTAATGACCATGTCGTCTACATATATAATCAAGCATGTAATCTTATCCCTCCCTTTCTTGAGGAACAAAGTGTGATCTGAGTTGCTTTGTTTATACCCAAATTTCTTCATCGCATTAGTAAACCTTCCAAACCAGGCTCGGGGAGATTATTTTAGACCATATAAAGCTTTCCTGAGTTTACATCCTTCTCCTACTTCATATTCTTCTGAGAAACCCGGGGGAGCTTTCATGTATACCTCCTCTTCTAACTCGCCATGTAAGAAGGCATTTTCACATCGAACTGGTGAAGAGGCCAGTCTTTATTTGCTGCTACAGAGAAAAGGACTCGAATCGTGTCAATTTTTGCTACGGGTGAGAATGTCTCAGAGTAGTCAACCCCATATGTTTGTGTGTACCCTTTCGCCACGAGTCGAGCTTTATATCTTTCGATTGTCCCATCTGCATGGTACTTGATGGTGAAAACCCATTTGCAGCCTACTGTTTTCTTCCCCTTTGGTAGTTTGCACTTCTCCCATGTTTCATTTTTCTTGAGAGTCGATATTTCCTCTTCCATTGCCTTTCTCCACTTTGGATCTTTCAAGGCTTCCTCAACATTTCCTGGAATCTTATTGGAGTATAGTGACACATTAAAGGCTGCTGCTGTTTCGGAAAGGGAAGCCTCGATGCCGGTTTTTACGGGATATTTGGACCTTTGTGCCTCATACTCTGGGTCATATCTCCTTGGTGGAACACCTCAGGTTCTCCGTGGTGGTAACTCGTACCTGTTAACTTCCTCAACACTTGGAATATCATCATTTAACTCTGCAGGGCCAGAGCTATCATGTAAATCAGCATTATTATCAAGAGAAGGTTCAGTGATTACCTCCGGACTATCATGATGCTCGGGAATAGGAGTAGGCTGAGGAGACTGAGGAGGAGACGCAAGAACCATGTGGTCAGAAGTCGGGTCAGCGGTGTTACCTACGTGCTCTTGTGGGTCAATCCTTGGACATCTCAACCAGCTTAAGTCCTCACTCTGACTCTCCCCCTGAGGACTAGGCGGGTTGAAGTAATATGACTCCTCAAATAATTCACAGTCCATCGTGGTATACATGCGATTAGCGACAGGATCAAAGTATCGATACCCCTTTTGTGTAGTCTCATATCCCAAAAACACACATTTAATAGCCCTAGGTTCAAATTTGGTTCGAACGCGTTAAGGCAAATGAACATAAACAACACAGCCAAACACACGGGGTAGAAGAGAGTGTGACGAGGGTACAGGAAGATGTTGTTTGAGTGTGGCGAGAGGGGTTTGGTAGTTAAGGATTTTTGTGGGTAGACGATTTGTGAGGTAGGTAGTAGTAGCGAGAGCTTCAGGCCAGTAAGAAGCTGGAACATGGGATTCGAACATAATTGACCTGGTGATTTCAAGGAGGGTACGATTTTTCCTCTCGGCTACTCCATTCTGTTGGGGTGTATCGGGACATGTAGTTTGGTGTATGAGGCCATGTTCAGCTGTAAATTGTTTCATGTTCAGGTTTACATATTCCCTCCCATTATCAGATCACAAAATTTTGGGTCGGGTATGAAATTGGGTAACAAGCATATTATAAAAATTGACAAACACCTCAAAGACTTCAGATTTATGCTTTAACAAGAACATCCAACTCATACGAGTGCAATCGTCAATAAAAAGAACAAAGTAGGAAAAACCATGGGAATTAAAACCATGAGCGGGGCCCCAAACATCACAATGTATCACATCAAAAGGTTTATAAGTACGGGACATACTAGGAAAATAAGAGTGTTTATGACTTTTAGCTAATACACATGTCTCACAAGGCAAAGTTTTAAAACCACTAAGAGATGGAAAAAGACGTTTAAGATAGCCCAAAGATGGGTGACCTAGTCGTTTGTGCCATGTCCACAACTGATGGTTAGGAGACCCGTGAGCAAGCGATGTGTGACCTTTTTGACCCGTCTCATCAACATAGTAAAGTCCTCCTCGCTCAGTACCACGCCCAATGATCTCCCCCGTCCGAGCATCCTGTACAATACAATCAGAAGAGGTCATAAGCACGGTACAGTTGAGTTCTTTAGTAAGTTGACTGATCGAGAGCAATTTATGAGATAAATTTGGAATTAAGAGACAGTTGTATAATCGAATACTTGGAGAAACATCAACCGAGCCAGCCTTTAAAACACCAATTTTTTCTCCACTAGCAGTCTGAATATGTGTTCTAGTCATAGGGCCAACAGATTTTAAGTCTCGAGAATCATAGGTCATCGTATCAGTTGCGCCACAATCAAAAATCCAAGGGGTCAAAGAAGAGTAATGATTTGGCCCATTTAAATGGAGGCCCAGGCCCCTTTCACAACCGGCCCCACTTTCAGAAAACCCTTTAAGGGTTTGTTGTTTCATGTTAGTATAAATGAGTGAGTCATGTGACTCCTCATTTGGGTTGTTCTTGTCGTGATTTTCTCTCTCCTGTTCTAGAACCTTCAAGGGTTCATCTCCTTCCTTTTCTTTCTCCTGTTCTTCACGGCAGCCATTAAAATGCAAAAAAGAAGGGGGTTTTGGTTTACCATTTTCGTGCTCTGGATGCTCAGATTGAGGTGATGTACCATGAGCGAGATGTGCCTTGCCACCAGTACGGTTCGCCAGTGCTTTGGAGGCGGGCTTTCGTTTTTTGTGCTCGTCCCACCAGTCTGGGTACCCTATGAGTTTGAAACAACCCTCCTTTGTATGCTTCGTTCCTCCACAATAGCTGCACTTCAGGTAAGTCCGATCCTCATCTCGCCGGAATGACGATTCTGACTGGTGTTTGATGACAAGCCCTTCCCTAGTTCTGAGGGATTAAATCCCGATGATGATGTGGTACTCATGATACCACGCCTAGAAATTTCACGGCGTATTACAGCGTACGCCATGTCAAGGTTGGGTAGGGGCTCTAAGTTGAGAAGATCTCGCCTCTCCTTGTCTAAATCCTCATTTAGACCGGCCAAAAATTGATAAAGCCTTTGTCTCTGTATAAAGGTGTTGAATGTTGTCATGTCCACCACACATGTCATCGGATTAGGCATCCGACGATCGATTTCTTTCCATATGATTGTCATTTTCCCAAAGTACTCCTCGATTGTGTCACTGTTCTGTTTGAGACTTGCAGCTTTACTACTGAGATCGAATATTTGTAATTCGTCTCTACCACTTCCGAGAAGGGTTTCAATACCCTTCCATAGATCTCTTGCATTGTTGTAGTCAAGGAATTGATTCACCAATTCTGAGTCGATATTTGCTATAATCCATGAAAAAACTGTGGAGTCTCTTTGTTTCCATTGACTATAGCCTGGATCTGAGGGTTGAAGAGGGTCGTCGATGATGTGATTGAGACGTCCTCTCCCCTCGAAAGCAACTTGGATTAATTTACACCATTTGGTGTAGTTTCGGTATGTCAGTTGTTCTGCCACCCTCAAGTCAGCCGAGGGTGGTGGTTCAGTTACTGGGTTTTGTTTGGGTTGGGTATGGAGTTGTTTAAGGTATTGGAACATTTGTTCCATGTGTGCTACTGTGACGAGTTGTTGATCTTGTGGTTTGGTTTCTGGTTCGTTTTCCATTTCAGGTTTGTGTTTGGGTAGATGATGATGTCGGAATGGTTGCCATCCCCGGAACTAACCGTACGGCTCTGATACCATAAAGAGCGGAAATAAAGTTGTTTTAGGGTTTAGAATTGGCTGAATACTTTGTATTACTTTGATAATGGAATTACAGCATCATATATACTAGAGATTAGCACTAATCTAGGAATGAAATAATCCCCTAATCTATGATTTCCTAAAATAAAGATATACACAATATTGACAAAATATTCTGAAATATTCTACTTTCTAACAGGTTCCTTGACACTAACTGCTTTCAAAGATGAGCCGACATTAGGGAAGGGTGTTTTAGCATCTCCTGATTTCACTATTAATCAAGCTCATTTTGAACTTGCACGACGTAAAATTTTCCCTTCTGTGTCTGAAGAGGTATATTTCATTTTTCATTAAAAATTGTTACCAAGTAATAGATGTTTAATGATGCCCTGAATTAGTCATTTTTGATGGAGACACATTTTTATGTTATTCCATTTTATTTTGGAGCAGCAAAGACAGCACTATGATATGTTGGCAAAGAAGTTTGGAGCAACTTCAAATTTTCCAAGGTAAGCCCGGGCTCATTGGTTAGTTGGACAACACAAGACCTTGATAGATATCGGATATGGGTCGTCTTGTCAATCACCTACCTTCCCGAGCCCTGGCTATTAAGCGGGATTTAGTAGGTACAGTGGATGGATTGCATTGTTGGGAATTTGTTATTGAATTCAGGGGGTGGTGGTTATGGCCGGTTCAAGGTGCACCGATCGCTTAGGATTTTGTTATTGTTGGGAACTTGTTACTAATTCTTTCTTCCAACATAAAATTAGAAGAGAATCATTAGTTTATTACTTTTTTTGTTCTTTTGAAACCCTTCTACCTTTTTGTTTCTTTCACCATTACCATTCTTTTTTCTACTGAAATTAACATTTCTTATTCCTCTTGAGAACAAATAAATACTATCAAATTATCAATGCATTAACCCAAAATGACCAATTCACAATTCGTTTCTCTCTCCAATATGTACTTCCTCCGTTTCATAATACTTGCAACTGATAGTGACATTTTCTCACACAACATGTCATATTCAGTAGCAAGTACAATACGTAATAAGAAAAAGTTGATGATGAAATCCTCTGTTGTGAGAGTTATAGAATCAACACTGGTACCGCAAATTTAAATTGGGGTCCGAGCAAGATAAATTATTGTAGTGGTGGTATGGTACTATGGTGGTGGCAGCAGGCATTGGGTAATTTTTGTCCAGTTTATTTGATAATATAATTTTTTTTATTGTACTATTGTTTTTTTTATACTTGAATTATGTTATTTATGTTTTGAATACTTGTATAGTTATTTGGCATATAAGTAGATGGCTTTAAACTAGTTGTGGATCTAGGGATTAGAGTCCCATGGGGCACCAATAAGTGGATGAAATTTCAGCAGAGTTTTGTTTGTAAAATTAACAACTATGTTTAATTTTTATTTTTGCAAATTTCCGAAAGAATATATTTTGGAATATATTCAATACTATGCAAGAAACATACTGGGATCCACTACAACATTTCAAAATTCTAGGATACATGAATACCATCTTATTATTGGATACGAGTACGAAGACACTACAAAATAGTTAAAAAAAATCGTATAACATAAATATACTTAAAATTGTCTAAAATATAAATAATTAATAAAATTAAACTTTTTCATAATGCTCATTATCAGGATAAACAAAAAAACAAATGTTTCTTCAAATGTTAAAACAAAGGAAAAATTGATAATAATAATCCAACCTTTTATCAATCTGTTGTGAATAATTTTACCTTTGGATTATTTTCTAATAATCTAACATTTGCCATACATTTGCGCACAACATACCAAAATACTAATAATAAGTACAAATAGGGTATGTTGTCAGCAAACTAAAATAAAGGTTGAATTATTCATAGCGAACTAAGGGCATATGTTGAATTATTAAAAAATAATCTAAAAATGGGATTATTCACAACAGACGTGCAAAATATTAGATTATTAATGTCAATTTTTCCTAAAACAAAACCTTAATCTAATATTCTACTACTAAAAAAACAAAGAAAAGTAAAAAAGTAAAAAATAAAAATTAAAAATTTACTTAAGGTAGGCTAGCAGTAGTACAACCAACGATAGTACTCAATGAAAGTAGAAGTTTTTAAAAATTGATGATAAAAATGTAAAAAGTAAATCTATATAACTATTACTAGAATAAAACACGCTTACATTATCACCTTTCAAAATTGCTTACGTGTCGCTTGCACATTAAAAAAATTTCCCTCCTAAATTAAATGATGATGTCATTGTTATTATGATCTTTGACTTTCTACTTTTTTATTTTGAATATATTATTTTTCTTATTAATTGTTTTTTTTTTACTTTTTGGGTCAAATCATATTTAATGTATTACCAAACTATATATTATATTTTATTTATTTTAATTATTTATAAAAGTTTTTTCAATTTTTTTTGTTAAATGAATGTTATTTAGTGTATTGGATATTTTGAGATAGTTAAAACATAATATACTTTTACTAGGATTTGTTTTTGTTATTTATACTTAGAAAATTTGATAAAATCGTGCATCGCACGGGCACTATCTAGTATAACTACAAAGTAAAAAGCAAAGGAAAAAGGTAAAGCTTCTATACACCTTCTTTAATATCAAGTCTTTTTCAACCCCTCAACGCTCTAACTAACTTCAACGGCGGATGGATAGAATTTCAGAGTTAATTTTTTAAAAAAATTGTCCCCGAGGCACGTGCTCGGGGATGCCCATACTTAGATCCGCTCCTGTTTAAACTTTGGTTATGTTGTTATTGTTTATTGTTTTGATTGGTTTATAAATCTAGTGTGTTTGAAAAATTGGAATCTATAACTTTTAATATTTTTATATAGTTGTTGAAAGGCCTCAAGGTTTCGAAATAATTGAAAATAAATAAGGTCCTTATGTTCTCTGCTTTGCCCACAATTGAATTATTGTTTTGACTTATATTTATATCGAAGGTAAATATTTAATGAAAAAATAAAAGTTAAACAGTATAAATAAAAGTACGTAGAAAGAAGGAAACATTTCCTCTCCGTTTCATTAGGGTAAAATGCTTTTTATTTTTTCTAACCCATTACTATTAACTATTTTTATCTTTTGACAATAACAATATTCTTTTAGTTTTCTACTCTAATGTCTTGTTTCTTAGTTTATTTTTATCACTCATAACTATTTATTTTAAATACAAACATTACCTATTACTCCATTCCTTTTATTTAATTTTTGACATTTACTTTATCAATAACAACCAAAAATGTTTTCATGGTGGCATGACTAGCTTGTGATGGATGGATAAATAAAGTAAGAAAGAGAATATAAATAAGACAAAAACTTGGACGAGACGGTCTCATTATCATCATCATACCACTCAGTGTATCCCGCTCATAAACAAACTACGGTCAGGGTCTGAGGAGGGGAGATAGATGGCATCTCATAACAAGACGACCTCATTATGAGACGCGTAATAACATTTTTTATTTTCTGAGTATTTATCAATTTTGACTTTAAAAGTATCAATTTTAAATTGATACCTTTAAGGTCAAAATTGATACATTTAAGATCAAAATTGAAAAATGCCAAGAAAATTAAAAAAAATGCCCAGATTATTACACACACAAATTGGGGCGGCTCAATTTGACGGTCTCATTATGAGGTCGTCTCGTCCAAGACGAGCCGTATAAATAATTGTAGAGATTTTATAATGTGGACTCAATGGCATACCCATGTTAGAAAGGCGTAACGGAGGGAAGCGAAGCCTGAATACGCTAGGAAAGATTGGACCCCATGACTTTAAAGTGTATTAATGAAATAAGACTATTTGTATGCAATTTAATAACATATACTTTTCTTAATTGAACATGATTTTGACAATATAAAATTATATCAAAGATGCAGATATTTTGATAATAGTCGTATTAGTTACCATATTTAATTCATATACTACTTAGGGATGAAAGTTTGGTTTTTGGTTTGGATTCGATACAAATCCAAATCAAATCGAATAAAATTCGGTTTTGATATTTTCAGTCCAAATCCAAATCATAATATTTATAATCCAAATTGAACCGAACCGAATTTTAAAATACCAATCCAAATTGAACCGAATTGCACCGAATTGTATTTTTTGCACTGAATGTCAAATTTGCATGTATCGTTTCAAACTTATTCTTTCTAAAGCTCCTAAATAAATAAAAAAATTTAGGGTTTCTAATTTGAACAAGTAAAAAATATTTAACAAAAATCTAAAAATAAGGGCAAAAATTCAAACAAATCAAATAGTAGATATAACACGCCTTTACATTTCGGTTTGTTCAGTTTTTTGGTTTTGTTGGACCCTAAGCCGAGTCCAAACCGAACACCGAATTATAATTAAAATTCAGTCCAAACCAAACCAAATTTAAAATATAGTCGAACCAAATTACTTATTCGATTTGGTTTGGTTCGGTGTTCGGTTTTTCCCCAAATTACTTACGCCCCTACATATACTCCCTTCTATTCAGTCTAAATGTCCCATTTAGTTTTTCACACTTGCCGAGACAACATTTTAACCCTTAATATCTCAAATTTTTCTTAATTAAAAATTATAAAAATTTGATATTATAATCCTTGTGTTGAGACCAATCAAACAAGATCCCACATGACTATGTTTTAACTTATAGATTAAGAGTAAAATACAAATTAAGAGTGATGAGTGAATAGTGCCAAAAAAAAATATGGGACATTTAGACTGAATAGGAGGTAGTATTAAAAATGTCTCACATAAAAACTGTCTCACTTAAAAATTTGTGATTAATTTATTCTTAGAATCTTCATGCACTTTGATATTGTGCTCTAACTCCCAAAATTCCACATTTCCGCTTACAAGTTTCTACGTTGATTACATGGAATGGGGTAATATGAAACTCTCAATAGTCCTTTGTCATTTACTTTAAGTTTCTATCTTGATTACATGGAATGGGGTAAAGCAAACCATATGCATAAATATTTTCCCCTAAGAATTGAAGGAACATTCAAAAAAAAATAAAAAATTAAAGGAACAATGATCTAAGTATGACTTTCTTTCTCTTAATTAGATGATCATTTACTTGCTTTTCATTTCAAATGTCTCATTTATTTTTAACATGTTTGTCGATTTACTAATTTAATACTTAAAGCAATATATCTAATTATAGATTATAAATGACAGGTATTAATAAACCTTAGTTGATAAAATCAACAATATCTTATTCGATTATGTTTTAACGCGTAGTAAGAATAAAATACAAATTAAAAGTGATTGATGAGTAACTTAAAAGCAAATATGAAATCTGAAAAGAAACGGAGTGAGTATTTGTTAGGCCACTAAACATTTACTTCATGTATTCCTCTGAAATAAAAACTTTGTAAGTCAAAATATTCTCAAATAGTCGAGTCAAATAGTGCTATTTCAGAGTGACATAAGGAGTATTTTGTTTGGAGCGTTGTTAACAAAAAATTTCAAGCTATAAGACCATTGCTAAATATCAACAGGTATTGTGATTTGCACCAGCAAAATCCAGTACTTATAACTTTATAAGAACGAACTATAGTCAAGTAGATTTAATTTGCGGCAAAATATTTAAAATTACCATAAAGATTAGAAGCATCTCCAATTTCATACTCGAATACATCAATTTATAGTTAGTACAAAATTCTTAGCTTTGTAAACAATAGACCGAACCAAAAAGGCGAAATAAATATTTCATATCATATCATACCATAGAAAAAGTTTGCATAAGAAATAGTCCCACATTGGTAAATGAGCATTGGTTGCAAGCAAGTATGAAAATAAAACCAAACTCAGACTGATTAGTCAATCATCTTTGCGCTTGGGGCAATGACGCAGCTAGTGAGGTAATAACCGAGGCGCGTCAATTGCTGGTTGAAAACTATTTCCAAACCCCCTCCTTGGCCGAGGTTTGCCCTTGGCCGTCGAGAATTTCTGGAAGGGCTCCCTTTTATTAGGGTAAAGCTCTATAATTCTTAGTGTAAATTTGTTAATTTTTATTTGTGTTCATTTGGCTGATAAGAAATTTTTATAACTATAAATTATATATACATCAGTGTGTTTAATTTTCTGCATTCATTAATTGTAAATATATATTTCAGTGATATCCAACAAATTCAATTCTGCTCCCACACCAAACCGGAAAAGGCTACATCAAAAAGTAAACCCATGACATATCTTGAGGCGAAATCTAAGGACCATCTGGACGGTTTGATAAATAATCCATTCTATTCTATTCAACCTATTAGTTATATTTATTTTTTGTTATATTTGCCGAGACAATATTTTAACTCTTAATATCTCTAATTATACTTAATTATCAATTATGAAAATTTGATATTAATAATCGTTGCATTGAGACCAATCAAATAAGATTCCGCTTTACTATGTTTTAACATAGAGATTAATGATAAAATACATATTTAGGGTGATAAGTGAATAGTAACACAAAAGTAAATAGGACTAATAAGAAGAATAGGAGGGAGTATGGGAATTGGGAATGTATAACAAGCTACTAAGACAGAAAAAAAGATTACTGAATAAGTTTTACACAAAGAAAATCAAAATGTTCAGTTTCTCCCGTAGTTATTTGAATAAATTACTAGAACTACGTTAAATGGAGAATTTTAGTACTAGAACTAGAATGTACTGGGTCCCATTGAAAGCTTTGAATGATGACTTATCCCACATCAGGCGAGAAGACTCTGTTTTTAAATATAAAATAGTGAATGCAATAGAATACTTGCTAGATGATTTTGGGTGATACTTTTACTTCAAAATCACATGCTTGAAAAGTTTGATCATCTTTTTGGGGCTTGTACAAAACCACTTATTAGAAAGGGAAATCGAAAATGATAAAGGTTATTGTTATTAGTTGTTTGATATAATTATGTAACGGTAAGACAATTTTACAAAAAGTGTTATCGGAGCTTTGAGAGTGGAAACAAATTGGAGGAATCAATTATCAAAAGGAAACGGAAATGGTTACCTAATCATCTTAACAAACGCAAAGTAACTGATTTGCTTATTCGTTTTCCTTACTTGATTCAAAAACATGTTAGTGTTTTTGGTTGAGAGATAAGTGTTAGTACATAAAGAGTAATACATACGTCTTGTCCATTTGATTTAGTACCATAATGTTGAAAAAGCTCTAACATATTGATGTTATACGGACATACAGTGCAAATTTAGAGAGACATATGAAATACTAAATTGTTAATATTTTTATATAGATGTTGAAGTGCTTTAAGTTTTTGAAATAATTGAAAATATATAGGGCCCTTATGTTCTCTGCTCCATTTCGTTGAGGAATTTCTTTTTTCAGAGGATCTTTTCCGTAAATCAAGTATCTTCTTTTGTTGCAACATACTTGTATGAATCCCAATAAATTTAGAGCTATTCTTGTAAGAGATCATCTTTTGGTGAGACGATTTTACAATAAAGAGCCCATATTGCATTAATTTTGCTATTCAATTGTATATCAAAAACGTTTTATGAGACCGTCTTACACAAGAACGTGCGATAAATTTATACTTAGAAATTGTTAGAATCTTTAAGCACTTTGATATTTTGCTCCAATTCCAAAGATTCCACTTACAAGTTTCTATCTTGATTACATGGGATGGGGTATGCTGAAACTCTCCATAGTTTTCAGGCACTTAAGATATTTAAAGCCATATGCATAGATATTTGTCTCTAAGAATTAAAGGAATATTGATCCAAGTACTTTCTCCGTTTTATTATACTCGCTATATTTGACTTTTTTTACGCAATCCAATGTGTTATTTTGTTTATTTATATGTTGAATTCTACGCATCTAGATATTATAAAAAGTTAATATTATAAAAGTATACGATTAGATAATTCAAACAAGATCCCACTTAACTATATTTTTACTTACACATTAACCGCAATATATAAAATAAGCTTGAATGATGAATATTACCCGTAACTGAAATGTAGTAAGTATTTCAGAATGGAGGAAGTATTATATATCTTTTCACCAGCAAAAACCAGTACTTATAAGGATCAACTATAATCAAGCAAATCTAATTCTAATTTGCAGCAAAATATTTCTTTATCGTCCTGTTTGGTAAGTGTATTAAACAATGATAATGAGAATGGAAACTAGTGTAATTTTGGTTGAAAAATCTCTTGACTACCCTTATGGTCATGTTTGTCCAACTCTAATCATCCTATTTTCTTTATAAAATTTATTCCAATGCATTACCATTGGGAGAGGTGGTATTAGGTGGTAATGAAAATTTGTAGATAAAAAAACTTTTTTATGATCAAAGTTTTATCATCATGGGAATGACATGAAACTTTTGATGAAATTTTACACTATAAATTATTCTCATTCCACCATTTAATACTATTAACCAAACGGGCTGTATATATCGTCCTGTCACTTTGCACCTTATGCAAAAAGGGTGAACTTTGGTAGAATGCGAAATTGGGAAGAAAAATTGACAAAAAAGCAAGTGAAAAATAGAAATGAGTGGTTAAGAGAGATAAGTTTACCGTTAAGCATCAAAGAAAGAAAATGGGACCATTGCCAAAGAAAAAAAAATACAAAATTAATTGATCAAATTAAAATAAAAAGTGATGTAAAATCAAATTGACAAGAGTATAAATTATCATCAAGATTAGAAGCATCTACAGTTTCACACTTGAATACATCAATTTATAGTCAGTACAAATGCTTGTCTTTGCAAATAATAATCTGAGCTCAAAAACCAAGCATCAATGTCCGTCCATAGAATAGAATCACTACAGAAGTGTCCTAAATGTTGGGACTTAGGAGAAAAAGTTTACAAAAGTACCAAATATAATAAAGACATAAATATTAGATACTCCGTATACAAGCAATGAAGCAAAGAAGGCGTAGCAGAAAAATAGTTTGCAAAAGAAATTGTCCCACATTGGTAAATGAGTATTGGTTGCAAGCAAGCATGAGAATAAAATCAAACTCAGACAATGTTGAAAAGCATCTTTGCGCTTGGGGCAATGACGCAGCTAGTGAGGTAATAACCGAGGCGCGTCAATTGCTGGTTGAAAACTATTTCCAAACCCCCTCCTCGGCTGAGGCTTGACCTTGGCCGTCGAGAATTTCTGGAAGGGCTCCCTTTTATTAGGGTAAAGCTCTACAATTCTTAGTATAAATTTGTTATTTATAATTAATTTATTCATAACAGCATAGCATAATTTCTTAATTGTACTTCCTTTGTTTCAATATATTTGTAATATTTGCTTTTTTATGCGGTCTAAAGCTCAAGTGGAATCAAACAAGATTGCACTAGACTATGTTTTAATTTATCAATCAAACAAGATTCCACTTGACCATGTTTTAACTTATAGATTATGAATTACTTACGTGCTTATATTTCTAATGTTGCGACTATATTAAAACGGAGGTTAGTATATATTAATAAATTTCAATTTTTTACAGTTAATTGTTATAAGAATTATGAATCCAGAGAAAAGTACTCAAAAGAGTGTCGAATCAACGTAAAATATATTTCATTGATTTTGGAACTATAGAACAAATTCAATACTATGTTCCCACACCAAACAGGAAAAGCCATCAATCATCACCAAAGAAAAACAATTCCCATGATATCTTGAGGCCAAATCTAAGGACCATCTCATGTATCAACTATTTTCCAGTTTCTGCAGTCACAATGGATCTTGGCGAGGGAAGCCATGTAATCATCGGCCCTGAAATCGACATGATAGCAAAACAATTTAGCCACAAAGGAACAAAGTCCGTCTAAGTATAAACTTGTGAGCAATGATAAAAAAAAAACCTTTGGCCATAAGGGGATTGGCACGCAGCAACTATATATTCCTTAGCTGCTTCCTCTTCTCCCTAAACAATCAACAAACTCAGCTGAGTTCTTCTAAAGTTCTGAAGAATTTTGTGAATTCAATGGTGTTATAATGGAAGGATTTCAAATTTAAGACGTACAAGTGCTTCGTGATAGAGACCAGCATATAAAGACGCATAGAAGTACTGACCGTCTCGACTGCTTGAGAATGTATCAACAAGCTACTAACACAGAAAATAGATTACTGATTAATATTTGGCTGCTTGAGAATGTATCAACAAGTACTAGAATTATTTTTGATGGAGAATTTCAGCACTAGAACTGGGTCTCATCGAAAACTTTGAATCATGCGTTATCCCACATCGGTCCAGAAGAATCTATGTTTTTAAAGTATAAAACTGAAATGTTTGCTTGATGATTTTGGTTGATAGGTTTTACTTCAAAGACACTGCTTGAAAAGTTTGATCATCTTTTTAGGGCTTGTACAAAAACATTTAGTTTTTTGGGTTGAGAGATAAGTGTTAGTAGGTGTTCGCACATGAAGCGTGATATAAACTTACCCGTCTCTATGAGTTTGCACCATAATATTGAAAAAACTCGCATATTTGTGTTATATGGAATAGTGCAAACTCAAAAAGACAGATAAAGTATTAAATTGTACTGTTTGTGCGTGATTCAGACCTTACGAGGATCACCACCATTTTTGAACATATTGTAGGCGTCACGCATCACTGGTCTTGAATCTCTACCTACCTGATACATTTGTTCATACCAATTCATTCAACATTCATTAGCACTAGCCACTACTAAACAATACTTTGCGACATTATAAACAACCAAAAACCATAAAGATAAAGCAGAATCATGTAATTTATAGAAACTAGCCTCGAGAAATCGATTTCGAGCTTCGTTAACTCCATAGAGCTGAGCTTCACAAAGAAAACACCAAATTGACTCTTCTGTGTCATTTGGATTCTGTGCAACATCTATCCTGAATTGCTCTGCCCCTTCCTCAAATCTATCAAAAACCCATTTCATTTCACACAAATTTTCTTCAAGATAATTATCATTTCTATATCTAGGGTTAACTCAATAAGAATAATTAATTACTCCAAGTAATAATAAATATTATATACCTGTCTAGATAGTAAAGAGAGAGCCCTCTTTGCCAAAGATCTATGCCACGTGGACCAATAAGAAAAATTATAATTATGAACTTCTCATTAACAAGAATTTAAAAATAGTATTATCATTAATAATTCAACGTTTTGTTAGTCTGCCATGAATAAGTACACTTTTAAATTATTTTCTAATAATTCAATAATTGTTCTTAGTTTGCCGAGAATAATTCAATTATTTTCTAATAATCTAACAATTGTCCTTACTCCTTAGTTCATTGTAAATAGCTCAACCTTTATCTTAGTTTGTCGGTAGCATATCATATTACCTATTAATTATTATTAATAGTATGGTATGTTGTGAGTGAATGTATGACAAAAGTTAGATTACTAGCAAATAATTTATTATTAATGTCAATTTTTTCAAATTTTAAATTGATAATCAGTAGTATTAGAAAATTAATTTATTTTTTCAAACGTACATGCCTTTTGACGAGGATCAAGTTCAATGGCTTTGTCAAATTCAGCAAGAGACCCCAATACATCACCCTTCACATAAATAAAAAATGAAAATTAAATATTTAAATCAATGACTAATTAATTTGAAGAAATACCGATGTGGGACAACAGAAGTACCTGTCTGAAGAGAAGCATACCACGGCGAATAGCAAGAACAGCTTCTCGGGCATTATTGTTAGAACCACCAGTTAATGCATCCCAAATTCCTGAAACTGAAACTGTAGGAAGGAAAATCCTCCTTGAGAGATAAAGTTGTTCTTGGGAGTAATTAGTGGGTGTTCTAAAAGTTAGTGTGACAGGAAATGGTAATTGAGAATTGTTTGATGATGATGTTGTGTTGGAGATTATTGAATGAGTTTTGATTGTTGGATTCAAAGGGTTACTTATAATACCCATTTTGGTTTTAATTTGAGAGCATAGAAGGAAAGAGAGAAAGAATGAGGATGAAGGATAAGGTTACTTACTAAAAGAGTACTTTACTAGTGTGTCTTGGTTTTTGGGCCCATCTAGATCAAAGGTGTTAATATGGGTTATCGATTGATTTTGAGTTGAGTGTTTTGGGTCGGTTCTAAATCAGTTTTTGTGTTCATATTGTTTTTTAACATAATTGTAAATCATTTTAAAAGTCAGGTCAAATTGGGTTTGATTACAAAGTCGGGTAAATTTCGAATCATCGGGCCTGTTTTGGACATCTCTTAATGCACTATAAAGTATCACGATTCACAAATTGACTAATTGTTATATGAAATATCTCATTGTGAGAAACGTCTCATATATGAGTTAAATAGCCCAATTAAAACAATTTTTACCATATGACTATATGAGTTTTTTTTTTTTGGCGTCTCAATGAGAAACGATGTCACAATAATAGTTTTAGAAGTATTGTATTACCCAATCAAAAGTTTGGAGTTCAGAAAACTTGATCTAATTTCACAATTTGTAAATTGAGGGGGCTAATATATAAAAAACAAGAGTTACTCATAGTTTCTTGAAGTAGTACTCCAGAGTTTACCACTCAAAATCTAATCAGAATTTGATTAGAAACCTGTACTTATTATTATTGGAGCTTTTAATTTACGCCAAGGGATTAGCAATATTTTGAGTAGTTTGGTTTGAGTTATTCTGAATACTTATTATTATTAAATTTAAAGTTTAAACAATCTTCCATTTAAAATGATTTAACGCAAAATAAAAAAGTTATTCGATTTGAGAAGTTATACTTGAAACACATCTGATTCAACAATTATGACTTAACTTGTATGTGAAATGATTTTAAGAAAAAGCCTCTGTTTTTCTTCAATATATCTAGTGAATTAAAGAATAAGCCATCTAGTTTAAGTTAATTAACTTGAAAATCTATTGATTTATTGTTTGACAATAGTTTAACAGATATGAAATAAAGTGCAGAATATAGAGCCAGAATGTGCAACTTGAGACTTGGAATGTGCTATTATTATCCCACATCGAAGGAATACAACTATATTACTTTCTTAATATAATACAACAGGAACACTCATAATTGCCGAGCTCAGTAACGAGGGCTTGTAACCTAAGTGGGGGCATTAAGATGGTGGGATGTAGTCCATGTCTCTGGGTTGGATCTTGGCTTGGTAACTTGCTGGCCTGCCCAGTCCAAGTTGGGAGTTGATCCATGGGGCTTGAGCGAAGGCTTGGGCCTCCTGGGTCCTAAAGTGGAGGGAATCGCATGAGGCTGGTTTCACAGAGCAATGAAAACCTCTCGCTTCTGTCAGTGGTCGGATAACAGGTCGGTGCCACCTAGATCCACTTCAAGCTCAAGTGGCTCGGAATCTATTGAACCACCATTTTTTTGGATTCAATAGAAAAATCTATTACTTTTTTTATATGGTATTGTTAATTAAGTTCTTAGTAGTTTTTTTATATGGTATTGTTAATTAAGTTCTTAGTAGTTTTTTTATATGGTATTGTTAATTAAGTTCTTAGTAGTTTCATTTGGTTGGTGCGTCTATATCTATGAAAAACGTATTGATGATGGATAATAATAATGTAAGTTTAAGAAAAGTGTTTATTATTTAGTCTATCAATTGGAAAAGTTAGAAGTTTAAAGTCACTACTGAAATCATAAAAAAATTTATTTACCACATAAAAAACCTAAAACTCGAATTAACCATATGAAAAACCTAAAACTCAAATTAACCACATGAAAAACCTAAAACTCGAGTTCAGCGCATGAAATTAATTTACTAGTCACGTTAGGCAATTCAAGATTTTATATAAAACTATTGTATTATTTCTATGTCCATGATTGTATACAAATTTTTGTTTTTGTTTTTTTTTTTTTATGGTTTTAAATTGACTATATATTTTTTTATTGAGTTTTAATTTTATACATCTATTTTATAAGTTTTTTATATTTTATTTTACGGTTTTTTATTTTATAAGTTTTATTTTGTTTTTGTATTTAACCGGATGAATTAGGCCCGGGACACGAATACCCGATATCAGCTTCCATAAATATTCCTAGGTTTATTTTTTTTTGCATGGTGCTGATGGGTATTAAAAGCTATGCTATTTTTTGAAATTAAAAAAAAAAAAAGAAGCTATGCTTTTGCTTTCATCCAATCAACAAAAATTGTCTAGTTTCAATGGCCAATCAAGGTCTGAATCATTGTTGCTGAAGTCCGGAATACTTGAGTCTTGACTAGCCGATGGTTAAACATGGCCACCCTTTTTTAATTAAATTACTAAAATGCCTTCAAATCCAATTTTAATTATAAAAGCAACCATTATTATTTCTAAACTAAATTTCTTAAAAATAACTAAAATAAAATAAAAATATAAATTTTAGTCAAGAAAATAATTTTTAAAATCGAAAAATAAACCTGATCACACGTTTTGTATTGAAATTTGACACATAATCACTTCTTTGGCCAAAACTTTTGATACAAAAATCACATTACTGCAATATTTGTAGCATTAGAACCTAGACTTCAAGATCTTTCCAATGATATATTATATGCCCAATTCCGATAACGGAGCGAAAAATGACGATCGTTTGAAGTTTATTTGTGCTGAAATTTGATACATGTTCATTCTTTTGGTCATAACTTTTTATAGAAAAATGTTATTAGTGCAAGGTTTGCGGCATTAGAAACTAGACTTCAAGAGCTTTCCAAAGACATATTATATGCCCAATTCTGACAATCGAGCGAGAAATGACGACCGTTTAAAGTTTGTAGTAATTTCTAACGACCAGGCCATAGTTGAATCGCACAAAATGTGCGATTCCACCATGGTCCGATCGCACATTTTGTGCGATTCAACCATGGTACGATCGCACATTTTGTGCGATTCAACCATAGCCTGGTCGTTAGAAATTACTGAAAACTTTAAACGGTCGTCATTTTCGCTCGATTGTCAGAATTGGGCATATAATATGTTGTTGGAAAGCTCTTGAAGTCTAGTTTCCAATGCCGCAAACCTTGCACTAATACAATTTTTCTATAAAAAGTTATGAGCAAAAGAATGAACATGTATCTAATTTCAGCACAAATAAACTTCAAACGATCGTCATTTCTCGCTCCGTTATCGGAATTGGGCATATAATATATCATTGAAAAGATCTTGAAGTCTAGGTTATAATGTCGCAAATATTACAATTATATGCTTTTTCTATTTAAAGTTATAGCCATTAGAGTGAATATGTCTCAAATTTTAACGCAATCATATTGATGCTCATTTTCGTTGGCCATTGAATTCAATTTTTAGTTTTAGCTTGTTTTAGTTCAATGAGGGTTCGGAGAAAGTTTTTAAAGAAATGTTAGAGATTGAAGGTTTGAAAAGTAATCAGGAGCAATTTTGGAATTTCAATATATAAGGGGTGGCGATAAAATAAAAAGGGTGGCGAAGTTTAATAATGCCCCTTGACTAATACTCGCTCCTATTTTACCTTAAGTGTCTCATTTCATTATTGGGTCAAGTCATCTCATTTCTATTTAAGAATGTTAATTTTACCAATTTATCCCTATTAATCTTAACTTTTTCACACCTTTAGTACTAACCCTAACCCACTTTACTCATATAAAAATTCAAAAACTCTATACTGTTTTCTTACACATATGATCCTATTTAACCACTTAAAAAATGATGAAAAGTTAAATAGGACACTTCCGTTTGAAAAGAATAGGAGGGAGTATCTATCAGAAAATTAGAAACCTTCGTCAATTATCATCTGCAAAAATGCACATGCATTTGTTTCACTATCGTTATCTTCACACGCTTCCGTTTCACCATTATCAACGCAAGCAAAGAACCCTTAAAAAAATTTCCTCTAACAATAAACAAGCCGATGGGTAAGTGATCCTTAACCCAACACATTAATTATACTTTTTCTTTTTATGACCCGCCATTTATAATGCAAATCAGCATCAGCAAGTCAATGGGTCGGGTTTTCTAAACATGCCTATTACACTAATCAAATTGAATTAACCATTTAATTAATTATTCAAAAATCTCAACTCAAATCCATTTGTTTTAGATTAGGTGACTAGAAATGACATTCGCGATAATAATGATGATATACATTGATCACTCATCAACTTGTATACAAACTGCTTCTCCTTGTTGAGTTTAGTTTCAAAATGTCAAGACAAGTATATGAGAAAAAATGATCGCATCATTTAAATTCAGGGAAGAATACTCGATCTTCAAGATGTGTCATTTGCTCCTAAATCAAGGTTCTTACACGAGCATGCATTAGGTCGGCTATTGATATCGATTCTCGCATTCAACTAGAAAAAAATAGCTCGATCAGCCACCAAATCAAAACATACCCACCCTTCGGCACTATAATGACCGTAGATTCAAAGCACGCACAAAAAATTTCTGAAACAATTTCAAATCAGACATCAAAATTAAGGAGACTGTGCAGTAGTTCAGGTCCTTGGCAGCTACATCAAACATAGCAAACAAAAATGTCTGTCTACAAAAGAAATAAAGTTGTCTAAAAACTAACTTCAACAGCAAAATTTGTAATTTGGTATTTCACCAGGTTTTTCCACAGTTGCTAAAACAAAAACAGAAGTTGAGAACCCTCCTCAAAGTCTACTTCAATATCAATTGCTTTACTTCTTGGATTTCTTGGTAGGCCTGTAAAGTATGACCAAAGAAATATATTAGAAAACAAACTTATTTGAAATTTTAGAAAGCAACTATACATAATATTAGGTTTACATACACGGCTGGCTTTGGGGCTGCAGCTGGAGCTGGAGCTGGAGCTTTCTCGATATGGCCCTGCGGCCCCTGCATAAAGAACAAAAAGTTAAGAGTACTGCAATTGAATTCCAATTAAACTTACTATCACATATATTAATTTTGCACTGTTTGCCACGACAATTATCACACATAGAGATGGTGATCATAACCAAAATAACTCATTCAACTTCTGTTAAGTCTCAAGAACTCAATTGAAGTAAATCCTCTCATGCAAACCAAAATAACTCATTCAACTTCTGTTAAGAACAGTAAAACAAACCAGTTCTGATTTCACGTTTAGCCTACATTTTAAAACATAAATTTACTCCTCTTATGCAACACAATCAATAGTCAGCCCTCATTTATGTAACATCTTAGCAAAGCGAAGCAAATCAAAGTTTAATTGCCATTCTCCTACCAGAAACTAGCAAAGCAAACAGCAAACAGCAAACAACATAACTAGCAAAGCAAAGCAAATCAGTTCTATTTTCACATTTGACATAAACTTCACCATTCAATAGTCAGATCTCATTTATGTATCATCTTAGCATTGAACTTTAATTGCCATTCTCCTACCAGAAGACACAAACAGAAAAAACCTAGTAAGTCGTTCCCATAATGCATGTAATAAATCACTTTTCTATATAATCCATTCCCAAAAGTAGATGCATTTAAACTGATTATATTAACCAAATCCCTTGCTTCTAAAAGAACATTTGCACTCTTAAGAAGATTGTATGCAACAAAAGAAAAAATTTGGTTAGAGATCCTTATATTTGGCTGGGGTTGGAACTTAGAAGGGAGGGCAGTGACGTTTGTTCCATAACAATTAGGATCTCACCTGAGCCAGACGTTCATCTCTTCTAGCAATCTTTCTTTCCCTGCTGGCCTTGTTCTTGGCACGCCTAGCCTCAAATTGATCAGAGAGTGTCTTTTCTCTTGCCTTCTCAGCCTTTGATTTGTGGATGTTCTCCATCAGCACACGCTTGTTCTTGAAGACGTTACCTTTGACCTTCATGTACATGTCATGATACATGTGCTTGTCAATTTTCTTGGATTCCCTGTATTTACGGAGAAGGCGCCTCAGCACACGCATCCTCCTCATCCAGAGGACTTTTGTAGGCAATCTGGCTTCTCTAGTACCCCTACGTTTACCTATGAATCAATGTACAAAATTAGCAGGATTGTCAAAAAGTTTCTTCACAAGAAGAATTATGAACTCCAAGTGGATTACACAAATGATAGCTATTCTTTATTCAAACAAAGCAGCAAAAGAAGAATTATTAAAATCACGTCCAAAGAAATAGCAGAGATGTTTCAAAGGATTCAACTTTACTATCATTAGAAAAAAAAAATGAAAATAATATAAATAACAGACTTAAGACATCATAAAACTCCTACAATCACAAGACATACAGTTCTTATTAAACAAGCACTTATAAATATGCTCAGCAAATAAAGTTGTCAATAGAACATTTTTGAACAATTCAGCAAGATACCGGAAATTAGACCTATATCAGTAATAAAAGTCATAACTAAACCTACCATATCCAGAGTGACGCCCTTTCCTCTTTGCCTCTTTCATTCGGCGAGCACGGGAACGAGAATGGATAGTTGCTGGCTTCCTGATGATAAATCCATCTTTGATTAATTTTCTTATGTTTTGTCCTGAAAGGGTACAATTATGATGTTATTAACAACTGAATGACTGATGTATCCAATCGCCCATGATAAAAGTGACTACTCTTTACAACATATAACAATAATTGGCAAGGGAAATAATTTTACATGATACATTAATTTATATCGAAGCTATTAACCATCCTTACACATATTCCATGTACCCATAACCCCATTAGATGGAGACACTATCAATATTAAACAACCACTTCAGAAATTGAATCTCACTTGAACAAACTAAAAATATATAAAAAGTACAATTTATGTAGGCAGATCAATCAATTTCTTAAAAAGTACATATTGATGCTATAAAATAAAATGAAATTCATAATGTAATCCAATAACATTGGAGCACATCTCCATTGACCAAGAGATTGCTCAAGCAGAGAGGATAGATTCTTATTTGCACTAACACATCAGAAACCACACATTATCATCGATTTCCAACAATGGTTGAGTGCTGATAATACAATATTACATATCTAAAGGAGCACCAAACACAAATATCTATGCAGCAATGCATGAAAAATAAACAAAAATTTATGCACATAATGTCTTATCTCTTGCAAGCGGGAGCACATTTCCATCGAAGAACGCCCTTGAAACAAAACAGACAAATTTAATTTACGCACAGATAAAATCATCGAAATCACAACGATTTTCAAGAAGAACTATGTGCGAATATCCAAACCCTAATTTAAAAACAACATATGCGAAATCCAGCCTTAGTTTAAAACATGTGCTAAAATCAAACCCTCCTTTAAAAGCAACATACGCGAAAATCCAAATCCTAATTTTAAAAATCGTATGCGAAAATCCAAACCCTAATTTCAAAGATGTATAAGCATATAATTAAAACTGGATTCTGCATTTGATAAAGTAAAATAACAAAAATTCTCAACTCCTTTTGATTTAAGATGCGGATTAATCCAATATCAACCAATGTAATGTAACAAATTTAAATCGAAAAGGAGGAAAGAAAATGTTACGAGAATTAGCCAAGGAGATCTCAGAAGTTTCATTAGGATCAAGCCAAGTCTTCTTCTTTCCACAACCAAGAACACTAGCGGCGAGCCGCTTCTGAAGCTTCAACGAAACCATTTTTGCAGATCAAACCCTGCTTTCTTCACTGCTGAGAAATGAAACGGCCAGGTTATAATCAGATAAGTGGGTAGTTTTTAGTGGGGAATGCTAAACCCTAACAATAACAATTGAGGGAGATCAGTAAATTGGGCCCTCTTTTTGGAATCAATTCTGGGCTTTCGGGTTTCGGTTAAATCGTTGGCCGAAACCGTCTCACTTGTGTGACACGTTTTATTGGGTCGACCCAATTGTATATATTTTTTTACCAATTTCACAAACACAATACTTGAGACCGTCTATACAATAAACGTCTCAAGTTTTGGCCTTGCCTAATTTATAAATTTATTTAAAAAAACTAATTGGTGGTTGGGCTGAGCTCTTGATATACGTCTTTACTATAGATGGTCTCTCAGGAGATGGTCTGTTTCACAAAATAACATGTCAATTTTAAAAGTTAAAAACCAATTTAAAGACTTAAATGACCAATTTCAAGGATTTGAAATTGACATGTTAAGTCATGAAATTTGACAGTTTTTAGACTTAAAAAACCAATTTTAAGAATTAAAAAACCAATTTAAAGACTTAAAAAACCAATTTTAAGAATTAAGACTTAAAACACCAATTGCATGACATTAAATTCTTATTTTAAATTAAAATAGGATGACTCAAACATTAAACTTGATATAAGTCTTGAAATTGTCTTTTTATGTCTCAAAATTAGTATATCATAATATTTTCAAAAATTATTGGGCCTTGGCCAATTGCACGGCTAATTGTTCAATATATTATGCATCCAGTTCTATACATGATTGAACATGAACAAGTAGGAAAAGTTCTGAGCATGTTCAGCATGTTCGACTGCATAGGGCCCCAACATATAAGGTGTCGTAATATTAAATTATTTCATATAAATAAAGTGTTTAAAGATACAAACTTGATAAAAAATATCATAATTTACGAAATTGCACAGGGTCTTCAAAGAATTTTTTTCAATTTTTTCTCCGCCCATGTGAATAATGAGTCTCTAGTAAGACGACTTAAGTCATGCCATTGGCCTTAAGTTCAGTAATTTTTGCCTGGCATAATAATTTTTGGACTTAAAAGTATCAATTTTAAGATTTAAAACAATTTTTAAGTTTTTGATATCGATTTTAATATTTGAGTCATCCTATCTTAAAGTTGGAATGAAACTTTTAACTCTTCAAATAGGTCTATTAAGTCTTGAAATTGGCTTTTTAAATCTTGAAATTGCTAAAGTTTATGAGTTAAAATGTCATCTTCCAAAACTATATCGGTCTTTTATGTCTCCAAATTGGCCATTTAAGGTTTGAAATTGATACAAAGGTCAGCCCAATAAGATGTGTCTCACAAGTGCGGCAATCTCACTAGAGATGGTGATATATGAAACTGTTTCACCTTAGAAAGAATACATATATGTTGGCCCAATTGAGTTTTGATGATGACTTAACGTTTATAAACAAACAAACCATAAAGATTGTTTTATAGGTCATATATCCGATTTGTAAAAATCGTCGATGGCACCTAAAGGCTTGCTTAAAGAATAATGTACGTGTCAAAGTCAATGTCAAAGTCAAAGTCAAAGCAGTCAACCTTGGAGTCCAAGTAGAAAGTCAAAAGAAGGTTCAATTACTGTTGTTCCAAGTTTGATAAATTAAAAAGAAATCTGACGGAGACAGTGCAGTGTTCCTAGCGAAGCAGATCTGAGAAGAAAGTCAACTAAAACGTAGGAAAATAAGTTTTTCTTATTTTAGTTGTTTGTACGGCAAAAGTCTAAAATAGATTGCATAAAGAAATTAATTGGCAAAATTAACTAATCTAAAACGTGAGTTTAAGCTCCCTAAGTTCTCTCTACGTTAATAGGGAATTAGTTAAAGATAAATGAAATTTACTATTTTTAGCCTAAAATAACCGAATAATATTGAGTAACCTCCAAGGCTTTTCTCCACTATTCCCACATTTTAGATTAGGGGAAATATGGTAGCAATGCACGGTTGATCACATATAAAAGAAACATTAATAACCGGCCAGCCGTGTGTGTCCCCAAATCAAGAATTCAAGAGAGATCACCAAAGGAGAGAAAAATATTCATTCTTTTAATTGCCAATTAATTCACAAATATTTTTCTTATGCAATCTTTAAGTCTTTATCCATTCTAGGGAATTATTTTGTAAAAGATTTTTGAGAGATTGTAATTTAGACTTGGGGAAGTCTAAAGGGGAACCGTGAGAAAGAAAAGAGAAGGAGAAAGAGAAGAAGAAGAGAAGTGGCCTAGTAGAGAAGAGAAAAGAACAAGTTTTATGTAATTGCTTTAATTGCTTAAAACATATTAAGAGAAGTTTAAAATCCGAAGTGGTCGTGGGTTTCTTTCTAAGAAGGCCTAGAAAGTTGCCACGTTAAATCTCTTGTCTCCTTTTTACATTCTTGCTTTTACTTAAGTATTTTGTTAGATTTTAATTTCCGCAAAACAGGGCAAAAATACTTGAAAAAGCAATACAACAATTCACCCCCCTCTTGTTGCATTCATAATCTCTAAGTGTTTCTACAATATATGATATAATCAACTCATTTGTCTAATTGATCACTTTAAGACCATAAAATATCGTTTAAGGGTTATAAGTGATCTTAACTATAAAAAGATGGTATTTTTAAGATTGTAAATGATCACTTTAAGATAATTGATTGAGATAATTAAAAATGATCACATTAAAACTGTAAGCGATCAGTTCAAGGTTATAATTGATCACTCGAAAATTCTAAGTTATTACTTTATAAGATTATAAGCATTCACTTAAAGATTGCAAGTGTATAATGGGCCACTCCAATAGAGAAGGTTTAATCGTGAGACCATCTCATTTGAAAGCTTGTGTAAAGTCTAGGTGTAGTCTAGGTGTTGACTGATTATTGTTCAAATTAATTTAAGGAGTAGCTTATAACCAGTGGCGGAGCCACATTGGGTCACCTGGGGTCATGTGCTCCTCGGCGTTTTTTTTTAAAATTATTTAACGTAGACTTTTCTATTGGTAAGAGTAAAAGTGTAAAATTAATACTGAAGTCTTTTGATGTTAAAAACTCCCTCATTTTAGTAATTTTGTCTTATTTATTTATTTTGTCACATTTTTTTAATTAGGTTAGTTAATTAAATTTAATTTGTTCAATTTCTTTTTGTGGTATGTCGTATTTAAAATTTTAGCAAATAAGAGTAAAATAGTTGTTAATTTTGCAAATAAAACTCTTCCGAAATCTCGTCCACTAGTTGGTGCCCTTGAGACTCTGGACCCTGGATCCGCCACTGCTTATAACTTTTTTTATTACATGGTAATTAAACAGATAGAAGGAGAGTATTAGGTGAAAATTGAACGTTGGATATTACTCCCCCTGTTTTTTTGTTATTCCTATTTACTTTTTGCACAATTTTCAATACAACTTTTAAACCTTGATATCTCAAACTACATAAAATAAAAAATTATAAAAAAATACATAATAAAAAAAGTATACATTAAGACGAATCTAACGAGATCTCATATGGATATATTTTATCTTCCAAATATGTCTCAAAAGCATCAATTAAATTTCTCTTTTCTTAAGGTGGAATATTCCAAACAGTGGCGGATTTATGTATGGTCCCCCCGGGCACGTGCCCCAGACACTTTTAAAAAAAAAACGAAAAATTTTAAAATTTGTAGGGGTCATTTCGTGGGTTCACAAAATTGAAAGAAGCCTTCAATACTCCTCCCTCTCTCACTCCTAAAAAACCCAAAAACTCTACACAAACCCCCACAACAACTAGGACTGAACACCGGTCCAAACCCGGATCGGATCGAACCGGAACTGGACTGACCGGAAGACCGGACCTGTTTCATCCGATTCGGTCTCGGTCCGACCCTGAAAAATTCCGGTCCGGTCCAGGTTCGGACCGGTTGGACCGGCTATAGAATATTAATTTAAAATTTAAGATATTTATTATAGTAAAATTCAAAATAAATCATTATATAGTCGATAAATACTAGGTTGCTTTTTTGCTAATAACTTCAATGTCAATAAACGATCAAAAATTATTATAAAAAAATGTCAATAACCAACCAAATTCAAATACTAGTATTTTTTCTACCCAATATACACTAGGACATAAAAAACCTATTACTGTACTTCTGATCAGTAATTATGAAAAGTAAACAAAGTCATGAAGAATAGAACATTAAATTCGTGAAGAAACAAATTGAATAGAAACCAAATTGAACAGAACCACAAGTCCACAATCACATTAAATTCATGAAGAATAGAACAAATTCACAAATTGAACTCACATTAAAAGAAACAAATTGAACAGAAACCACAAGTCCACAATAATATTGAAATGAAAGTATAAAAGAAACAAACAAAATCACATTAAATTCGTGAAGAATAGAACATCACCGGAGAAATTAACTCAAATTCATAAAAATTTGAATGAAGAGGAAGTGGATTTGGGAACTGGGAAGTGGAAAGGATTGATGAAGAAGAAGCAGTAGCGCCGCAACTCGCAAGCAGTGAGGCAGGTTTCAGTTTTAAAAGAAAAAAACCCTAAAAATTAGGTTGGGTATTTATATCACAGGAAGTTAGAAAAATAATTATATTTTAACCGGTCCTAACCGGGTCGAACCTGAATTTTCCGGGTTAGACCGGACTGGACCGGAAACCCGGAATTGAAAATTTTATAGGACCGGAGACCGGACCTGATGCTTCCGGTCCGGTCTGGACCGCCAGTCCGGTCTAAGTTTGCACAGCCCTAACAACAACAGCTCGCTGCCTTGCTCCACTGCCGATTCGCCCACCGTCGGCTGCTGCTCCATCACAGACGCCTGCCGCCGCCGCTGCCTAGTGTTTGACGTTGTTGTTCGGGTTGTGCTGTAGTGGTCGAAGGGTTTTGGTCTTCACTCAAACCCTAATCCCTAAAAATAAAAATTTTGATTTTGTTGAAGGTATATCTTGTTCTAATCTTTTAATCCTAGTGTTAATCTTAAATTCTAATCTTATTGACTTGTTGTTTTGTTTTAACCTTGATTTTTGAATTTTGTTTGAACTTAGAATGTTGTTTCTTGAATTTTTTTGTTTATGTTGTTTGTGTATTGTGTAATTGAAAATTTGCTAATGTTAAATTGTTAATGTGTTTGTTAATGCAAGTATGAAACAATCAATATCAGCGATAAAATAACAAGGAAATATGAACTAACCCCTAAAACACAACCAAAAATGAAAACCGATTGTTATAATTGTTCTAAAAAAGCGAATAAATTCAGGATATTTCCCGTTACTGTAACAATGTACAGTTGGGATTTCCCTCATATGTAGTAATTTACATATTGTGAAAATCAAACTAAGTTATACAGTAATTTCATGATCCAGGAGTTTTATTGACGTAATCGAGTCATACGAATTACGGGGCATCCGTAATCGTTACTGTATATTTCATTTTGTTGGTCTACGTTTTCATTTTAAATTTGAACGTTTGTAGTTTGTTCGTTACCTTTTTATATTAATTTGGATTTGACTTGGACTCTTGGTATTATTGCGCTTCTACAACTCATTTTGCCAAAATATAAAAATTTCGTCCATTCGTTGGTGCCCGGGGGACTTTAAACCCTGGATCCGTCACAATGGAAAGAACATTAGAGAACGGAGTAATTGGTTTGCAAAATGACACTTGCTTTCCTATTAATATGTATTTTGTATATAAATTGACTGGATAGATTCCCGTGCCAAGCACGACTTAAATTATTTAAGTAAAAAATTACTAATTTTATATAAGTAATTAAGTTATTTATGACTCCTAAATCATATTGAAAATTATAAATTAATTATTTCAAAAGCTGTAAAACTAAAACTATTAGATTGAGATATAAAGTACTAATATATATAAAACATAATTATAAAATCAGGCATTAAACAACATAGATCTTAAGTAATTACAAAAAAATAATAGAAAATTTCAACACATAAAAAAGCAATATAAATACTATATAAGTGTTAAATGATTTTATAAAACCTTAACAAAAGTTTTTAGTCCAAAGAACATACTCCCTTCAGTCCTTAAAGAAGTTCATATTTGTCATTTTGGGGTGTTTTATTTGTTGTTCTTATAAAGAATTTTTTTTGTTTACGTCACAAATTTTGAACAAAAATAACCTTAATTCATTCGGATTCAATATTCTAATAATACTTATGGTCCTCAGATCATATATCTTCTATTAACTTTATTTTAATACTTTTATATTCTTTATGGTCCCTATGTATTTTCCGTTAACTTTATAAAAATATTTTTTATTAGTTATGGTCCCCATGTTTTTTTCACTCAATTTTTATTTAATGTTTTTTTTATGTTCATGGTCTCCACTTTTTTCCATTATAAATTTATTGTTTAATAAAATAATATGTCTATTATTTAAAAGATTCTATTTTTCTTAATTTCCGTGAATATTCCTTGTGGGAACTTCATTAAGGAACAAAGGGAGTATTATTTTAGTATAGTAATTAACTTATAACCTAATTTAATTATTTATTTATGTGATAACTTTGTCAAAAATAGATGATAGGATTATCATTTGTAATTTATTTCACCATTATTTTTTTTCTTATTATTTACTTAAATAATTAATGTATAATCTATTTAATTTGTATAATTTTTTTAATATAGCCATGTAAGTAGTTTAAATGATTCTCTATAAAAAAACTATTTCAAAATTATTTTCTTTTTCTTAATTTATTACAAAAATATTAATAAAAATAAATTTTTTACATAATTAATTAATATGTTTTAATCCGATAATTATGCATTGTAATTAAAAGATAATACATACCTTAATTGATTGCATATTGTAAACATTAGTAAATAAGATATACTTTTAAAATTTTTTGTCACTAATCTATTAAACAAATCTAATCAAAAAAATATTACATGATATGCTGAAAAAATATTTGCCAAATAAAAACAATAAAAAAGAGCAGAAATTTTTTTATTGTGAAGTCCTGTGTCCTAATCGTTTCTTCATTAGTATATTATATAGATTATCAGCTCACAATTTTTTTTATGTTTTTAACTTTTTAAATGATTTATATATAAATTGTTTTTTATTAGAGAGTACACCGAGAGAAATAGATAAGCTAGAAAATATAAAATTTCTACAACTTTACCTAAAATTAACTAATGAAATATCTATAATCTATAATAACTACCATCAAAACAAAATATACTTTTACCAAGATTGTATATGGGTCGCCCTCTTATAAAAAAATTTCCTTCAAAATTCTATAATGATGTCATGATCATTTTCATATGTTACACCACATCTTTTTCTAATGAAGTTCTCAAAAGAAATAGTCACGAAAAGTAAGAAAAATAAAATATTTTAGATGCCATTAAATAAAAAATGATGTTACTCATGAGATGATGGGAATAATATATTCTTGTCAATCGACAATAATTTATGTTATCTTTATTCCAAGGGATTCCCGATTCGAAAATAAAGTGTGAATCATGATTTGACACTTCATTCAAAAGAAGGGAGTAATCAATTTTAATAGATTTGGCCTTAAAGAAGAGTGGAATTGTATAACTCTTGGTAAGAGATTCGGTAATGAAATGAAGCAAGAATAAGTTTTCAATGAGCTGCCACAAATCTTTTACACCAATTAAAGAACCCAAGATTTTATGCTCCATGTATATCCAAATTTTTGGGATTTATGGATACAATTCTAAATTCAATTAAATAGTTAAATTAATTTTATGTTTGATTAACTAGCCTTTTAACTAGCAGAAAATATTATAGGACAAACAAAAGTGCTCAGCCAAAAGATTAACGTGGTAAGTGAGAGGGCCATTGACCTATAAACCCTGCAACTGATGTGAGACAAGTCTCATACCTAGTAATCGACCATAACAGAAAATATGTGTTTATAGTATCATTTAATCCTACTTAATTCTTCATTTTCTTGAAAATTAATGTCTATTTGAACAAATTGAATTCTACATTAACCTCATTTGACATATAAACCGAAAAAAGTATCTAAATTCAAAAGTAGTACTCTTATAATGACATTTGTCAATATAATTGAATTAGTATAAATGCTATGTCTTTTTTTTTTTTTGTGTTGGTTAACTTATGATCTCTAACCAAATAGGAGTATATAAATTGATATTTTTCTAAAAAATAAATCTTTTTAGTTGAACAATGACTATTTGATGTTTCTAAGTTCAACATAAGTTAACAAACTAAATCGTAAACATTACTAATTTCCAAATTTTATTTATTATTGATTTTGACTGTGACTTTTTAAAACCACTTAATATTATCTCTAGACCCGACATTTAATTACAAGATTATTAAGAATCTTATAATAGTAGAATATCTTATTTATATGTTCCTTTAGTAAATATCAAGCTATCCCATGCCCATGGATCTTCTCCTATAAAAGGAGTAAAAAAGCTTGCACTTAAAAATCAGTTTAATTAATTAGGCAAAAAATCACAAAGAGTTAGCTTCTTTTTTTTTTGTTATAATTTGTGTGGAATGCCATTAGAGGCTAGCCTAGGAAGGCGGGGGTTGTGGAGGCCGCGGCCTCGACAAGACGAGGCCGGCGGCCATCCTGGTGTTGTTACGGTGGTTGCTTGTCTTTACAAGGGCGGCCAGACTAAGTTTGGGCAGTTGATCACTATTGATCCTAATAACCAACAGGTTCTTAAGGTTGCATAAACATTATTATTGTAATTATGTAAATTTAAGGGGCCTAATTATAATTATTATTACTTAGTCCTTGATATGTGCCTTTGATTTTGTTACATAATAATATGTTAATAGTATGTTTGGGAATAGTGATTTGATTCGCTAATATAGATTTTGACTCAAATTTAAGTTTGACTGTTGACAAACAGCAAAAATTTAAATTTGGATTTGAGTCAAATCCACCATTGTTTTAAAAAGTGGTTATTGATGAGGATTTGAGAATGATTTTCTAAACCTTGCTATTCTCAAATTCTTTATTAATGATTTAATAATTAAAATCTATAAATAAAATAAAATGCTTTTTTCCAAATACAACCTTAGCTTTCATTTTGATTTTCGTTATATAGCAAAATTAATGGGATAAAGCCAAAGGAGTATTAGCTATTTTATCTTATGCTTGTACAATATTATTTTGTAAAGTTCTAGCTGTAATTGAAATGATTAGAGAGATTTTCTTAGTATTTTTGTTATTTTAGTTTTATAGTTCTTGTACCAAGATAAATAAATAATTCCTCCGTTTCATTTTACTTGCAACACTTGCCGTATTTAAAAGTTTCATATTACTAGCAACATTACTGTTTTTGGCAAAAATAATCTACTTATTTTATCCTCACTTTATTCCTACCCCACTATCACCATCAATCATACATCCCTGCTTTTACCATATTGATTTGACGGCTCTTAAAAAATGTGTCAAATCCAATGGTGCAACCAAAACGGCAAAAAATCTTAATCAATAACCGTGATTTGCAAATCACCACAAAAAGACAAAAAAATAATACTAAAATAATAAAAATCAAAAAAGATAAATTAAAACAACAAATCCCTCATCCTATCACATTCTACCACATAAGGGTGATTTATTAATCTCACAAATAACCGTTATTTACTTAAACTTTCTCCTAAAACGGAACAGAGAAATTAGAATTTAATTTAGCGGAGATTTAATATATACATGATTTTAAAAGGTTGTGCAAACTTGTAATATTTTTGTTTGTATGTCTAACAAAAATAAATAGATCATAATTAAAAGTTGAAAGTTCTACTAACTTGTGCAAACACCAATAATATAACCATCTTAATCGTGCCAGATAATTGCATAAAAATCACCTTAATTATTTCGACACCTAAGAAAATATAAGCCAACCTTTGAAAATTTGCATCAACCGTAGAATTGTTGATTGTTGACCAACAAAGCAATTCATCTTAAATTTTGCTACTTCATACACTCCCTTTCTTCAACCAAATTTGTCTCATCTTAAATTTTGCTACCCTTTCTTCATTATTTATGTAACACTCACGCCGGTGAATACTCAACCAAACTGTAGATTAGCCTCACAGACCATTACAAGTCTTTCTAGCGCACTTTGTCCTCACTCCTGCACACCTAGGAAAACTTCCCAAGAGGTCACCCATCCTAAGATTGCTCTCCACCAAGCACGCCTTAGTTGTGGAGTTCTTAGCAAATAGGCTCCCATGTAAAGAAGATGCACCTTGTTGATATGAGTAGTCTATTAATCCCTTTTCAAGTTAAATCTAAGATAACAATTTAATAAATTAATTTTTGTAAAACTGATTTATAAGATAACAATGTATTTAAGTAAACTGTAAACAAAAAAATTAATACATAGAAGTTGATAAATACTCCTATTAGAGACCACTAGTTTATACTTCTAAGATAAATGAACAATGTATTTCGCAAAATTTGTTTAAAAAAGAACCTTAAATAGCTAATATTAATATAATTTACATAAATACCAATTAAAAAGTAGTTTCATATAAATAAGTCACATAAAATATGATTTTATCTCAAATATAACAAAAAACAAAACTAAAAAATAAAACAAATAAATTAATTCATTAAGCGCTATTTATGAGCTATGTATATTTATAAGTTAAACTACTAAAAGTAATTTTTTTTTAAAACATTCGAAGTATTTCGATAAGTGTTATTTGTGAGCTATAATTAAACAAAAAAGTTATATAATAATAATAATAAATAAGAATTATGCTATAGGTGACACTCTCTCTGTTCTTTTAAGCTTGTCCACATTACTATAACGGGCAGTTTCAAAAGTTTGTCCTATTTAGAATACTTTCCTATTTTGGAAAGTTTTTATCTTTCATATACTCTCTTTATCTCCCATTTAACTCTCATTTCTCTCTCATAATACCAATACAATCATTAATTTACACCACTATTCTAATAAAATAATACCCACTATCTACAAAGATTTCACCTTTCTTATTTTGTGTGAAATCTTCAAATAGGACAATAAAAAAAACGGAGGGAGTAGTATTTAATAAAGTCTAAGAAAGATAGTTTTATTTTATGACATAAAAAAAAGCAAACTAAAATGTTTTAACCCCTTACAAGATTCGAGTCATCGACCCTTACACCTGGCATACCACTTTTATGATTGACAAAAAAAGCTTACCGCTGCATCTTGGGATCACTACGGGTCGGATTTGGATCCAAGCTAATCTGAACTAGGTCTAAGTGGATCCAAATTCAGATTTATTTTTTAAAGAAAGACCTAGCTAGATCCGGGTATGGATCCGTAATTTCAATATAACAGGATCCAGATCTATAGATCCCACGGATCTAGTATCGGATTCAAGTCTAAAACGAATTCAAGCTTCATTTTGTGAATTTTATTGAATTTTATTTCGTATTACGATATCCATTAATTTTAAGCTTTGATTAATAATAATAATAATAATAATAATAATTTATAACATTATCAATAAATCTAACATACATCCAATAATATTATAGGAGTAGAGTACAAACTATAAGCATTAGATATGGTAACCAATATTAATACTTCTAAGTTGGATAGTGCAATAAACTTTTGTCAAAAAGGATGACAATGGGTCGGACTCGGCTCAAACTTTACATATTCCGATTTTATTCCGAATAATTGTCGGACTTTTACATACCTCAACTCGGAGTCGGATTATGCATACTTTAAGTTTGCCCCGATTCGGACTCTCGGACCTCCAACGTAGTCGGATATTATCAAAACTTTACCGTTGTAATATTGTATTAATGATTTTAAAGCATACAAAATTAACAATATATTTTTCAAATACCATTTAACGAAAAAATATGTACTTTGAATTCACGTTTAACAAGAGAGATAGTCCTACACTCCTACTACCACAAATTAACAACATTTTCTCGCATTTTGATTTAATGTATTTTATTTCTCTGTATCAGATTTGTTGTATTTTGATTGATTTGGATGTGATTGGTTATTTTAAAATTTAAACGGGTTTTTTGGATCTACAATTTTGAATTTTTTTTTGGACCTAGATCTGCATATCCGTCAAATTTAGATGGATTCAGATTCGACGGGTCTAAAAATATGAGATTCAGATCCTCTAAATCGGATCTGGTCTAGGGTCCAAAATTCGTTGCCATCTCTAGCTGCACCACTGCCACATTGTTGATACATTGCATAATATTATATACATGTACAGACGTTTGAGGCCCAATTTACGTAAATATATATTGGTCGGAGCACTATGCTACTGTACAACCTGCACAGGCATATAGTTGGGCCTGCTTCTCATTCTCCTTTCAATCTCATCAATCTCATTAATCTCTCTCCTTATTCTCTGCATAGAAATATAACTTGTGAGACTACGATGCCATTTATATTTCTTTCTATGCAAGACTCTCATTATTTGAAGGTAAAATTGACCACATTTTTCTGATCCTCACTCTAGAAGCAATATCACTATTGTCCATTACCTTTTCTATTTTCGAGCAATATACTAAATTAATGACTTTGATTATAAAATATGCTATATAACTAACCAAAAGCCAAAGATAAGTGAGAAGGATGTCTAAATTTTTTTTTGCTAAACACAGTAGTCTTCTATTGAAAAGGAAGTTTCAACCTCTCTTGCATGTGATTCTACTTTTTTGTGATAGGCATGACTAATTAGCCTTATCACCAAAAGACATCACTATTATACAATGATTCCGAGTTTCTTCTTTTACCTCCCTATTAATATTGGTGATCTTGAATTTTCACGTATTTTATATAGTGGATAAAATGTTATATTTTTGGTCAAATTAACTACTTATTTTGATTGGATTTTGAAATATGTGGTCAATTAGGAAGATTACGCGTTTGTTTTTTTGAAAAAAATGTCATTACGTTGTGTACAAATAACATAAAGTTAACAAAAAAATTTCTCTTTTGTCAACCATGTGGAAAAGTTAGAAGATCAAGGTTACCTACCACGTGGACTAAAAATTTTTTGTCTACCACATGAAAAAATCGAAAGTTCAAGATTACCACATAAAATTTCCCTATTTTTTTTACCACCCCATACAGAAATGATATTAATTCATCCTCTCTTTTATTTAGTGATAGAGATTGTATAGCTTACCTCGAGTAAAAATAAGAGAGTAAGACAAATCTGCATCACAAATTCTTATTTGAGATCGTCTATACAATAGACGTCTCAAATTATAAATTAAAAAAAAAAACTAATTGGTGGTTTTGTAAGTTAAAAGGAAAATATGGACTGGACTCTTGAGAGACGACGTCTATACTATAGACAGTCTCTCAAGAGAATGACTGTATCTACATATGCGTTGCAACTTGCAGTTCTATAAATAGAAGGAAGCTCATTAGATCAGTTCAGTTCAATATCTTATATCAGCAATAAAGTTCTTTTTTGAAATGGCTTACACAAGGGTTGTTCTCGGTTTTTGCCTTTTATTTCTCATTGTTATATCATCAGCTCGAGATCTTCCCAAATCTGCTGACCACACCGGTAATGTCATCCTTCTTTTATGACTCGTTTGGTAGGTGGTATTAAACATTGTAATAGAAATGAAAATTACTTACTTTTTATTGAAAAATCTTTTGACTGCCTTACTGGCCATGCTTGTCCAACTTCAATCATCTCATTTTCTTCATGAAACTCATTCCAATGAATTACCATTGTGAGATGTGGTATTAGGCGGTAATGAAAATTTATAATTGATATGAAATGTGGTATTAGGTGGTAATGAAAATTTGTAATTGATATAAAATTGGTTAAAAACGAGGAATTCTCAAATTTTTCATTTGTAATTTCATAATCAAAATATGCATCTAAAATGAAATTATTGTTCCTAAACAGTAACGACACTACCTTAACAAATTTGGACTAACAAAATAGTGAAATTGACATTCCTAGCAGAAAATGAGGGAGAGGTTGAAGAAAACGGACCTCCGATCGTATGCCGGAAGTGTCCTCCACGTAAAACACCACCTGCTCCACCATCAGGAACCGATACTTATAGCCAGCAAAACGGGCGCAGCGGATACAACAGTGTTCCGAATCCTCCTGGTTACGTGATCGGTCAAAAAGTATAAGTTACCCATAAATACTGGTTAGAGACTACTAATTGTACTGTTCGTTTCTCATTTAGGAAAAACTACATAATGTCTAAGTATAAAAAATAAGTTATATCTACTTTTGAAAAGTATAGCTTATAATATAAGCATGATCTTGAATCTTAATGTTCTTATTATATCAACTTTCGAGAAGTATATTGTTCTTATACGTTGATTGTAGCGGAGTCTTTGAGGGTGTGAATTGTGAAAAGTAATCCATCGTATAAGGTTTCTCTTTCTTCCGTGTATAAAAAAATTAATAAAAAATATGTTAAGTTTATTAATAAAATAAATATATGTTGTGCGACAGCGGAAGCAAAGATCGTAAAACAATAAAGATTCAATCAAACAATAAGAAAAGACACAAGAAATTTAACGTGGTTCACTATCGATGTGATAGCTACGTCCATCGGCACCGAGATCAAATACTTTCACAACATGAACCGCAAAGATTTACAAGATGAATCAACCTCACTCACAAAGAACAATGTGTTCTCTTGTGATCTCTCTATTTGTGCATCAATCATGCCCTAACTCTAGAATGGGTATTTATATGATATGCCCAAGAAAAAGAAGTTATTACATGATAAAAACAAAAGTAACCGCCAAGAACAAAGAAAACTAATCAATCCCGTGAAAAGTAACTGCCGCCGACTCGACTGGGCTCAAATACCCCATGCCGCCGAGTCGGCTTTTTCCTCTGGACAAAATACGAAATAGGCAGAACCTAACGCCGAGTCGGCGGTCATCCATGACCCCATGGAAGCCGACTCGGCTTTGTCTTCTGGAAAATCCTCCAAATGCACCATTCAACAGCCGACTCGTCTTCACCTCTTGACCCACCAAAAGCCGACTAGGCTTTATCTTCTGGAAGCTAACACTTCCCAAAAACACTGATTCATCTATACCCATGACCAAGACTCGATTCGAGTCACCAATCATCATCAATCTCCACCTTGACGAGAACTCGTAGTCAGCAAACGATCCCATCAACACATAGCGAACATATCTCAAGCCAAAACCCGATGCAAAGCTCATGCATAAGCCATACATCCCGATAAGCCTTCAACCAAGACCCATCCGACAAATCTTCAACCAAGACTCATCACAAACATACACACAAGTATAAACGACTCATAATGCTCCACCTACATCACAAGCCCCGGGCAAGCTCCACCTTGAGGCCAACACACCTACAACAGGAACTCCCCAACACCGCCCCTAAGGGCCTACTACATCACATAGTAATCAATATTTAGCAATTCTAAGCAATGTTTAAACTTACTAAATGGAACAGACTTAGTAAAGAAATCAGCTGGGTTGTCAGCGGTTCCGATCTTCTTTACCTTCACCCTCTTGTCAGTACATAAGAAATGATACCTGACATCAATGTGCTTGGTCTGATCATGGTGCACTTGATCTTTAGCTAAGTAAATGGCACTTAGACTATCACAATACACCGTAGCAAAATCCTGTGTAATACCCAGTTCACCCACAAGGCCTTTGAGCCAAATAGACTCCTTAGCTGCAGAAGTTAAAGCCATATACTCAGCTTCAGTAGTAGACAACGTAACCGAAGACTGCAATGTAGACTTCCAACTAACCACAGAACCACCCAAGGTAAACACATAACCGGTCACAGACCTCCTAGTATCCACATCAGCTGCATAATCAGAATCACTATACCCAGTTACCAAGCACTCCCTATCATTCCCATACACAAGACCAATATCAGCTGTCCCTCTCAAGTAGCGAAAAATCCTCTTCACCCCCTGCCAGTGCTCTCTCCCAGGTCGAGCCATAAACCTACTCACAACACTAACAGCGTGCGCAATATCCGGCCTAGTACAGACCATAGCATACATCAAACAACCAATCGCGTTGGCATAAAGGACCCTAGACATATAAGCCAACTCTTCCTCAGTTTGAGGTGACATAGACAAAGACAGTTTACAGCTCATAGAAGTTGGTGTACTTATTGGCTTCGATTTCTCCATCCCAAAACGAGACAAAATCTTTTCAATGTAACTTTTCTGAGTCAAGAAAAGCTTACCCCTAGCCCGATCCCTATAGATCTCCATACCCAAAATCTTCTTAGCTGGACCCAAATCTTTCATGTCAAATTCCGAGCTAAGCATCTCCTTAAGTCTAGCAACATCAGTTTTATTCTTTGTGGCAACAAGCATGTCATCAACATATAACAACAAATAAATCATAGAACCATCATCCAGCTTACTATGATACACACAACAATCATATGAATTCCCATCAAAACCATGCGAAACCATAAAAGAATCAAACCTCTTGTACCACTGGCGAGGGGATTGCTTAAGTCCATACAACGACTTTAGCAATCTACATGCATAGTGCTCCTTCCCTAGAATCTCGAATCCCTCGGGCTGCTTCATCAAAATCTCCTCCTCCAAATCACTATGAAGGAAAGCCGTCTTAACATCTAGCTACTCCAGCTCAAGGTCATCATGTGCTACAATTGACAATAGCACACGACTAGAAGTATGTCGAACCACTGGTGAGAATATCTCCACAAAATCAACCCCTTCTACCTGACTGAACCCCTTAGCAACTAGCCTTGCGTTAAAACGAACTTTCTCAGACTCAGATGACCCTTCTTTCTTCTTAAAGATCCATTTGCACCCCACAAGTTTTCTCCCCTCAGGTACCTTCACAAGTTCCCACACTCTGTTCTTGTAAAGAGACTGCATCTCTTCACCCATTGCAGCAAGCCATTGCGCCGACTCACTTCAACTAATTGCTTGTTTATACGTGGCAGGTTCAAAAGACTCTACATCATCAGCTACACTCAATGCATAACCTGTCAAACCATCCACACAGCAATTCCTTCCTTCCATCTCTTCAATCAACCTAACAGGCTTCTTGATAACACGTTTAGGCCACTCAAGAATGGTGTCAGATTGACTAGATGACCCCTGATCAGACTGCTCCACCTCCACCCCAGAGTTAAGTGAAGGTGGAACAACCTCAGGCTCAGGAGTACTCGGCACTGGAACCTCAACATCATCATCAATAAATTACACTCGTGGTAAATCAGCAATGGATGACTGATGTACCTCAAGTACCCCATTTGTCTGTAGCACGTTCTCCCCTTCCTTCCCCAAATCAGAAGACTCTTCCTTCCCCAAATCAGAAGACTCTGAGCTCTTCTTGGAACATGGTGCTTTCATCGAATGTAACATCCCTACTAAGAATGACCCGACGCTCCGAAGGTGAGTAGATCCTAAACCCCTTCACACCATCACCGTACCCAACAAAACACCCCACCTTGGCCCGTGGATCCAGCTTACCTTCACTAACATGATAATAAGCAACACAACCAAAAATCTTCAAATTCAAGAAACTAGGCAACTTACCACTCCAGATTTCAAACGGGATTTTGAAGTCAATTCCCAAATGAGGACCCCTATTGATGATATAACAAGCTGTCATCACAGCTTCACTCCAATACGTCCTCCCTAACCCTGCATTAGAGAGCATGCATCGAACTCTCTTAAGCAGTGTCTTATTAACCCGCTCTGCAACACCGTTCTGCTGTGGTGTCATCTTGACGGTATGATGCCGACCAATACCCTCATCTGCAACGAACTGATTAAACTCCTCTTTGCAAAACTCTAGCCCATTGTCTGTTCGTAGCTTCTTGATCTTCCTACCCTGTCGATTTTTCACCAAAGCTTTCCATTGCTTAAAAGCTTTGAAGGCCTCATCCTTTGACTTAAGCAACCTAAGCCATGTGTATCGGGACTTATCATCAACAAATGACACAAAATAGCGGAAACCTCCCATACCTTCTACCCTAGATGGACCCCAGCAATCTGAATAGACATAATCGAGCACATCATCAGTAATGTGAGCACCCTTGCTGAACTTGGACCTGTGTTTCTTCCCAAACACACAATGCTCACAAAATTCAAGGTTGGCAACCTTGATCCCGGATAGTAGACCCCTCTTAGACAATAGCTGCATCCCCTTCTCCCCCATATGACCAAACCTCATGTGTCAAATCTTGGTCATCTCCTGGTGAGACACCGATGCGCAAACCGCAGAACTAGACAGTGAAACACCCTCAAAGACATAGAGGGTGTTCCTCTTGATACCCTTAAGCACCAATTCAGAACCTCGATAAATAGACAACCTCCCATCCGAAAACACACCATTGTACCCCAAATCATCCAAGGTACCCAATGAAATCAGATTTTTCCCCAAAGCAGGAATGTGTCGCACATTAGTCAAAGTTAACTTTCGCCCATCAATAGTCCTCAATCTCATGGACCCAATACCCTTAACCTTACATGGTGCATTGTTACCTACAATAATCGTACCCCATTGCAAGACTCATATGTATCAAACCAGTCTCGACGTGGACTCATATGGAACGAACACCCCGACTCTAGAACCCAACCATCCGAAAGATCCCCAGACTTAGCTGAACTCACGAGTAATAAGTCTTCCTCCGAATTATAGCTCTCCTTCGGTTTCTCCTCAACTATAGCAGCTTGGGATTTGCCCTTCCTCACTGGACAATTAGCCCTAAGGTGACCCGGTTCTTTACAGTAATAACAGGTCTTTCTCGCAGTGTTACTAGATCCATCATTGTCGTTTCCAGCACCCGACCCAGTATTGTTGCCCTTGTTAAACCCCTTTTTCTTTTTAGATTTTTCGGACTTAACAAACAACCCACTGCCATTTTCCCCGTTATCACCTATAGCTTTCTGACGAAGTTCCCTAGTATGAAGTGCTGCCTTCACTTCTTCTAAGGTCAATGAGTCCTTACCAACAACAAAAGACTCAACAAAATTCGAAAAGCTAGACGGTAGAGACACAAGTAAAATCCACGCAGCATACTCATCATCTATCTTAACATCTAAATTACGTAAATCCAACAAAATAGAGTTAAGTTTTTCCAGATGTTCCCGTAAGGACGTACCTGACTACATTCGGAGGCTGAACAACCGCTGCTTCAGCAATAATTTGTTTGTCAGCAACTTAGTCATATACAACGACTCCAATTTTAACCATAATTCCGCCGCCGTAGCCTGATCAGCGACCTCCGTGATGATATGATCATCCAAACTTAGCAAAATGGTAGAATGAGCCTTCTCCTCTATTACTGCTAATTACCCGTCAGTTAGTCCATCTTCCGACCTCGCAGTAGTACTCTTTGGAGCCAATGGACGCCAGATTTGCTGCTGTTTTAACAGAGCCTTCATCTTAATTTGCCATAGCCCGAAGCTATTCTTCCCGGTAAATTTCTCAATTCTAATTGTAGAATCTCACGCCATTGTTTCACACAAAAAACTCTCCAAGGATTAAACCTGAGCTCTTGATGCCAATTGTTGTGCGACAGCGGAAGCAAAGATCGTAAAACAATAATGAAAAAAATAAAGATTCAATCAAACAATAAGAAAAGACACAAGAAATTTAACGTGGTTCACCATCGATAGTGAACCACGTTAAATTTCTTGTGTCTTTTCTTATTGTTTGATTGAATCTTTAGTGTTTCATTATTGTTTTATGATCTTTGCTTCCGCTGTCGCACAACAATATATTTATTATAAATAAGGTGTAAAATAAAAGTCTCGATGCTCACCTTTAAAAAGAGAAGCTCTTGCATTGAATTAAAAGTATTAGTGAAGTTGAAAGTAAGAATTGAGCGTAAATGAGGTGGAGAGTAAGAAATGTAACTTAATTTAATTATCAGATTTATATACTCCCTCCGTTCCTTTTTGTTTTTCCACCTTACTATAACGGGTAGTTCCATTTGTTTTTCCACTTTGGAATACTTTCCATTTTTGGAAAGTTTTTTTACATTTATACCCCTTAAATACCCTAATTTACCTTTAAAAAACCCGTGATTCCCCTTTGTATTCTTTTATTTACCTTGGGAGAAGCAGGCGTCATAATTTCTTCTGATTTACCACTCCTCCTCTCCCAAAATAAACGGTTGCTTTCTCTCTCTTCCTTGAGTTTCTTCCATGTCTTTCTAAGCCATTACCTCCTGTTCATTCATCATTTTTACTCCATTTTTACTGCATCAAAATATAGATCGGAATTTGGTCTTCATTTTGAGGTTCGTTTTGTGAATTTTGGTTGAGTTTGATATTTTTAGCCCTCTGTTTTTGGTTTGTTCTTCGTCTTCCATTGTTACTGTTTTAATCTTTGGTTTGTCCATGGAAAACGACGAATGTAAGAGTGATTCAACCATACCATCATACCTTTATGACGGTTTATGTGACCGTGGAGAATTTTGTTCTTGTTTCATTAAAGGGAGGTCACACTCATATTCAAATGAAATTCTTAGATGGACTAAAAAAGATCTTGAATCATACCAAAAGGCCATGGAGGATGATGCTATATCTAGGTTTCGTTATTCTACTCCTTCTCCAAATGTTGAAGAAGAATTACCAGAAAGTGTTCTTGAGTATTTTTTGGAGTTTCCATCTGACGTTAATCCTTCAACTCCATCCAAGATTCACGAAGACAAAGATAATTTGGTTGTCCCTGACACTCCTGAGGACGTAATTGCTTCAAGGGGTGAAAAAAACCCTAAAAACGTAAATGAACTATGTAAGGTTTATTTGGACTTCCTTTTAATTGTAAAATACTGGTATGTGCTGGTGATGTTTGCTGTTGGAATTGTTTGATTTTGTGATGTTGGATTTATGTTTTGGAATTTCTTCTGAACCTGTTTGATTTCGTCTAATTTTTGTTAAGTCTGTTCATGAAATTTTTTTTTAAAAAAAAACCCCTGTGATGTGTTTATGCTTTTACTTGCTTCAAAAATCTGAAAAATTCTCTATAATTACTTGGTTGAGTAGCAATTGTGTACAATGGACACATCATATGATTTTTAGTTTCATGTACTGTAATTTGCTTCATTTCTTGTTGATTTTTAAAATAACTGAGAGGTTGAAAGACCTCAATGATGAATCAGGGGGCAAAAATATTGAACTGATCATTATATCATGAAGTAAATACATATGCATGATCTTAAATTTCTTTTTTGATGTTCATTTCACAATTAGTTGCTCCTAAGTCTTATAGAAATAATTTTAATGATGACTACAAAATAACTGAGGGGCTTCACTTTCTGATTATCTTTGAGATTCTTCCACTGCTTCATCATTTGCTTTAAGTATTTGTTGATTATGTTATGCAGCATCTTCATTTTTTGTTTGTGTGCCTAGCTGATTTGTGCTTGGGTTAAGGAAACGTACAGATTCCCTTACCAATTGTGATGGTACTCGAACTTGTAATCGTAACCTTCCATTGTCTTCTTGCACTTTTTTCCCTAGGTGTGGTTGAACATAGTCATTAGACCTTTTCACCTTTAGGATTTCATTTAAGTGGTGTTGTAATGAAATCCAAACATTGGTTAAAGTCTTTGGATGTAACTCTTCGAATGCATCTTCCACTGCTTTTATTAACTCATTCATGTTCTTTGGCATTTTCTTATGCATTAGTGATTGTATGCTCCTAAAAAAACCCAAATCTAGAATATTACAATCGGGACTATTTGGTGGTTGTTGAGTTAAAATGAATGTTAAGCCCCCTTGCCTATTGTTTTGTTGCCAAATTGGATCATCATTTGTTATGTGAACCCTTGCATTATCTTGTTGGATGAAAATTATTGATGGACCATCCCTTGGCCATTTTCTAACAATAGCTAGAATTAGTTGTTCAATGAGCATGGTCCTATAAACTTCCTGAGTAATTGACTCAGTTGGTTTAATTTCTATAGACCCCCTTGGATGACTGATTGAATTTCTTTGTGCTGCAACCCTATTTACGAAAGGGAAAATACCAATTTTCCCATCAAATATGCATTAGCCATGTTGATTCCATTTGGGCCTTGCAACCGCCCTTAAAAACATGGCTTTCGGAATGAATTTTGATGACTTTCCTGCCCTATATGGAATTTTTTCTTTATTTGCTAAATAAACTCTTTGTGTCTTCTTGGTTAAGTAAAACCATTTTTCATCAATATGTATAAAGTCATACATGGCTTTATACATTGGATGATGATGAATTGTGTCTTCTTGAATGAGACTTAAAATCCACTCAACCCTTCTTGCCTTGTTTGCATCCATTAATGAAGGGTGTAGTGGATTTGAATGTGCCTTAATCTCCCCCCTTTGAATTAATCGCCAAACCGTTGTTGGTGCCAAGTCTAAACATGTTACAACGTCTCTTATGCATGTACGTTCACCCATTGGTTTTGATTCAAGTACGTTTGGTGGCACTTCAACTCTTTTTCTTCCACAATTTTTGAACTTGGCATCGACAACATAAGGCTTGTTTTCTTCTTTGCTTTCAATTGCATGTTTCCATAAGTTTCGAATTGTTCTTGGTGTGTACTCGTATTTATTTCCTATTCGAACGAATGTTCCATGTGGGAGTGTGTCACTAACTTTGAGTGACAACATTTCATGTAATATGAGATGCCTCAACTCGTTTGTAAGCCTTGGCTTACGTTGAGGTTGCTGTTCTGGTTGTTCTGCATCAATTTCTTGTGGTTCCTCCTCCGACTCGGAGCTGGACTGTGGATCGTATTCGTTTGATCCAAAATACCAAGCCCCCTGTAGTTCATCTTCATTATCTGACGCCATTACAAGGCTAATGATGCAAAAACGGTTGCTGGACAGTTGTTTGAAGTTACTGTGATGTTGCTGTCTTGGATTTTAGTGGCTGCACAATCTTGTTTTGGTTCTTTGAAGTTACTGTGATGTTGCTGTGATGTTTGAAGTTACTGTGTTGTTTGCTGTGATGTTCGTGGGTTGAAGAAGTTGCTGCTTCATGCTCATCAGCTTTAATAGGATGATTAGGAATTTGTAAGGTCATTTTTTTGGAGATTATACTTGTAATAATTGAATTTACTCATCCACGTATTCCTAATTTGGCCAATGCAAAGCCAATATTTTCTGTTTTGGATGGCTGTTTTGATGAAGATCATCCACTTAGTTGTAATTATTCCCTCCTTTGTTTTTCAGAACTAAAAATGTAAACTTTCCCAATTTGGAAAGTGGTTACTTTCCCTCCATGTATTTCTCTCTCCTTAAGAATATCAGATTTTTTTTTGATTATTTTATTATATCTACAATTATTTTCTCTTTCATCATTCCAATAACATAATTACTTCCCACTAATATCTAATTAAAAACCCACTAACCTCAAAGATTCTCTTTTTCTTAATATGTGTGAAATTCCCAAATAGAAAAATCATTTAGGAACGGAGGGAGTATTGATTTAAGTAAAAGATAGATACAAAATAATAGGTAGGATCTTATATAAACGAAAGGGTCGACCTAGGTTTAAGTACATAACTAACATAAGATATATAAATAAAGCATAGAGAATGAGACATTTGTTTTTTAACACCATTCACTTAATACTTTTAATTTGTATTTTATTCTTAATCTATAAATTAGAACATAGTCAAGTGAGATCTTGTTTGATTCGTCTCAATGTAAAGATTATTAATATTCAATGTTTACAATATTTTGTTATATATAATAAGAGATATTAAGCATTGAATAAGCGCATTAGATAGTATGAAAAAACAGATGTCCCATTTTCGATAAATAGGAGGGAGTATAATCTAACAATAACGACAAATTTGGAATGCTACTGGTTCCCATTCAACCATTTTTTTTACTCATTTATGTCATGTTTGATAATAATAATTTCATTTAAAAATTCGAATCAACTCGAATATAGTGTTTGACACGTTGAATTAAAATTAAATTGTGATTTGAGTCAATTCTACCAATTATTATAAAAAACAAACTTCAAGAATTTGAGCATGACTTTTCAACCCTAATCTTTTCTTAATACTTCATTTATAATTTCATAATTGAAATAATAAATTTGAAATAAAATACTTATTTTTAAACACAACCTCAATTCTTTTGTAATTTACCCTTACTCTATACAACAACAAAAATTGTCTTTTTGGCATTATTTTTTGAAGAAAAATAATCGTGAATAATACAATTTTTTGTTAATTTTTCAACAATAATATCAACTTTTGATTAACCACGAATTACGAATAACATCAACTTAGAGTGATTTTTATTAATCAATTCTTTTGTATTTTTCATATAATTTTCTAAGTTGGTAACTTGGTATTATTCATAGTTAATTAAAAGTTAGTATTATTGTTAAAAAAATAAGTAAAGGATTGTATTATGAAGTATCTAGTAAATATTTTTTTTTATTACTTTTTTGTTTTCTAAGAATACAAAATCAATTTCATTGATTTTTTGAGTTTCTGTTTTTATAAAAACATTATATTTTTTTCAAATACAACTCCTAATAATTGAACATTATATTGTTGGAATCTATCAATCTTCAGCATTGTTGATAAATTTGAGATAGGTCCAAAATTTAGAGAAATTCATTCTTTGAGTATTAAACCCAAATTCATACTCTTATGAGTTATGATTTGAATATGCTAGACTCAAAATTAAATACAACATATATGACGCTTCAAGAGTCAAAAAAAAAATTTAACCTAATATTTTTTCACTTCTGTTTTACTTCCTCCGTTTTCTAATATGTTCTCCCCATTTGAAATATTCTACCCTAAAAAGTGAAAAAATTTAATTAACGTTTTTGACACATATTTAGAAGATAAGATATAATAATACAAGATCTTAAATTCATCTTAATTTATACTTTTTTATTATGCATTTTTTATAATTTTTTATTATATGTATTACTATTTAAAGATATTAAGGTTTAAAATTAGCATTGAAAACTATACAAAAAATAATAGAAAAAATAAAAGAAAACGGAGGCCAAAGAATAAACTATATTCAGTCCCTTCTGAATGAAAGGAGATTAGTTTTATGCTATGTTTGGAAATGTTGATTTCATTTGAAAATGTGGATTTGACTCAAATTTAGTGTTTGGTAAGTAAAAGATTTTCAAATTTTGGATTTGACTTTTAAGTCAAATCTACCAATGTTTTAAAAAATGGTTAAAGATAAGTATTTGAGAATCACTTCCCTAAGCTTGTGATTCTCAAATTCTTCTTTAATGAATTCATAATTGAAATCTACATTTTCAAATAAAATACTTGTTCCCAAACGCAACCTTAAAACATTACACCAACAGAGAAAGTGTTACTTGCTCCGTTCCAATATAGTCGCTACATACGAAAAATAAGCACTATTTACTTATCTCCCTTAATTTGTGATTAATAAGTAATCTATAAGTTAAAACATAGTCAAGTGAGATCTTATTTGATTCGTCTCGATGTAAAGATTATTAATATCAAATTTTTATAATTTTATATTATACTTGATTATAGATATTGAGGATTGAATTAGTGCATTGGACTGCGTAAAAAAGCCAAATGTTGCAAGAATTTTAGAACGGAGGTAGTACTAGTTTAGTAGTATAATAATTACTACCTCTTATTCAGTCTAAATGTCTCAGGAGTATTTTTTTAACACTATTCATTCATCACTCTTAATTTGTATTTTACTCTTAATCTATAAGTTAAAACATAGTTATAGTTATGTGAGATCTTGTTTAATTCGTCTCAATACAAAAATTATTAATATCAAATTTTTATAATTTTTAATTAAAAATAATTTGAGATATTAAAGATTAAAATGTTACCTCAACAAATGTGAATGACTGAATGAGACATTTAAACTGAATAGAAGGGAGAATCATACATTATACTAAAGATGTTGGGAAATGACAAATGTCAGCCTAAGGGATGGACTGACATTTGTCATTTTTTTATTGGTTTTAGCTTCAAAAGTTCAAAACTCATTGGATTCTGTTTGGTAATTATATCATACATTATACTAAAGATGTTGGGAAATGACAAATGTCAGCCTAAGGGATGGACTGACATTTGTCATTTTTTTATTGGTTTTAGCTTCAAAAGTTCAAAACTCATTGGATTCTGTTTGGTAATATCCTGACTAATAATATCAGTTAAATGCATTATGCTGCTTGTGTTTAAAACTCATTGGGTTCTGTTTGGTAATTATATTTTGGGTGTTATTTTGTAACGTGACTAATAATATCAGTTAAATGCATTATGCTGCTTGTGTTCAAAACTCATTGGATTCTGTTTGGTAATTATATTTTGGGTGTTATTTTGTAACGTGACTAATAATATCAGTTAAATGCATTATACTGAATTAATGGTTAAACGTTTTGAATTAAATTGAAATGCATTTTTTAAGACTCAAAACCCTACAGCCTACTATATATTACATAGATGAATTAAGATTTTCACACAAAACACTTTAGCTTCTGTCTTCTTAAAAAATAACATTCATTGTTTAGCAAGGAAAATCAAAATATGAGTATGAATTTGCTTTCAGATATCAACAAAGATAGAGGTACATGGAAAATAAAAGTTAAGGTCATTCACAAATGGGAATTCAAAGACAAAACAACCGTAAATGCAATTAATTTATTACTAGCTGATGAAAAGGTCAATTACTTCTGAATTATTTTTAATTATTTGTTTTACCTTAGTTATTTTGTAATACGAATTTATTTAATACTAACATGTAAAGCATTATTGATTATAGGGAACTACAATGTTGAGTTATCATTCAATCATGTGAAATTGGAAAATCATACTTTATGTCCATGTTTAGTGTGTCTCTCCAGTAGGAGATTCGACCGACAAGGCACAATGGAAGATAACAATTTGGAAGACTACTATTATTGATTTAATTCCGACATTACAACAACGCAAACAATTCAATTATTTCCATTTGATGTTATTTTGGACAATAAGCATGATGATAAATATCTTCTAGGTGAGTCATAATGTTACTATTTTACTGTATTTATGTTAAATATATATGTATACATATGAATAATTAGTTTAGAAATAAATAATCTTTACTTTTGCACAGATGTCATCGGGGAAGTGGTACACTTTAGAGATTATAATGAAAAATCCACAAAAAAAGCAATCAACATTGATCTCATGGATGCAAAGTAAGTTTCTTCAAAATTTGTTTAATTTCCATTCTAGCCATGAATAAGTTACTAATTTTTTTGGTGTTTTGTGATAAATTCATACAAGCGTCGTAATATTAAATGTTCGTTTATGGGACAATTTTCTGAAACAATATATGCTTACATCAAATCAATCGAAAAAGATAATGAAAAATCATATTGGTTTTGCAATATGCAAAAATGAAGACATGGGCAGGTTCTTATGTTAAATTAATTTTTTATTTGTGACAACTCTATTATTTAACACATTAATGAACAAAACATTTATTGTTAGGTACAAATTATGTGCAAAACTGCATGGGGAATAGCTTGATGTATATTAATCCAGATTTCAATGAAATCAATGAGTTTAGAGCAAGGTACTTAATTTTTTTAATATATTGATGTTTTCGACATTTAAACCATAAAATAAACTTGAAATTGATATGATGAATATTTTTTATTGCAAATAGTATATTAAAGGATAAGACAAGACCCACGGAGGTGACAGAATTTAATGATAAACAAGAGCGTAATATTAAATGTTCGTTTATGGGACAATTTTGCTGAAACAATATATGCTTACATCAAATCAATCGAAAAAGATAATGAAAAAATCATATTGGTTTTGCAATATGCAAAAATGAAGACATGGGCAGGTTCTTATGTTAAATTAATTTTTTATTTGTGACAACTCTATTATTTAACACATTAATGAACAAAACATTTATTGTTAGGTACAAATTATGTGCAAAACTGCATGGGGAATAGCTTGATGTATATTAATCCAGATTTCAATGAAATCAATGAGTTTAGAGCAAGGTACTTAATTTTTTTAATATATTGATGTTTTCGACATTTAAACCATAAAATAAACAAGTTAAAGGATAAGACAAGACCCACGGAGGTGACAATCTTCATCATCTACATTAGTAACCATTGAATCACAATTCAATGGTTGTAAAAGATTTAGAGATCTACCATATATCACCACCTAAGGTGAATACTGAACAATAGGCACCATAGACGCACTGGATGTGCGCTATAGTTGGTGGTATCCATCATGTACAAAGTGCTATACACAAGTCATTTCTGAAAGGGAATTTTAAAGTGCCCCAAATGCATGGAAAAGCTGAAAATGGCCGTAGCACGGTAAATATAGTTAAATTATTCATACATTAATTTAAGAGCATTTTATCTAAATTTATAATGTTGTATAATTGACACGTATTTTAATTGTGGACAGGTACAAGACACATATCAAAGTGAAAGATGATTATGGAGATGAAGCCGTTTTAATTTTATGGGATCAACAAGCAAAGAAAGAGATAGGAGCAACCGCACAAGTAGTAAGAGATAAACAATTAAAGGTGTAAATTATTTTATATTTTCGATTTTTGAATGTAACATTATTAAGAAATAATAGACTTAACAATTATTAATTGTTCAAATGCAGTCAAAATATCCAAAGTGTTTTCCTTCAGATCTTGATGTCTTATTGGATAAAAGATACGTATTCCAATATAAGGTAACAAAATTCTTTAACATTGATCGCAAAAATAGAACATATGGAATAAAAAATCTCAGCTGTGAAGAGAGCATAATGGATGAATTTAATGATAAACAAGAGGTAAATGTATAACTTTATTAAGATATAAGTATTTAGGTGTTTTAAAAGCGTAATTTTTAATTTGTTTGAATTAACATGTATCCCTCTTACAATCCAGGAAAAAGCAAGTGTTGGAGAATTTGAAGACTATTCAAGAGAGACAAATTTGACAGACATCAATTCCATTCAAGATGAAACCGTGGATTACACACCAAAAAAGAGAAAAGTGGAATGTGATATGCTTCAAGTAGATGCAGAAATGTCATCTACAAAAGTACCCAAGTTAGAAAAATAGTCAATTTGGCCGATATGTTTTAGTTTTCTATTATTTTTGTTTGAATTAGGCTTAAATAAGAGAGGTTTATTAGAATTCTATTGTTTTAGGTTTCAACTATTTGCAGAATTTAATTCTGTTTATTATCGTCATTTCAAGGTACAACCTTCAATGAAATCAAAAAAGTGATTAATTCTTACCTAACAAATGCATTATGCTGATTACCTAATTAATTCTTACCTAATAATAATTACCAAAAATGACTCTTAAAACTTTTTATTCTCACCTAATATTTCTTACCTAATAAATGCATACTGGTGATTGTATTCAAAAGTTTAAAATTTTGGGATTATTAATTTGTGATGTGACAATAATTATATCAGTATAAATATTATAAATATTTCATAATTATAACAACTTTAAAAGTATTTGGTCATATAAAGTTTTATAATATTCTTAAAATATATTACCGAATATGTTAAAGTGACAAATTAACTTCAAAACGTGACAAATTATTTGTAAATATTATAAAATATATAACCGACTATATTTATGATTCTAAAAATATTCTCAGTGCTTTACTCTTAAGATTTTTATTAATGACATAAAGAAATATTTTATTATTCAAATTATTAAATCATATAACTATTAATAATTATAAATATTATGAAATATATGACTGAATATTGTTATAATTAAAAAAATATTCGGTCATACAAAGTTTTTAACTCTCAAAATATATGAACGAATTTTATCACGTGACAAAATAACTTTATAACATGACGAAATATTGTTATAATTCTAAAATATATGACCGAATATTGAATTCAATAAATAATATAAAATATATGACCGAATATTGTTATAAATCTAAAAATATTATAAAATATATAACCGAATATTGTAAATAACCACACTTAACTAAGATATGATTCTTGAATTACGTGTATCTGCATAAACTCATACAATCAAAGTATAAACTCAAAGTATTTTCCTTTTTATCATATATTATGATATGTTTTTAGAATAACGTGTATCAACGTTGACATACAATTTTAAAAATGTTTTGCAATTGGGTGAACATTCAAAGTTGCAAAGAATCTGGAAGGTTAAACTTGGGTTTTGAAGAATGAGGTATGTTTATTTCAATTTACATTTTATGAATAGATATCATAGTTAATCTTATTATTGAATAATATAATAAATTTTATGTAAATAGTTTAAACATTATTATAACAGTTTGTAATAATAAATTTTAGTTATGTATTTTGTTTTATGTTCAAAGCTAAATTGTTTTTTCATTGTATAATATGACAACAAATTAAGTAAAAAAATATTTAATAACCTCAAATCAATTTAAAACAATAAAAAGAATTGGGAAATTAGAAATTCATACCTGTGTCCCAAAGGATATCAGGGGGGAATGCCGCGAATCAGATAATACCAATTCCATCTGCAAACTTATATCTAATGACCTATTATATTAATTTTACAGACCAAAAATTAAAGTCTATCCTATAAATACAAATTTTTTCTAATCTACAAGCTAAAATGTATAAAACAAAGTTATGCATGTGTTCTCAATCTGCAAAATAATACAAAAAGCATGTATTAGATAATCTCCAAAATTAACAATTAAATAAATTTATATTAATTATAAATTAAACCATAAATAAAGCAATAATATTTTAGACATGAAGGAGACTTTATTGAGATAAGTCTTCATGAAGTAGATGATAAATATTTATCTCTTACCTCATGATTTATGGTTCGAAAATTGAAACTTTATATAACTATTTAAATTTACTGTTAGAGTAGCAATCTAGAACTATTTGTCATTATAGAATAAGAATAGGAATAGGAAAAGACAAACATGAATAAAGTAAAATAATACTTCTATATAATTGTTGAGGAAAAGGGTTGTGGGGAAGTGTGAGAAATAAAAATAGGAAAAGACAAGACATAGGTGAAGTATAGGAATTGGAATAGGAAAAGAGATGGGTAAAAGTTGAGAAAAAGTGTTGAGGGGAAGTGTGTAAAGTTAGTAGTAATTATTACTTCTATTAGTTTTTTAAATTATGTTTTATTATTATTAAATTTGTTTTATTGTATATGTGTTAATTGTTATTTTTTTAGATTCAACTGTAAAAACTTTAATTCAAAACTGAATTTATAGAGATTTAATTTGACTCAACCAAATTATACTCGATGAATTGAAAATAAAACAAAACACATACATAGATTATCAAAATGCACCAATTTAACAAAACATAAAATTATATTATGTTTAAATACATAAACAGTAGAATAAACAAACTTTTTGACCTATAACAAAGACATGCAATAAAATTATCATCTATAAAAAGTATTTAATGATAACTTTATTTAGTTAGGAAAAAAATCCCCAACCTATTTTAAAATATCATCTCAAAAAAATAATTGACAATATTTATTTGTGAACATAAATTATCAAAAACCCTCAAAACAAAAAATAAAATTTTGTCTTAAGCAAAAATCAAACTACACCAATTTTACAAAACAGAAAATTATATAATGTTAAAATACATAAACAGTACAATAAACAAACTTATTGACCTATAACAAAGACATGCAATAAAATTATCATCCATAAAAAGTAATTAATGATAACTTTTTTTAGTTAGAAAAAAAATCCCCAACCTAATTTAAAATATCATCTCAAAAAAATAATTGACAAAAAAATATGTGAACATAAATTATCAAAAATTCACAAAACAAAAAGTAACAAAAAAAATTTGTCACATAAATTAGTAAAAATAATGACTAAAATGTAGAACTAATAACATTAAATTAATGTATATTTAATACTTATACAAAATTTCGAATTAGATAAGCTATTTGACATAAAACCAAGACATCCAATAATACTTATCATTCATAAAAAATTGATAAAATCTCCAACGTGCTTATTTTTATGTGGTAAAAAACAAAAATTTTAAGAGATATTCAAAAAAACATCTAAAATGAAATTGAAAAGAAACAATATGACTATATAACATAACCAAGCGAAAACAATATGACTAAACTAAGTTACTTGGATAGATTGAAAATAAAATAAAAACGCACATAGATTATCAAAATGTACAAATTCTACAAAAACAAAATTTACACAATGATTAAATACATAAAAGTTAAACGAAACAAACTATTTAACGTATACCAAACACATGCACTAAAATTATCATAATAAAAAAATTAAACCAAAAATATGCTTTTTTTTTTCATTGTAGAAACAAAATAAAAATCTCTAATCTATTTTTAAAACATCATTTGTCAAAAGAAAGTGATAAAAAGTGCAACATAAATTAGTAAAAATCAGGAGAAAAGATGTAGATTTAAAAACATATTATGAGAAAAAGAGAAAGAACTTCATAAAATTTATATGGAAAAAATACTTATCTTACAAATGACTTTTTCATCTACATCTTCATCATATGTACTAACATCTGAAAAAATAATTAAACTCATAAACAAAACATAACAAATTAAATCAAGTATATATAATCGAAAAATTCATACAAAAACAACTAAAAGTACCTCTAAAAAATTTCAAATTGTTTGATTTGTTTAATAGCATATACATTGTTTTTAGAAATAACAAAATGAAGTTGGTATGGTTGTATGAGTAAGAAAGTGTTTGAATTATTGAAGGTGAGAATGAAATTGAAAAATGGTTGAATAAGTAGCATTTTATAATGGGAAAGCTTAGATGATTCTAGAAAAATGGGTGAGTATTGGGTTAAGAGTTGGTATATAAAAAGTTTTGTGAAGTACTTCTCAACGTGTATTTAGAGGAAGACCATTGAAATCATCATTGAATAAGGTAGCATTTTATAGGTGAAGTTAGACTTAAGGTTAATAAATTATACTCCCTCCGTTCCCTATTGATGTTCACATAAGGAATGTTCACGGGAATTAAGAAACGTAGAATATTTTATATAGTGTTGGTATTATTTTATTGAATAATAAATTTGATGGAGGAAAAGTGAGGACCACAAATCTTAAAAAAGTATTTAAAGAAAGTTAGTGGAAAAAATATGGAGATCACAACTAATTAAAAAATATTTTTATAAAGTTAGTGGGAAACATGTGGGGACCATTAGGATTATAAAAATGTTAAAATGAAGTTAGTGGAAGAAATGTGGGCCCATAATCATTATTAAAATATTAAAATGAGGATGAGTGGGGTTATTTTTGTCCAAAAATTATGATATAAATGGAAATATTCCTTATGGGAACAACAATTTAAACACCCAAAATGGAAAGTGGGAACTTCTTTAAGGAACGGAGGGAGTAGGTGAAGTTAGACTTAAGGTTGTATTAAGATGTGTGTAATTTAAAATCATTTCAAAAAAATAAAATAAGGTTTTACTCCCTCCTATTCAGCAAGATTGTCCCATTTGATAGAGAGTTTTATTAAATTAGATGTAATTATTATAACCGATATTGAGATTATAATGATCCGTCATTTTATTGTTTAACGAGAATAATTTTTTTACTATATTATTCTTCTTTCTTTTTATACAAATTGCTATATGATTATTAATGCTATATTATTTGAAAAATAGTAATATCATCATTTAATAACAAATGGAAGAATCAAATCCTCCTAAACGTCGTAGAGGAAGACCATCCAAACAAAACAATACGCAAGAATTAACTCCACGTACGAATAATGGTGAGAATTATATTTTCTCTAAAATAATTTTTTAATTTTCGAGATTAACGTCAACTTTGAATAATAGTGCTTATTTTGGTTTATTAGAAAATTCAATTATTACCTTAGAGCAAAGTCGGGAACATTCAAAAAATGCAAGGTCAAACAGAAAAGAGATTTTACGTCAGAGAAGACTCAAAAATATTATTTTGCCCACCACTGGTAAGTCATTTATATTCAATTAAGTTTAAATTTATGAAACAAAATGATTAGAATTATGTTTAATCATGCTCTAACGAATATTGTCATTTTTTTATAGATCAAATGACACAAAACAATGGCGCATGTACAAGTCTAACATCACGCACAACTTTTACAAATGTCACTAATGGTTTGTATTTTACCTTAAAAAGCTGCATATTATTATATTGTCACTATTTTTAACATTTATGTATTTTATCTACACTTTACATTACTCAATAACAAATGCAAGATCCAAATCCTTCTAAACGTCGTAGAGGAAGACCATTCAAACAAGAGAATTTGCAACAATTCAATTCACATACAATCAATGGTGAGACTATTTGCTCTAAAAGAAATTTAAAATTATTTTTGTTTTACGTCTGTGTTGAATAATATTGTTTATTTTTTGGGTTTTTTAGACAATTCAATTATTTTTTTGGAGCAAAGCCGGGAACAATCAAGAAAGGCAAGATCTAAAAGAATAGACTTTTTACGAAATAGAAGATTCAAAAATTCAATTTCACCCACATTAATTGGTATGTCATATATTCAAGTTAAATCCACGTTAGAGTTAATAAAATTATGTTTTATTTGCAATTAATTAAATCATGCTCTAATAAATAGTGTTATTATACTCTAGGTCAATTTGCTTCAAACAATGGTGCGAGTACGAGTATGACACCACTAACGCCTTTAATTGATGTCACAAAAGGTTGGTATTTCAAGATTAATTAAAGTGTTACATATATAATTATATTCATTCATCACAATACTTATTAATTTTATCAATGGATATATGACATAATAAATACATTTTTTCCAGATGAATATTGTCCAACGCTAAATTCAACGATACAGTCTATTTTGGGTAATAAGTGTCTTGAGAGTCGTACCAATACCAACTCAAACGAGTCCAATTTGGTAAATGGACCAACGTATGTTGTTAGACAAGACCCAACTGACTCAATTAGAGATGTTGATACTGGTATTTTCTTAAATATTTATCTTTGCTATATTTGTAGTTTGTAAGTATTTTTATGAATGCTTCAAAATTGATGTTTGTATAATAATTCATTTTGTAGATATTATTGGATTGCACCAAAATGTTTCTACATTAGTTTCTACTTAAATATTCATACTGATAGATGTCAATCGAGTAAATCAAACCTAAGTTTAGTATAATTAGTAAATAACTTTACTAAATTTTAATGAATTAGTTAAATTAGTAATTTACTTAACAATTCTTTCAACTTTTAAAATACTATTTATGTTTTAATACGGATATATGGATATTGGAGATCAAACGAAACTATGTAATGAATGTGGTGCAATAATGTGAGTCTTGAAAGAGTTGATAAAAGAGAAACAAATAATACAATCGATATTTTCGCTGTTTGCGTAAAAGGAAAGATTACACTCCCAAGTATTCAAGATCCACTCGCTATTTCATCCCTTTTACATGGTCATGATGTACGTAGTAAGCATTTCATGGAACGTATAAGGGGTATAACATGATGTTCGCTTACTTCTATGGGTGGACAAGTTGATAAAACGCGGAACATGGTCGTGGGCCATACTGTATTTGGTCGAGAGGCGACATGTCATAGAATTGGTAGCTTACTTCCTGAGGAATCCAGTGACAAAATTCCAACAGCTTATACATTGTTGATACTGAAAATGAGATAGAAAACAGGAAGAGTGCTGTTAGGTATCAAAAACAATATATTATAAAGCTCTTTTTTTTTAAATGATTTTTACTTTTTGTGATTTTTTTGTTAAATTAACACTTATTTATTTGATTGTGATTTGTGATATTACAGTTCAGGCAATCAAGATGATTTTGATGATTCAATTATAAAAGACTTGAAAAATCTTTTAGATTGTACGAATCCTTATGTGCATACATGGAGGATGGCTCGTGATAACATACGTCATTCAGAAAGCATTGACATTCACTTAAAGCTTATTAATAAGAGAATTCATGATGGAAGGACTCATAATTTACCTTCTGCATCTGAGGTTGCTGCTATAATTGTTGGGGACATAGGGAGCGTCGTTGAAGAGCGTGACATAATCATTGAGGGACGTGATGGTAGATTAAAGCGTATTAGTGAGCTTCATCCGTGTTATCTTGCACTTCAATATCCGTTATTGTTTCCCCGTGGAGAGGATGGGTATAGATTGGATATATCTCATAAGGGTGTTCAATTGGATGTGCCTGGTCTAAATGGTGAACTTATTCCGACAATTGTAAAGAAGCGCGTAAGGTTAACAATGAGAGAATGGTTTTCGTATCGAATCATGGATCGAAAGGATGAAGCTGACACAATATTACGCTCGGGTAAATTGTTCCATCAATTTCTGGTCGATGGTTGGACAATGATAGAGTCCGAAAGGCTTCTATTCATACGGAGGAACCAAAATGTTCTCAGGGCTGATAAATATGTCAACCTTCAAGGTGCAATTTCAATTTCTGATGGTCCTTCAAACATAGCTGGTAGACGCATTATTTTACCATCTACATACCCCGGAAGTCCACGATTTATGACTGAGATATATCATGATGCTATGGGTATATGCAAGACATATGGATTTCCAGATGTATTTATTACATTTACGTGTAACCCAAAATGGCCAGAGATTACCCGTTTTGTACAGTCCAAAGGTTTGCGCTCAGAAGATCGACCAGATATATTGTCTCGAGTGTTTAAAATGAAGTTAGATAGTTTGGTTAAAGATCTCAAGAAGGAAAATTGGTTCGGAAGAGTGATTGCGTGTAAGTAATAATCTAAACTATCATTGCTTTGAAATGTTTTGATTAGATTTCAACATCGTTTAACATTTTTTTTTGTTATATATTTATGTAGTGGTATACAGCATTGAATTCCAAAAGAGAGGGCTTCCACATGCACATATAGTATTGTTCCTACACAGAGATGACAAGATTTCAAGTCCAATAGATATTGACAAATTCATATCCGTTGAGTTGCCTGAAAAGGAACAAAACCCATCATTATATGCTTTGGTTTCAGATTTAATGATTCATGGTCCGTGTGGAGCATCAAACCCAAGATCACCTTGCATGCGCGATGGAAAGTGTTCCAAATACTTTCCGAAAAGGTTTAATGAAGAAACATATGTCGATGGAGATGGTTATCCATGCTACAAGAGATTAGATAATGGTGTAACTGTTGATAAAGGTGGTATTGAGTTAGACAAGATATGTTGTGCATACAATCCATCTTTACTCTTGAAATACAAAGCACATATTAATGTAGAATGGTGTAACCAATCTGCTATTAAATACCTTTTAAGTACATTAACAAGGGACAAGATAGAATTACAAGGTTTGTCCGAACAAGAGAAAATGAAGATGTTGAGGATGTTGATGAAATCCAAGAATATTATAATTGCGATATGTGTCCGCAGGAAGCTTCATGGCGTATCTTAGGTTTCGAGATCCATCATCGGACTCCACCGTGGAGGCTTAGTTTTCATTTGCCCAGTGAACATACCATTGTTTTTAATGATGAGGACATAATTGATGATGTCATATCTAGGCCGATTAATGAGAGATCAATGTTCATGGCTTGGATGGAGTGTAACAAACAATACGATGATGCTAGAAATCTATTATACAATGAATTTCCATGAAGGTTTGTATGGCAAAGAAAGGAGAAAATGTGGACTCCAAGAAAAAGAGGATTCTCAATAGGAAGATTGTATCATGTTGCACCGTCGTGGTGAACGCTATTATTTGAGGACCCTACTAAACTTTGTCAAGGGGCACATCATTTGAAGACATCGAATCGCATGGAGTCATACATCCTACTTTTAAGGATGCATGCTATTCTATGGGTCTACTTGACGATGATAAGGAGTACATTGATGGAATTGGCGAAGCAAGCTTTTGGGGATCGACATTCTATTTGAGGAAATTGTTTGCAATGTTGTTAATTCACGACAAGTATCGGGAATATGTATGGGAGAACACATGGAAACTATTGTCCGAAGATTTGTTAAATAGACAAAGAAGCTTATTGCAAATGCCTGGTAATGTATATATACACTCTTTTATGTTAATTATTTAATTAAATTTTGAATTATCTATTTTATATAAATATTATAAAGCTTATACACTAAAATTGCAGATTTGAATCTCACGGACGATCAACTAAAGTGTTATGCTCTGCGTGATATTGAAGAGATGCTTGAAAAAAATGGAAGTTCTTTGATGAATATATGCCCTGACATGTGCCCAAGTGATATTTTCATCAAAGATGGTCATAACAAGCTAATTATGGAGGAGCTTAATTACGACAAAGATTATTTGAAAGGTGAACTGCAAGAGCTACTGCCATTGATGACTGAAGAGCAAACCCAGATATATGATCAAATCAATATAGCCATTGAAAAAAATAAAGGAGGTGTATTTTTTCTATATGGACAAGGTGGGACCGGAAAGACATTTATGTGGAGAATTTTGTGTGCATGTTTGAGATCGAAGGGTGAAATTGTTCTCCCCGTTGCCTCAAGTGGCATAGCAGCTTTGTTACTTCCTAAGGGGAGGACTGCACATTCAAGGTTTGGAATACCTATTAATGTTACTGAAGATTCAATGTGTAGAGGAATAGAACCTAACAGTCCCTTAGCAGACCTCATTAAAAGAGCTAAGCTTATCATTTGGGATGAGGCTCCAATGACTCACAAGCATTGTTTTGAAGCCCTCGATAGAAGTTTACGCGATGTCATTCGTTGTCCTAACGGTAAACCATCTGAATTAAGCTTTGGCGGCAAAGTTGTTATCTTTGGTGGTGATTTTAGGCAAGTTCTGCCAGTGATTCCAAAGGGTACGAGACAAGATATTGTATTCGCTACACTCAACTTTTCAAATATTTGGAATGATTGTAAGGTACTACGACTTACAAAGAACATGAGATTGCGACCAGGATTAGCTAATGTTGATGAACTACGAGAATTTGCAGATTGGATTCTCAAAGTTGGGGATGGGAAGCTTGGAGGACCTAATGATGGAGAGGCTATTATTGATATACCCGAAGATATATTAATAAAGGATGTAAATGACGATCCAATAGCTGCAATTGTTGATGCAACATATCCTGGAATTCGTGAGGGCTCAACTGATAGTTCATATTTTCATGAGAGGGCAGTTTTAGCACCAACCAATGAGATTGTTGATAAGGTTAATGAGCATGTATTGTCACTTATATCTGGAGAAGAGAAGATGTATTTGAGTTCGGATTCAATCGACAAATCAGACGGTAATTATGGTTCAAATGATGATGCTTTTTCAATTGAGTTTCTCAACTCAATACGTGCATCTGGTGTTCCAAACCATAAATTATTGTTAAAAGTAGGTGCTCCAATTATGATGCTCAGGAATATGGATCAGTCAGCAGGCTTATGCAATGGAACACGCATGGTTATTGATCATCTTGGTGATCGGGTCATACAAGCAACGATAATATCTGGATCTAACATTGGCCATAAGGTATTCATTCCAAGAATTACACTGACACCTTCAGATAGCTCTCAAATCCCGGTTGCTCTTAAAAGAAGGCAGTTCCCCGTGTCTTTGTGTTTTGCAATGACGATCAATAAAAGTCAAGGACAATCACTATCACATGTTGGTTTGTTCCTACCGAAGCCTGTTTTTAGTCATGGACAACTCTACGTTGCAGTTTCTAGAGTGACTAGCAGAAAAGGTTTAAAAATCCTCATATGTGATAAGGATGGTCAAATAAGTGATCGCACTGAAAATGTAGTGTACAAAGAGGTATTTCAAAACCTCTAAATTGTTATTCTCTAATGTAGATATCTTTATTATTGTTTTTAATTGATTTGTTTTACAATTTTATATTATATATATAATTGTCTTATTTTGCATAAATAAATGCATTATTTTTTAAAACTAATTTTATATTATTAAATTGTTACATTATTTTTAATCAAATGTCATAATTTAAAAAATGACAAATTAATATGTATATTATAAACATACATTAATTATATTAATTTAAAATTATTTATGTATTAATTCTAAAAATTCCGTGCATGCACGGGTTTTTATACTAGTTATATATAAAATTGAAAAATAACCCTTATATGGTTAAATTTAATAGAATAACAATTTTGTTATTGTTATTTTAATATGTAATTTTTTAGTCTTATTAATTTTATTATTTTTTTTTACATTTTAGAGTAATTTATAAAATCACAATTTTATACTCATTTTGCATTAATTGTCATTGTAATCCATTATACTCATTTTGCATTGTTCTTATGTTTAAGACAATCCATCATTTTTTTTAAATTCATTCATATATTTTAATTTTTCTTAATTTCATCGCCGCAATTTATTATTGTTTTCATTTATTTGTTTCAAACCTATGCAGTATCCAAATGTTATTTCCCTGAGCAATGCCTTAATGCCTTATAATGCTATTCATTTCGTTTCCCAACGTCCAATTGTCCAGTGAGTGAAGTTTATATCCAAAAATTGAAAATAAAACAAATTGAATTATACAAAATGTAGTTTCCCAACGTCCAAATGCAGTATCAAAACGTACACTGGATAGCGAGGGGAACATTTACTTTAGGATTCAACTTATAAACAATGCTCAATCATAAACAAGCACCATTTTCAGATCTAAAAGTGAACCCAATTAATATTTCTATTCAAAAAATTAAAAATAATAAAGAAAATAAATTATGAATCACGAAAGGCAAGAAAAATAAACTCAGTCCCTTAGATGTTCATAATGATTGCGATCATTTCCGCAAAATCATTACAGGTCTGTAAATTTCCTCATCACTGTTACATTTTTCTTGCCCTTATTTGTTTCATATAATTATATGAAGATTAAATGAAAATTAAGGGATATTGATAATTTAGCTGCTTCTATTCTCTTCTTCAAACAAGTTATAGAGAAGAAGAAATTTTAATAGAAGGCAGCACAAATTATTATCGCTTCAAGGGAACGGGTCAAATGGGAATTGAAAATATCCGCATAAACCAACAAATGAAGCTTTTCTACAAGATTCAAAACATTTTAGATCGGATCTTAATCAAAAATTAATTTGATAAAAAATTATTGAAATTTGAGGTTTGTTTCTGGAAAAATTACAAAGATTGATTTACAAACATGAACAAACCAAGATTACTTCATAAAAATTGATCATCAAAAATCAAAATCAAAATCAAAAACAGAAACAGAAATTTTTTAAAGAGGAAACAATAAAATCTGACCTTCACCAAGATGTTGCAATTTGAATACAAATTTATGAAAGAAATATTAACATTACCAAAGAAAATTGCAAACGCAGAGATACTTATAAGAAGAATGGAAATATAATAAATTGAGAAGAGAAGGAGAAGAGGAAAGGCAAAGAACCCTAACTAATGGTTGAGAATGAAGGAGTGGATGAGTTTATATAGTGGAATAAATTAGGGGTTTTCATCTGCTTATTTAGCGGCGCTTCATATAGATTTAGGTTAGGTCCATTTGTTGGATTGGGCTATTGGCTACAATATTAAGCAAAAACCGCAGCCAATATTATTTATTTATTTAGGAAATTTTTCTATTCATTATTTGCTGCGTATTAATAAAACTGCAGTAAATGTAATTTTTTCCACTACTGTACGGTAAGAAACGGAGTAATTAATTTCATTTACTCTTTGTTTGCATTTCCTATTCAGTCTATCACCCTGACAGTAACAGACAAGAAAGACACCTCCTCAATCTCTCGTAGTCTCATGTATTGTTAATTTTCTGATTTAAAAACAAATCTTCCAATTTGATCCGAAAAAATGCAAACGTTAATAATATATACATCATTCTCATACGCCTTCAAAATTGAAAGATTTGAGATTACAATGAAATGAATGACGAAAAGAAACAGAAGAAGGAACCCTCAGCTAATGAATCGAAAGGTTATCGATCACGGATTGATCAGAATTAGCATGGTTTAAATTTACTGCATCACCGGGTAAATACTTCATTATTGAAAAATTTTCAGAGAATTTGATTAAATTAAACAATAACATCAATTGAAATTTACCAGAAAAAATCTCAGATAAATGTTGGAAAAAATTCAATTCCCTGATCTCCAAACAGAAGACCTCATAATGAGCTGGGTAATAAACATTTATCATCATCGCAACAATTAATTTCAATATCAAACAAAAATCAAAATACCACAAATCCTCATTTCAAAACAGATGATTCTGAATCGTATTGAATAGCCGAACTAAATTAATTAGAATCGACATTTAGAAGCTTCGTGTATGGATCTATCTTACCATGAATGGCAAAGAATAGAAGAAATCCAGATCCAGAAATGAGAAAATATGGAGGATGAATGTAGAGGTTCAAGAAAGACAGGCGGAAGGAAGATTGGGGTTTTTTTAGGTTTAGGGTTTATCGCTTTCCCTCTTTATAAAGAACAGGTACAGTATGAATTTTGTCCGCTCTTTACTTTGACAGAGTATTGGCCTATTAAGAGCCCACTATGATAATCTACCTACTAGCCCACTCTTGTATAGGCCCGGCCCAAGCTCGAAAAAGGCCCCATCGGATGACCTGCTTTGAGATACTATGACTATTTTGCGGTGATACGATCTCAAAAAGGAGTCTATATTATCATAGTACTTTCTCCGTTCTGAAATACTTACTATATTTTCGTTATTGACACTATTCATCGTTCAAGCTTATTTTATATATTACGGCTAATGTATAAGAAATAATATAGTCAAGTGAGATCTTGTTTGAATCGTTTAATCGCATACTTTCATAATATTAAGTTTTTATAATTTTTAGACGTGTATAATTCATTATATAAATGATCAAAATAATGCATTGGACTGCGTATTAATGTAGCAAGTATAATGGAACGGAGGAAGTATGTACTAGATGCACTATTTAATTCATTTTGGGGTGCATCTCATTATGAGACAACAATTTATGTTTCCATTTACTGTAATATTTTATGTTTCTTTGATTTTGCATCATAAGTTCAAATATATTTCACAAATCTTTAAATGAGACAGTCTCATGGTGACTATCTCTATTAGGCTGATTCATGTAAATTTAATGTGTTATACTAATCACTTATATTTTAAAGTGATCAATTAGAGAAATGAACTAATTATACTTGTTTCATGATGAGACGATCTCATACAAGACGACCCAAATAATTTAAGTTTTCTTAATCCCATGAAAAAAACTCAAAGGGAAGAGAAAGTAATAATCATATTAGAATTTTAAGTCCTTGCCTAGTTGTCGGTAGAAGTGTTAATATTATTATCCTTATCACATATTAGAATCTTAAGTTCTTGCCTAGTTGTCACACGTGATACAGCTATATATAATTGCCCATGACTGAATACTGGTATTGGTAAAACTAAACCTACATTCTTCAAAGATTGACCTTGACTTTTATTGATGGTCATTGGAAAGCACAAAGTCAAAGAAAATTGTCTTCTTTGGAGGCGAATAGCAAGATGTGATGAATCTGATGGCGTAAATGTTATTCGCGGAATTAAGACCTTAGTTCCCTTATTAGAGCTGGAAAGAACAGTTGCCTCTATAATATGTAATCCCAATTGATTAACAAACAATCGCATTCCAATGCATAGACCAACCGCTTGTTCAATATTGCGAAGCAACATTATAGGCGATCCAATCTTCAATCTAATTTCGTGATTTGGTAGACCTGAACATTTTATGGTGATCAAAAACTCAACTAAATATAATTCAATGTTTCTAGCAGCGTTGTCATCGGATTTACTGGCTTTGGTCTATTGGCGTAGGTTTCACATCACTCGGAAATTTATCAGATGTCCATCCGTTAAAAAAAATACTCCCTCCGAACCAATTTAGTTGTCCCATTTGGTTTTTTACACTATTCATCAATTTCGTTTAATTTGTATTTTATTCTTAATCCATAAGTTAAAACATAGTCATGTGAGATCTTGTTTGATTTGTCTCAATGCAAGGATTATTCTTATCAACTTTTCATGATTTTTATTTAAGCATAATTGGAGATATTAAGAGTCAAAATATTATTTAATCCATTTGGCTTTAAGCTGAAATTATACTTTTTTAATTTATAGTGCGTTGATTGTAAAAGAAAGTCAATAACTCACACAAAAAATCGTCCAATTTTGCCATTGGTTGTTTAGACCCGTTCTTAAAAACGAATAAATTTAAAATATTATCACAAATTTGGTTCAAGTTTCAACAAGAGCAGAGAATTAGACATATGGTTAGGTGTTAGACCCTTTCTTAAAACATAAATTATTTATTTACACAAAAACTTGGTAGAGATGATCTCGTTTGGGCCGGCCCAATTTGCACGTGTAACAACCTCATATGCTTTTTCTCGTTTGTTCTATTTTTTTGCATTTATCAATTTTGACCATAAATATATCAATTTCAACTTAAAGTAAATCTCCAAAATTCAATTAGAATAAAAAAATTTCAATTTGGACCTATAGGTGAACAATTTTGACGTTAAACTGATCAATTTCCACCTAAATTGATCAATCAGACCTTAAAATGTTTAATTGTGAAATCTTTTTTTACCTTAAAACTATCAATTATGACGTTAACGACCCGTTTGGTAGGTGGTAATAAATGATGGTAATGAGAATAAAAAACTAGTGTAATTTTGGTTGAAAAATCTCTTGGCTACCTTGATGGCCATACTTGTCCAACTTTAATCATCTCATTTTCTTCATCAAATTCATTTCAATGCATTACCATTGGAAGAGGTGGTATTAGTTGGTAATGAAAATTTGTAAACAAATAAACTTTTCTGTGATCAAAGTTTCATATCGTTTCATTGCCATGGGAGTGACATGAAACTTTTGATGAAATTTTTCACTATAAATCATTCTCATTACCACCATTTAGTATCACTATCCAAACGGGCCGTAAATAGATCAAATACTTAGCGCATATTGAGAAAAACTATTTTAAGTCTAATTGGCTATTCATCTTATACTGAGACGGCCGTGCCCAAGACAAATTGATTTATTTATTAATTAAAATAGTCCAACTAATACAATTAAATACATATGAGCTTTTTTTTTCGAGCTCGGATCACCGAAACACGGTTGAGACAATAACACTGCTTCTTAGAAACAATAAATGATAAATACTATCACAAATCTGGCTTCAACATGAGTAGACAATTAGACATATGATCAGTTTTTATGGGAGTTGTCTTATAGTACCAGAATTAGTTATTCTGGTCATGTGAATTATTTACAAAGAATTTACGTGTTAAATTTTTCTACTTACGAATAATAGTGCTAGTTGCGAATGGTTTCATAATGTTTTCTTTTTTTTTTTTTATATAAATTTTTTTTATCACGTTCACATAGTTGTCCACGTAACTTCAACTTATATATCCCATATTTTATGGGCCCTTAAAAATAATAGAAATAAAAGGTCATCTTTTGAGAGACCATCTTTTATAAAGATAACTTTTAAAAGTCCAACCCGCATCCTATATTTAGTTAATATCCTTTTAAAAAAAATTTGTTGTCCTTTTTAAGGGCTTTTTTAAATTTAAAATATGGGATAGGAGAGGTCTTTTGTAGAGACCGACTCAATTAAAAATTTGCGTACACATAAACCCTTTTTATAGAGGGTTAATTTTGGCTTTAAATGGACAATCGACAAAAGTAAAGTTACAAATTTATAAACGGTGTTCTATATTCTTCATGATACCATAAACATAGTTGAATTGAAATATTGAACCTCTTCTAGTTCTGGGCCTTAGATAAATGTTTCACAAATTCTTGTGAGAGACGATCTTTATGAGAGACCATCTCTATTTGAACTGGTCCATAAAAGAAAATTTAGAGTAGAAGTAGATATTAAGCTTTAATAAATTGGGCCTGAAAGACGTCTTTTAGAAAGACGGTCTCTTAAGAGACTAGTTGCAAACTGTAATTAGGAATGACCCTACTTATATATGTTGTAGTACCATGCAACTTTTATCACTCATAAACCATGGCACTCACTCAAATACCATATAGGTGTATCATCCAAATATTCTTGCACATTTTCCTCTTCACCACTTTCTCCAATGCTCAATTTCCATCAAAACAAGACTCAATTTGTAGCAATACTTTATATCCAACCTTTTGCAAATCAATTCTTGCAAATCATAAATTTCATACAAACAAAATCGAGAATCTTAGTCGACTTTTCATCAACCAATCTTTATACATGACAAACAATTTCAAATTTTTAGTAAATCGATATCTCAAATCAGATAACCAAAATAACGTCTCACAAACAACTAAATATGCCCTCCAAGATTGTGAATTCCTCACTATTCTTAACATCGATTTTCTTTCTGTTATGTCTAATTTACTTAAGACAAACAATGTCTTAAATAACATAGACATCAATCATGTCCAAACAATGCTTAGTGCAACCTTGACCAATTTAGACACTTGCTATGATGGGCTCAAAGAGGTACATAATAAGCAAACTCAAGTCATTCATGATCTTTTACCTCAAATCTCAAATGTCACAATGATTTATAGCCTTTCCCTAGACTTTTTCACCAAAGGTTGGGTAACAAAAATTAAACCAAATAATAACAATAACAACAACAATAATAATAATAATAATAATAATAATAATGGTAAAAATACTAGGTTATTTGAAGTAGGGGAAATGAGAATAGTGGTAAATGCTATGGTGGTGGTAAATCCTAATGGGAGTGCAAATTTTACTACTATAAATGATGCAATTGGTTCAGCACCAAAAGACACAAAGGAAAATAGTGGGTATTTTGGGATATATGTGGTGGCTGGTGTCTATGAAGAGTATGTTACTATTCCTACTAATAAAAAGTTCTTGTTCATGCTTGGTGATGGCATTGATCAAACAATTATTACTGGTAATCGAAGCGTTAAGGGTGGGTCCACAACTTTCAGATCTGCTACATTCGGTAATTACTTATTTGTCTTTAGTTTTTTTTTTCCTTATTAGATGTTGTTGGGATGGTTGGTCCCACTTCCACGTCGATATGTTAAAGATAATGTGTACATTTTATAAGTCATTTAGCATTAATCAAATGAGCTTATCCATTTGAAGTTTTGGATAATATATATAACCAATTGAAAACAAGCTCTTTGTTATTACAACTGAAAAATGATCATAGTTGATCATTTTAAGTTTATAAGTGATCACTCTAAGACTATGAAAAATGATCACTCTACGACTATAAAAAGCGATCACTTCAAAACTGTCGGTGATCACTCTAAAACAATAAGTTTACATTAGGCTTAAGATAATCTTATAATAAAACTGTCTACTCTCAAAATTTGTATTACAACTGAAAATAATGTTTCGAAATATTGAGAATTTTTTCCTTGTTTCAGCCGTAACAGCCACAGGATTTGTAGCAGCAAACATAACCTTCCGCAACACAGCCGGACCCGAAATGCACCAAGCCGTAGCCCTTCGAAACGGAGCTGATCTTTCAACCTTCTACCAATGTAGCTTCGAAGGCTATCAAGACACACTCTACACACACTCAATGAGACAATTTTATAAACAATGTGACATTTACGGCACAATTGATTTCATATTCGGTAATGCTGCAACCGTCTTACAAAATTGTAACATATACCCAAGACGACCCTTACTAGGCCAATCTAACCTAATAACAGCCCAAGGCCGAACCGACCCGAACCAAAATACCGGAATCTCAATCCATAATTCCATAATAAAACCTAGCAATGACTTAATTTTGAGTAATTTTACCGTTAAGAATTATTTAGGAAGGCCTTGGAAGGAATATTCTAGAAGTGTGTACATGCAATCATTTATGGATATGTTAATTGAGCCTGTTGGGTGGTTGGAATGGTCAGGAAGTTTTGCCCTAAATACATTGTATTATGGTGAGTACAATAATAATGGACCCGGGTCGAATACTATTAATCGGGTTACTTGGCCCGGTTATCATGTGATTAATGAGACTATTGCTTCTTATTTTACAGTTTCTTATTTTATTGTAGGTAACTTTTGGTTACCCTCCACTGGGGTACCTTATACTGCCGATTTATTTTGAACTTATATTATTTGTAATGTATTATATTTACTTATCTCTTAAATGTGTTGTTAGCACGTTTTTATTATAATATAATGAATAATGATTACTTATTTTTTGTGAAGTTGATAAATGTAAAGGCATAAAAGTTATATATATAATATTGTTTCATGATGCACTATCTTACTTTTTGGTAAAATTACCTAGAATAATTTAATTAATCTATTTATGATTTTTCTACAATAATTTCACTTATTGATTAATTATGAATAATTTTTACTTTGGAGGATATTTTCCTAGAGTAAACTAGGTAACCGTATGACGTGCTATAGCAAGATTAATTTCCATCATGACCTTTTTTCACATAAAAACGTTAGCAAACATTGATTTCGAAGCTTTTGTACGTCTATTTATACGACTCACTATTTCAAATGTCATCAATTGCATCAACCTTTTTTCCCGAAACATAAACTCCCAACTCTACCATCTTTCATTTGAATCATATTTTTTCCCCCAAATCCAAAAATTGTAGAGTTTGGGTTTATATTTTTTGGGGAAAGGTTGAAACTGATGACATTTTGATAGGGTGAGTCGCGTAAATACGCGTACAACAACCTTTAAGGTTCGAAATTAACGTTTGCTAATGTTTTCCTAATGTTTTATGTGCGAAAAGGTCCCTGTGAAACAATTTGGTAAACCTCATGGTTACCGCGTGGATTTTAAAAAATTTTTGGTTACCACGTGGAAAATTGAAAACCTCAGGGTTATCACATGGAATTTCCCTTAATTTTTTTAAAAAGATCAATTAAAATAAAATGTCAAAAAAACTAAAAACAATTTGACTTTTTTTTATTATTCAAAATTTTTTATGTAAATTTTCAATATTTTTCTCTAATTTTACATTAATTTTCAGTTTACTTTGTTGATGAGTTACCTACTATAGCAGATCATTAGGTTAAAACCTAAGTTCATTCTAGGAAAATACCATTAAAGTTGGGATTATTCATGGTTAAACAATAGGTGAAATTTATTTATTACCTATTACTAAAACAAAACACTGCTGACATCATCATTAATTAAAACTGCTTACGTGTCACAACCATAACAAAAATTTTTCCTCCAACACTCAATGATGATGTCATTGTTTTTATGACTACTTTTTTTTATCTTTGACTTTATTAGTCACATCATTTACTTTAATAGAAAAATCATACATAATATTTCTTCTTTTCAATTATTTATAAATTATTTATTTTATTTATTAAATGAGTACTCCTATTTTTTAGCGTATTGGATATTTTGAAATGGTTAAAACATAATATATACTTTTTTTTTTGAAAGAAAACATAATATACTTTAATTCTAATATGATTCAAGTTGTGACTATTTTTATGTAAGCTAAGTCAATTATATTTTTCATGTCAAAAACTATTTTTTTCGTTTAAACTTTTATAAAATAACTTTATATATTTTTGTGTTAAATTTGATTTCGAAATGTGTTATCAATAGTTGTAATACTTTATATAAATTAACGTAATTTATGTCGAAAAATTTGATAAAACCGGCATCACACGAGCACTATCTAGTTATTACACTAAAACTATGAATCAGTGAGACTTTACGTCACTAAATCCTCCTGAAAAGTTAATTTTGTTACGGTGTAATTAAACATCCAATTAGCCTTAAAATATAATCTTCTGCCAAATGATATTTGGTTACATTATTATAATCCATACAGATTTTTTAACATCTCTATCTATAGGATCTTGATTTTCTATACTCATTTGTCTGCATCAAAGAGATAGTGGATAAGTTTTTAAAAAAGTGGTAATAATTGAAAAGAGAAAAAAAAATTATGTGGGCGAAATTACAAGATAGTTAAAATGTATAGATGAGATTAAAAGAAAGTTGTGAGCTATTGTTTAAAAATAAAAATGATGTAAAATAAGTTTAAGAGACCAAAATTAAAAATGATGCAAATTTAATAGAACGGAGGAAATACATGATATATAATTAAAATAAAAGATTGTTTATCAACCTAATAAGGAAATATTTCTTATAATTTTAGAAAATATTGATCGGGGTATACATAAATCTCAAAAATTTCTTTCCATTATTACAAAATAATAATATCACTAGAAATTTTTAATCCCTCCTCCTCAATAATATTATTTTCCTTTAAAGAAAAAACTATATAAAATACTCAGTATTAGTTTCTAAATTTGTTATGGAAACATAATATAATAATTATAAAAATAATAATAGTTTTTCTAACCTATACACCTGGTGCATATTTTTAGATTATAAAATAGTTAAATTTATTAAAATCAGATTGATATATTCTTTAAAAATATATATAACAATTGTCAATTTTAAAAAATATTACAAATTAAATTTTAACAAGTTGACCTATTTTATAAAGTAAATCTATACACTTGATGCATAAATTTAGAAAAACCATAATAATAATAATAATAATAATAATAATAAATAATAATAATAATAATAATAATAATAATAATATCTTCAAAATAATAATAATAATAATAATAATAATAATAATAATAATGATCTTGCCAACAGCCGCCCCTAGGGCGCTTGTTAGTAAGGATAAAATCAATTTTACATATTAAAATAGAATATATTTTAAACTTTTAATTAATTATACAAAAATTAATTATATTACTACTAAATTATATGAATTCATCACCAAATCACGCGTCACTATTAGTTATATTATTACTAAATTATAAAATTCATCACCAAATCACGCAATAAAATATATTATATTATATTTATCTTTTTATTTTGTTTTTTGATTTACTCTTTCAAATCTATTATTATTCTTGTTAACAAACGCCCATTAAAAAAATTGCAATATGATACCATCACTGAAAAGCAATATGATGTCATCATTGAAATGCAAAGCTTATCTTCAATCCCTATAAATTCTCCCTATTTCCTTTCATAAAAATACATAAAATATTTTTTTTAATCTTCTTAATCAAGAAAAATGACTAGAAATAAGGTGAAATTAGAGCTAATAGAGGACAACTCATCAAGAAAGGCAACATATAAAAAGAGGAATAAAGGGTTGATGAAGAAGGCAAATGAGCTAACAACCCTATGTGGGGTAGAAGCTTGTGCTATTTTGTATGGGCCATATAACCCACAACCCGAGGTTTGGCCCAACCCAAGAGGGGTGAATCATGTGCTTAAAAGGTTCAAGAATTTTACAAAGGAAGAACAAGGGAAGAATATGTTTGATCAAGAATCTTACTTGAAGATGAGGATTGCAAAAACTACTCAATTGTTAGAGAAATTAAGGAATGATAATAAGGAAATGGAGATTAATGAAGTTATGTTTAAGTGTTTAAGTGGGGAAAAATGCATTGAGGATTTGAATTTGCAAGAAACTATTGATTTGTGTAAGGTTACTCATAAGACTTTACTTGAGATAGGGGATAGGATTGAGTTCATTAACAAAACTACAACAAATAATTGAGTTAATTTCTTGCTAATTATCAAGGAAAATGTAATCATAATTTTTACTTAATGGTCTAGATATAAAATTATCAAAATGCTTTTTTTTTGCTTTCTAAATTATCATGTAATTTAAAAAAGTATTCCTATCTATAATATACTCCCTCCTATTCTACCCATTAGTCCCATTAATTTTTTTCACTATTCACTTATCACTCTTAATTTGTATTTTATTCTTAATCTATAAAGTTAAAATATAGTTATGTTGGATCTTGTTTGATTCGTCTCAATACAAGATTATAAATATCTACTTTTTATAATTTTTAATTAAAAACAATTAGAGATATTAAGGGTTCAAATATTATCTCGACAAGTGTGAAAAATCAAATGAGACTAATGGGTCGAGGTAGTATGATATACAATCTGAATAAAAACATGCTCATGCTTATATGTTTAGTTTCATCGATTTTTCCGTAGACCGTAAATGTATACTAGTATTAATACCCGTTTCTTATATGTAGCTATAGGTGAAAGTTTGAATTACAGTTGGATTTCTATTCTGTCTAAACCAAATTAAATCCAATTTTATTCGATTTTCTTTTTATCAGTCCAAAGTCAAACCGAATTTGTACAAAGTCAAAAATCGAGCACTGAATTATTAAAAGTCAATACCAAACACTGAATTGAAAACTGAATTAACACATAAAATCAGACATAGAAAACAAAGTCTCAAATATTGAATTTACAAAGAACATCATTATCTATCAGATCTACATGAAGAAGAACTCAAAATTAGAAAAAAAAATATAACCCTAATAAATATGCTTAGAGAATTTTAGTATTGTCATCTTGTCTACAGACAAGTGGAAGATTGCAGGATTATGTCTGAGGATCACTCTAACACTAAATATTAAATAAGTATAGGATTAATATAGAGATATAAATTGTAAGTTACATTGTTGTTAAAATCGCAATTCCAATTACGATTCTACGATTTTACAATCCAAAAACAAGTGAGCGATTAAAATTGTAGGTAGACTCTTAAAGTTGTAGAATTTTACAATTTCAGTTGGAATAAAATTTTTAGATGCGGAATCATAACACGATTTTATAATTTTTGTTATGTATTATCATCTTTGACTAATCTCTTTCACTTATATAAATAAATTTCAAATGTATCATCATGAAAACTTTTAATAATAAATTTCTTAATCGGTTTGAAGATTTAAACTAATTATTATTAAAAAAGTTTTCTTTACATTCTTAAAAATAAAGTCAAAGAAACTTTAATTCATAAACTTAGACTTTAAAAATGGATAATAATGATAAGATACTATATATTTTAGTTTATTCGTAGAATCGTGCGATTCTACGGTTCGATTCTACCGATTCGATTCTACCTCTGAAAACGATTCTACGTTAGGTCGTTACATGTTAGAGAATAATGTACGTTTTTGGACAATGAGATTAGACTAAATATAGATTATAGCCGTAAAGTTTAGGTCATTCATTAGCTATAGTTGCAAAGTTTAATATTCACAAGTTGTACCTCTATAAATCGAAAAGTACAATCATTGTAACCATATCACTGGATGCCCGTCACCGATGTTTTGAATGACCTTTAACTCAACCTAGCTAGTTACCTTTGATCTTTCCTCTTAACTAACTAAATTACTCAAACTACCCTCCTTCACCTTTGTAATCTCCTTTTTCCTACCTTTCCTCTCCTCAGCTTATAGCATATATCTCTACCAACAATAAAAGATTGAACAAAATTTTCATGTGAGAGTTGTAAAGACATTAACGGAACTAACGCAACATTTTCATCTTCAACCTTAACATATATTGTTAATTACAAATTAGGAAAATTGACCGGTTAAATAAAATACTCAGAAATACCAAAATTTCATGAAGTGACTAAACATAACGTAATTAGGTTTAGACTTATACACTTATTCCAAGTTAAACCTCCGCGCCCGGATAATTGTGAAGCGAGAGTAGAAAGATTTAGCTAATATTATTGTAATAATAAAAAATTTTCTGTCATCATACTCCCTCCTATTCAAGCCAGTAGTCTCATTTAGTTTGTCACACTTGTTGAGATAACATTTTAACCCTTAATATTTTAAATTGTTCTTAATTAAAAATTATAAAAGTTGATATTAACAATTCTTGCATTGAGACAAATCAAACAAGATCTCGCATGACTATGTTTTCAACTTCTAGATTAAATTAAAATACAAATTAAAAATGATTAATAAATAAAGTGAGGTTAGTAGGCGTAAAAATGTAAAAGGTTAAGTAAAATAATAGGAAAATAGGTAAAGTTAACATACCAAAATAAAAATGAGACATTTAAAGTGACTTGGCTAAAAGGGGTGTTTAGTATGGGAATAAAAAATGTAATGGAAAGGGAAATGATAAAGAGGAGTAAGGGTAAGAGTATGAGTTGTAGTTATATGTTGTTTGGTATAAAAATATATGGGAAACACTTAATTGATCATAGAAAGGGAATTTGTTACTTGATATAAATCAGAGGTAACAAAGTAAAGGTAACCATTACCCTCAAGAAAGGGATTGGATTAACCTAATATCATACCAAACAAAATATGTGGAGTAATGGTAATTGAATCCCTTACTTATTATTTAAAAGTTCATACCAAACACCCACAGGATGGAATAAAAAATTGACCTAGGAAAAAAAGAGAAATTAGTTGCTTATCTTACTTTTTTTCTTTCATTGTTTTCTCGGTGTTAGTACAGTGCATGGTTAACAGTATCTAAGTGAATTACTTAATAATGTAGTGTTTGAGAATAAAATCATGAATAAAAAATTTGAGGATGACAAGTTTTGAATAGTCATTTTCGAATTCTCAATTTTAACTACTTTAAAAATAATGGTGAAATTTAATCCAAATCTAAAATTTAAAATATTTAATTGGCCAAACAATAAATTTAAGTCAATTTCAAATTTCCAAATGAAATCATGATTCCTAAAAATTGCATAAAGGTATTCATATTGTGATACTAATCTCTGAGACGATAGCACTTTGATAATTGTTTGAAAATGGCTTTTAACTATACATAAGTATTATAAAATTATGTTAATTGCATAAATTTCTAAATAATTATTATAACTTTTCTGTGATCGTATAAATATCAACGTAAAATACAAAAATCTTTTTTTTGTCAAACGATTTTCAAAAATCACGATGAATATTATTATTATTATTATTATTATTATTATTATTATTATTATTATTTTTATTATATTATTATACTACCTCCTATTCAACCTAAATGTCCCATTTAGTTTTTTGGCACTATTCACTCATCACTCTTAATTTGTATTTTACTTTTAATCTATAAGTTAAAATATAGTCATGTGGGATCTTGTTTGATTCGTCTCAATACAAGGATTATTAATATCAAATTTTCATAATTTTTAATTAAGAATAATTTGAGATATTAAGGGCCAAAATGTTGTCTCGGCAAGTGTGAAAAAACTAAATGGGACATTTAGGCTGAATAGGAGGGAGTATTATATTATTTTACATGTGAGACAAGATCCCACAACAATAAAATAGTGGGCTGTGGACTTGCATAAATATTGGGTGAGCTAATCCTCCTACTACAATATGGTCGTGGGGAAACAATAAATGAGCTTCACCAAGTGTATGTGCAAGTCAACGGTCTTGACCTGTGAATTTGTGTGCCCAAGCCCATGGGTGTCCTGTGTCCACATGAGTGGGCCACAGTGAGATTATCTGACGAATTATCACAGCCTAATATTAGCTATCATGTATATTTTATTGTTTAAATTACTAAACACGACATCGATACAACCATTTTACCGGATAATATATTAAATGACTGTTGACCATACTAAATGACCTTTGACTTTCAATTAAATGAATCTACCCTTTTATAGGTTTTAGGATAAAATTTATTATTTATCATGTCTTTTTTTAAAAACAACTTCGAAATTAGATTAGAATATTTATAGAACGCGGGTTCTTGTCTTAGTTAAGTGGGTATTACTTCCTTCATTTTTGGATATTTCATTTTTCATTCCCATAAAATTTTTTTCATATATAATCTAGGTCTTTATATATTCTAAAGTCACCAAACATCCAAGGAGAAGACATATTAAAAGAAATATTTCTACACTTATTCCATTGTGAAAATTTATCATCAAAGAAAGTACTAGCAAATTAATTATTAATTACATGCACAAAATTAGTAAAAATGAATGAATTTATTTATTTTATGAAAGTAAAAAATATATAGCAATTTACCTATTCTTCGTTTCTACCCTAATTTATCAACTTAATTCTCATCAGATCTCCTTACTCATTATATATACCTAAACTCGATTGATACTCATTCTTACAAAGATCAATTTCGTTTTATTATACCTTTCACTTCTTGATGCATAATATAATCTATTTTACTAGCGAATACTTCCTCCGTTCCATAATACTTGCTACCGAGTGTGACATGTTGTGTGGGAAAATGTCACACTCGATAGCAAGTAGTATGGAACGGAGGAAGTAAAACATTTTGCATAACTAGTGGTGGGCTACATCGTCGGTGGCGAAGCCATGATTCTAAATTAGGGGTAGTCGAATAGTCGATGTACAAGAAATTATTTATCAGTGTCGGTTATTAGGTTTATGCAGTTTGGAGTAGCCGACCGCCTAAGGCCCCGAGAAACAAGAGACCTCAAATATTGAATGACGTTATTCAGACCCGGTTTCGAGCAACACTTTTCAACTAATTTGTTTTTAAACTTTTATATATTTGAAATGATATAGTGTTACAATACATTTTGTCTTGAATTGGAAAAATTTTATCTTATAATGTAATAAAGGGTACCATTTTTAAAGACATCGTAAAAATAAATACAGCGTCTAAAATTTTTTCTCAGTTCCTATTATATACTATATAAAAACTAGTTAAATTATAAAAATTTTAAAATTATAAAGACTTAAATGAACTTGGATCATAGTAAAAATTATATTCAACAAATAGAGTTGGATTTTCCCTGTAGTTATCTCATTTGAAAAACCAAGAGCTTTTGACTTTATTATTCACTTATTAAGTCTCCAAAAATATATTATTAAAATTAAAATACAAAAAATCTAAATACACACTAAAAACGATGGATATAAAATTATGAATAGATATAGTGTAGTGACTTAATAATATAAATTTATTAGTTTGCTAAAAAAAATAGGTCAAATTAGGATTTGATCCTTTAACCTTATGTTAAATGTGTTACTCTAACCATTGAGCTATAGTAACTTTTGTTAAATTTTTACACTCTTTAAATTATATATTATATGTTAGTAAGGGGGGCCAAAGCCAAAAATATAAAGGATCGCGTTTTCGGCAAAGGAGGCCGGACACCCAAGTAGTTTCACCCCTGACCGTCGCCCTACACAATTTAATAAAAAAAAAACGTTGGAAAAGGGTGGCGACGAGCTGGCTGTCGTCATTTTTCAGAAAGTCTTTGGCGATGAGCTTTTTGTCGCCATGGACAATAAATAGGTGGTCGTCGCCTTTTTACCGTTGCCATTTTTTAACATTTTTTTAAAGTGAATATTGACATTTATTATCAACTTAAGTCTAAACATTCATAATCGATCACTGGATAAACATTCAAATAATTGCTAGTTCAAAGTGTCCATTTTTTTTATTAGATCAATTAACCATAACAAAGAGGAAATGTCATTAACAGAGTTTAAGTTTTTTTATTAGATCAATTAACCATAACAAAGAAAAATAGTCTTTCTATGTGTCGTTGGATACATTGTGATTTGATCTTATCAACTTTCAGTTTTTCCCAGGTTGGATACCTCGATTTTGGGTTAGGTAATTTGGCTAAATTAAAAGGGAGGTTATGTTTTCACATCAGTTTTAGATTATTTTATATTTAAAAATGATAGACAATTAAATTGTATGAATAAAATTTAAATTAAGCTAAAAAGATAATTAAAATATGTAATTAAAAAATTTAAAAAATCATAAAATTATCATTCAAAAAAAATGTTACAAAAAGTAAAAAGACATACCAAAATAAAAGTGTTCACGAACTCATACAAAGAATAGAAGTAATGAAGAGAAAGAAAACAGAATTAAAGCTCTGTGAGATTTTTTACATTTTTTGAGATTTTTTTTAAAGCTCCAAGACGCATGGACAAATACTTTGCACAAGTGGAATCTACTAATATTTATAACTTTTAACTAAAACTAATTTGTATAACTAATAAATTTTTAATTAATTAGACTTTTGAAATTGCAAAGGTATTTCAAAAATGAATTATTTTCAAACTTTAGAAAAATAAATTTAGATTAAAGGAAAAAGAGAAGTGGGCTAAAATATTTTGTGTACAAAACGCAATTTAGATATTTAGGAGGTATTTGGTATGAGATTATAAAATGTAATGGAAAAAAAATGATAAAGAGGAGTAAGGGTAAGGGTATGAGTTGTAGTTATATGTTGTTTGGTATGAAAATATAAGGGAAACACTTATTTGATCATAGAAAGAGAATTTTTTACTTGACATAAATGAGTGGTAACAAAGTAAAGGCATTCATTACCCTCAAGAAAGGGATTGGGTTAACCTAATACTCCCTCCGAACCAATTTAGTTATCCCATTTCTTTATTTGGCAAATTCATATCAATTATCCCATTGTCTTTTTTGTCAATCTTTTTTTACCTAAATACCTCATGTTCACACAAGTAAAGACCAAAATACCCCGATTTTTACTACTTATAATACTTCAACTGCCACCTTTTTAATGAACCCCACACCACCCTTAATAATCGTGCCCAAGCAAATAAGACAACTAAATTGATTTGGAGGGAGTATCATACCAAACAAAAAATATAGAATAATGATAATTAAATCTCTTACTTAATATTAAAAAGTTCATGCCAACCACCCCAACAACCCCGGGTGAATACGAGGAGGTAAGAAATTGACTATGAAAAAAAAAGTTGCTTAACTTGTTTTCTTTTTCGTTCATTGTTTTCTTTGAGTTAATACACCGCTGAACAGTATCTAAGTGAAGATGAAGTTATTTATATTAGGAAAATATACTTAGAATATTCCAACTTATTCGCGATTTTCCTTTAATAATCTCACCTATTGATTAACCATGAATAATCTCAACTTTAGGGGGTATTTGCCTAAAGTAAACTTGGGTAATCGGATAACCTGCTATAGTAGTAATTCGCCAAAAAAGTAAACAGAAAATTAATTTAAAATTAGAGAAACATTTTGAAATTTTACATAAATAATAAAAAAAATTATAAATTTTTTGTGAATATTTTTTAAACATTTTTCTCGACATTTTATTTTAATTTATTTTTTTTGAAAAAAATATAAAACTTGTTATAGCAAGTTATTCGGTCACCAAGTTTACTCTAGGAAAATACTTCTCAAAGTTGGATTATTCATGGTTAATCAATCGTTGGGATTATTGTAGAACAATCACGAATATGTTGGATTATTTTAGGTAATTTTTCCTTTATATTATGACTAGATAGATTCCCGTTAAAACACAAATGTAATAAATATTTACTTATATGAATATATTAATATTAATTTAATAAATTACTTCTCATTTACAACATAATGAAGCAATATTAAATAAAATTTAAGATTTGGGATAAAATATTTATAAGTTTATGTAGGAATTATATTTATAGTCAATCAAAAATATTATATTTTTTAATAAGCCAATTATTTCCTTAATATCAAGCTAATAATCAAAAGTTCTCATGTTAACAGTAAAAAAAAGGCGGAAAGTTTTTTTAATGAGAATGTGACATGTGTCTAAGTCGTTTCTTCGTTAATATATTTTATTGATTATTCATTGATTGACACTAATCTCTGATTCGATAGCACTTTAATTATTGTTTGAAAATCGCTTTTTAACTATACATGAGTATTAAAAATAGTGTTAATTGCATAAATTTCTATATAATAATTATAATTTTTCTGTTGTTAAGTCGAAGAACTGATCCTCCTGGAATTTTGGGATATGAGGTGATTTGCACTCAACTAATCGTGCTGGGTTTTTCTAGGCTTTTCCACATCTCCACACAATCAAAAATATTTGATGAATATTGTATGTTCAAATTCGTCGGATTAGTGGGATATGAATCATGATTAAGTATTGTTTAGAATTAAAGTGACTTTTCATTGAAAATTAATGCTTGTTTCAAAATTAGCATTATTATACTCCCTCCGAATCATTTTAGATGTCCCATTTGGATTTTCACGGTTATTAAGGGTGGTGTAGGGTCCATTAAAAAAGTGTTAGTTGGGTATTTTAATTGATTTAATTAATTGTAAAGGTAGTAGTTGGGATATTGGGACTTGGAAAAGTGGGATAAAGGTGGTAGTTGGGTATTCAGAGTAGTAAAAATGGGGTATTTAGGTAAAAAAAAGATAGACAAAAAAGGAAATGGGACAATTGATATGAATTTGCCAAATAAGGAAATGGGACATCTAAAATGATTCGGAGGGAGTATTATACTAGTTGTGAAGATCGTGCATGCACGGATTTATTAACGATTTAAATTAATTATTTAATTTTAATTTTAACCTAAGCAAAGCAACATTAAATAATTTAAATAAATAAATTTTGAAAAATAAATTTTTACATACGTATAATTTTTCTGAAACAATTAATTTCTTAAAGTTTATTATTTTGGTATAAAGAATTAATGTAATGAAATACTTATCTTATCTAGTTTAAAAGTTATTTAGAAAAATAAATTTCCACACAATCAATTATAACACACTCCTCCTCCTTCGCTCATCCTCCTCGTCATCAACATCATCATACTCCGTGTATCTCGGTCCAGAAAATTATGGTTAGGATTTAATAAAAATTAGTATAAAAACTCGTGCAATACACAGAATTGTTAGTATGAATATATATAAATAAACTTTTCAAAGATAAGTAATAAATAACTATATACTAAAGATAAAGTAATAATTGTTAAGCTATTGTATATAACATTTTAAAAATAAAACTAATAATAATTTTGTTAATTTATAAATTAATTGGTCTTCACAAATATAAATAATTAAGATACTTTTAGTTAAGTATTGTGGGACTACAACCATATGACAACAATGATATAGCTAATGATAAAAATTATGACTAACATTTTATTTGTAAATATGGAGTATATTATAAGATATAAATAAAAATAAAAATAAAGCCAATATCTTTAAACTGGTATATTTGTTAATTATGTCATTTAACCAAGTAATTGTTCTAAAAGAGTCATCTCTCTTTCCTGCTTATTTTCTTTTTGCAATAATTAAAAACACAAATAAATTAATTTTATTTGCCACGTAAGCAGGGCCGACCCTAAGCAAGGGCAAGGCGTGTCTACGCCTTAGGCTACTCATAAATTTTAAATTCAATTAATGTTAAGGTTTGAATTTTTTTATATTTATACAATAATTTAGAAGCTCATAAATAATCTTTCGCTTCGGGCCGACTGTTATAATTAGCTGGTTGCAGGCTCTTTGACCCTTTCTCCGTGTCCACAAAACCAAAAATAATGGATGAATTAGTTAATTAACTGCCGGCTCAAGGATGACAGTTGTAATTAGCTAGTTGCAGGCTCTTTGACCCTTTTTCATGGGATATGATTAGGGCCGAACAAAGTTTGGTCTAAACCGTAAACCAAATCGGACCAAACCGTGATTTAAGTATTTGGTCTGGTCTACGGTCTAAATGGTCTGATCTGGTTTTTTTTATTTATAAAATACGGTTTCCGGTCTGGTCCCGGTTTTAAAATTTTCAAACCAGACCGGACCGGAAAACCGTAATAATATATTAGAAATTAGAAGGCCCAAGTATTAAGTATCTATCTTTGGCGGCCCAACTTCAAATTCCCAAATTCCCAATTGAAAACCCGCTTACAAAAATTGAAAACCTACTTTCTTCTACCTTCAGCAAACAACGCTCCTCAAACCTTAGTATTCCTCCATTCTTCGACTTCAGGACTCAGGTAATAGTTTCTCCATCTCTACTAGCTTCTTACTTTCTTCTTTCTTCCTTTCTAAATCTAAAATAGTTTCTTTCTAATTTATATTCTCAAATCTCCATCCACGCAACCCTAGTCCGCAAGCTCGAACTCCAACTATTGACGGTTGTTTTTCACTACGAAATCAAGAGTAGAATCTCGTAATGTAAGTATGTTGGTAGATTTTTTGATTTTTTTAGGGTTTTTTTGTTTAGTTTTTGTATTTCGAATATTTTATTGATTTTTTTTGATTTTTTTCGTTTTTTGGTTAATATTTTATTGATATTTTTAGGTGGAATATATGTGAAACAGAATATTTGGTTGATATTATGTTGAATGTTGATATTTTGGGTCGAATTAGTCTTTGAAATGCATTATTTTAGACTCTCAATTAAAAAAATACATAAAAAAGAAAAAAAACCGTAGACCAGACCAGACCAGACCGTTCTAGAACAGTCTGGTCTGGTCCGGTCTGGTGTCTTGACTGGTCTGAAAAATTTTCAGACCGGAATTTCTGGTCTGGTCTGATTTTTCTATTAAACCAGACCAGACCGGACCGTGTGCAGCCCTAGATATGATCAAATCCTGAAGTTAATTTAAATATGGTGCTTAGTTCAAAAACAACCATTATTGAATAACTAAAAGAAGGTTAAGTTTATGAGCTGTCTATCCGGACATATTCTTAAATGAAACAGTCTGATTTTATAGCGAAACTATTTCTGTTGAGTTGGTCTATTTACGTTTAATCTATCATTTATTATTTTAACTAAATAACAGTGCGATGCACGACTTTATTAAATTTTCTGACATATTTTGTATAAACTGAAAAATTAAAAATTTACGACCTTTTTTTAATCATCTCAAAATATCATATACTCATTCAATAAATAACATTATAAAGATTTTATAAATAATTGAGAAAAATAAAATATATATTTTTTTATACATTAAAAGATTTGACCTGAAAAGTAAAAAATCAATCAATATGAATAATATTATAGTGAATTAGTGATAATTAGAAAGTATAAAAATCAAAGATATAAACATCAATTATAATGATAAATTGACAATGGCATCGTCATTGAGCTTTAGAGAAAAGTTTTTATTGAGAAAGTGACACGAAAGCAATGTATGACATCAAATGTTTTTATTTTAGTAATTGTTATAGAAGTGATTAATTAGACAAACTCATGATTAATTATGTAAGTATGTCTCATGATGAGACAGTTTCGTAGAAGATAAGTTAACTTGCTTAATTACTTAATCATTTTATTTCCTCTCCTTGGCATGAATGTAATAATTAATGAACTTAGAACTGCAATTTTATAACAACTCGTCTCGTATGAAACTGTCTCCACATGAGACGACGAACCAATATAATTAGCCTATTTCTTTAATTGATTACTTTAAAATCTTGTGTTATCGTTTTTAAGGTTATTATAAGTAATCACTGTAAGACTATAAAAAATGATTTATTTAAAATTATAAACGATCACTTTAATGTTATAAGTGATATTTTTAAGACAAAAAATTAGAAAGTATCTATTAAGTCAGCCTAATAAAAATGATCTCATCGTGAAATGAGTAACCCTATAAATAGTAGTACCATTCTTCATCAACTCATCAACTCCCAAAAAAAAATAAAAAATGGGTCCTATCATGAATATCATTTTTATGATATTATTTTCAGCCCTCTCCATTGGCGGCAATGCCCAGATTAAAGACACAGACGGCAATCCACTCCGTAATGGTGGAGATTACTACATCCGTACACTGGGCAAAAGCGTAAATGGCGGCCTTGAAATCACTTCATTGGGATGCCCATATTACATAACCCGATCCAAAGACGAAACCTTTCCGGGCATACCCGTTACCATCTCTTCACATGCTGAAATTCCTGTCATTCTTCCGGGTTTACCCGTTAGCATTTCTTTTGAAAAAAATACATATGAAATTAGGTGATATTTGGCCGCAAACTTATTTCTCCATTTTGGAAAATGATGGATCGTATAAAATTCAATATAGTGGTAAAGTTGATAACGGAGAAGTTGGTTTCTTTGAGAAGAATGGATTATTGGGAGTCAACACTGGTACTCCTCTTACTGTTGAGTTCGTGAAAGTACCTCCATTTTTTTGAGAATCGTTGATGAATGAATCGTGCCTTGCTCCCTTTTTGATAATTAAAAGGAAAAATCGACATTAATAATCCAATTTTTCACTCATCCATTATAAATAATCTCACTTTTAGATTCCACAACAACTAATAATAGGTAATAATATATAGGGTATGCTACTATCAAACTAAAATAAAGGTTGGATTATTCACAGCGAACTAAGGATAAACGTTGGATTATTAGAAAATAATCAAAAGGTTGGATTATTCACAGCGGATAAGCAAAAGGTAATTGGATTATTAATGTCAGTTTTTTCTAATTAAAATTAATTAATTGATCAACGACCTCAAAGCAAAAAGTCAAGTTAAAAGTTTCTATTGTTGAGCTATTTAATCTAAATATGAGGTATGTTTAATAGTGAGATCGTCTCATATAAGAATTTGCGTGAAATATCTTATTACATTTTTATGTAGAAAAGGAGGATACGATTATTGTTTTCTTGTCTTTTAATTTATTTATTTGTTTTATGTGGTGTTCAATGCTCATTCATTCATGGCTTTTAATTGATCATTTTATTTTTGTCATGTACCATTTACTCCTTTTAATTAGTCTCTTTTTCTCTTAAAGAGGTTTTCATAATATATTTTATGAAAATTAAAAAAAATATAGTATATTTCTTTTGTGGTGGATATATAATTTTATTAAATAATAAATTTGATGGAGGGAATAATAAATGAAAAGACTCAAAAAGACAAATGAAAACAACTTTAAGGAACCGAGCTAGGGAGTATATTAGAAAAATAAATTGTATTTGTTGTTTCTTCTTTGTATTTTCTCTATTCTAAAATACTTCAATGTTTAAATATTCACGCATTCCAATAAACTATTTCAATTCTTAATATTAAATAATTCTTAATATTATATTTAATATGTTGGAGCCCACGGGGTCACGTGCCCCTAGCGGGTTTTTATTAAAAAAAATTAAACTAAACTTTTCTATTGGTAAGAGTAAAAATGTAAAATTAACATCTGAAGGTTTTTTATGATAAAAATCCTTCAATTTAATAATTTTGTCTTATTTTTTTATTAGGTCAGTTGATTTATTTAGCATTTCCATTTCCTTTTATGATATATCGTATTTAAAATTTTAGCAAGTCTTGTAAGAGACCGTCTCACCGTGACACAATTCCATACAAGTAGCTCATTAGTTAAAACAATAAAAAAACAATAAAATTTGAAATCACAATTGTATAAGAAGCAATTTTTTTTAAATAGTTTGGGCTGACGCAATGAAGGGCGTCTTAAGGTGAGACGACCTTAATAAAGAATGTGCACTTTAATAGATCAATCCACTATTTATTTACATCATACACGTTATTTTGAGAGTATATATAACTTTTTCTTTAGTTACATTATCTTGAATAAAGAGGAATAAATTTAATAAATCAGTTCAATTTTTATTAATTCAGTTAATGCATATGATTAAGATAGATCGTAATTAATAGCTTTCTTTTATTCGAAAACACTATTTTATTACGAGAAAACTCTTTAGTTAGTCATTTAATTAGCAAGTCTTGTAAGAGTCCGTCTCACCATGAGACGAGTCCATACAAGCAACCCATTAGTTAAAACATATACTTTACAACCTTGGGATAATTAATTTAATTAAATTTAATTATTTATTTTAATTAATTAAGTTTCCGATGACCATTATACACCTCTAAATTACAACAAATTCAATGGGACGGAGGGAGTACTACTTTGATCTGAACCAACTTGAAATAAGTGAGTTTGGATTAAGATTTTTAATCCAATTAATTAAATAAATCGACTCAATAGAAGTGGTGTGAAGTGACTAACCAAAAAATGGACATTAATCTACTGTATGTTCTGTAACCAAAATGGACTATTACATGTTAACCGGTCCCATTCGGTCCGGTTTAGACGGGATCGGACTGCAACCCTTATTCGAGAATTTTGAAGGACAAGAGATTGGATCTGATACTTCCGGTCTAGGTTCAACTAGTTTGATCGGACCAGATGCTTCCGATCCGGGTTCAATCGGTTCATGTCTGAACCGCCGATCCGGTCTAAATTTTCACAACCCTACTTCTCTCAGTTAAGTGGATATCACTCCCTTCATTTTTAAAAGAAGTGTTTCATTTTTTATATCTATAAAAAATCTTTTAAGTAATCTAAGTGTTTATATACTCTAAACTCAGCCAAGCATCCAAGGTGAAAATCTATTCTCAAAGCAAGTACTAACAAATTTATTACATGCACAAAATTAGTAAAAGTAAATGAATTTATTTATTTATTTATTTTATGAAAGAAAAAATATATGGCATGTATTCTTCGTTTCTACCCTAATATTATCAACTTGATTCTCATGAGATCTCCTTACTCATTATATATACCTAAACTCAGATTGATACTCATTCTTGCAAGATCAATTTCGCGCTTGACTGTCGCCTTACACAATTTAATAAAAAGAAACGTTGGATCGCAAAAGGGTAGCGAAGAGCTGGCTACGAGAATTTATCGTCACCATTTTTCAGAAATACTTTGATGACATTTGTCGTTGTCTTTCCCTTTTCATTGACGATGAACAGGGGGTCATCGCCTTTTATCATCATCATTTTAACATTTTTTATAGTTAATATCAGGGGCCAAGCTACACTGGGGTCGGGGAGGCCCGACCCCTTGCCGAAAATGTGATCATTTGTATTTTTGGTTTCGGCCCTCATTACTAATATATTATATATAATTTAAAGAGTGCATAATTATAATAAAAATTACTATAGGTCAATGGTTAAGGTAACATATTTGTAATTTAAAGTAAAAGATCAAACCCAAATTTGAACTATTATTTTTAATAGACTAATAAATTTAATTAATTTACACAAATTCTCATATGAGACGGTCGCACGGTGAGATCATTTTAATTGCATTGGCCCAATGTACATTTATTATTAAAGTGACGACTTTTTAGTCTTAAAAGTTACACTTATAATCAACCTTAAAGTGATTACTCAAATTGATCACTTAGACAAATGTGCTTACTTGTATAAACTCGTCTCGTGGTGAAACGGTCTCATATAAGACGGGCTGATTTAATTTATACTATAAAGTCATTACTATCTATCTTTCATAATTCACATTCATCCTTTTTAGGGTGTGTTTTTATATTTTTGTTATCTTAATTTTAATAGTAATTTTTTTAGAGACTAAAAAGACAAATATATGAAGTCACAAAAACTTAGTTTCTTTTTCAAAAGGGTAGTTATAGGGAAGCTTAAACTTTATTTGTCAAATATAATTTTTGCTATGATTCAAGTTAATTCAGTCTATATGATTCAAATTTTCATAGTTTAATTAGTTTTTATATAATAAATAACTTGTTAGTATTATTAAGGACAAATAATAAAAAATATTTCTTTTAAGATCTTATTCTTGTTTTTAGGTAACTTGGTGTATATTATGATTTTGTTCCTTTGTATTCTTAGCTAGAAATATCTTTATATTAGCTGTTTCCAATTATATAGGTATATAGAAGGAAACCAAAATATTGTATTGTAGCTAGCCGTTTCTTCATCTTGTATTTATATAGTCTTATGTGAAATTAAATAATATTAAGCTTTTCAATAAACCTTTATATGGTATCAGGTTACAGATCCTAAACCTTTGCCTATCATTCAATGGCAACCACCAACTCCAATACCATCCCAAATCCTTTAGACTTTAGCAAACCTTTTCTTACAATCATTCTTCAACATGTTATTAAACTCAACCCCCATAATTATCTATCTTGGAAAGTTCAAATTGAAGTCATTCTCATTGGCTATGATCTCTTACAGTTCATTGACAATTCTCTACCATGTCCCACAACCACCCATATAGTTGATGGAACAGAAACTTCAAACCCTGCATATACCTACTGGCTCCGTCAAGACAAGCTGCTCTTAGGGGCTCTCCTAGGCACCATACATCCAGATCTAGTGCCCCTTGTCTCTCGTGCAACCTCGTCTAAGGCATTATGGGATAAACTTACTCAAACCTATGCCACTCCGAGTCGTGGTCATATCAAGCAATTAAAGGATCAACTGCAACGCATATCCAAAGGAAATCAGTCCATCACTGAATATATGCAGGCCATCAAAGCCTGTGTTGATCGACTTGCTGCCTTGGGAAAAGCAATGGACCACAAAGATGTTATTGAACATGTCGTCAATGGCCTGAACTCCGACTATGATTCTGTTGTTGAATCTGTAAATGCACGAGATGTTCCAATATCTTTTGAAGAACTCCACGAAAAGTTAATCAATAAGGAGTTATCTATTCAACAAGCTCGCCACAATACTCCTGTCCCTGCTACTGCATTCAATCTTGAAACAAGGAAAACCTTTCGCCATTCTACACCCACTCGCCAACACCCATCAGGTAATACCTCTAAAAATACCACTCGTTCCCCAAAACCCTTTCTTGGTAGGTGTCAGTGGTGTCGTGAACAAGGCCATGTTCTCGCTCATTGTCCCATTTTCACCCAACGGTTTCCAAATATCACACCTCCCCAACCTCCTCGTCACACCTTTAAACCCCAAGCAAACAATCTTAATCTGTCTTCCTCAAATATTGCTCAACCTTCATCATGGCTTCTAGATAGTGGTGCATCCCACCATGTTACAAATGATTTGAACAACTTGTCTCTTCATGCTCCTTATGATGGTACAGAGGAACTTCTTGTTGGTGATGGTATGGGCCTCAAAATATCTCATATAGGTTCTATGTATCTCTCCTCTTTAAAACTTAACAATGTCCTTGTTGTTCCTGCAATGACAAAAAATGTTATCTCTTTATCTCAATTATGCAAAGATAATCCTGTTTCTATCACTTTCTCATCTAATTTTTTTCTATTAAGGAACACAAGTTGAAGAATACTCTCTTTCAAGGACACACTGATCAAGGGGTGTATATGGTGACGTCAGTGCCTCCTCACACCTATGCAGTTTCCAAGTCTTCCTCTCTAGCCTGGCATCATCGACTTGGTCATCCATCACTTCATGTTTTTAAACAACTTATCTCTAGGCAAAACCTTAATGTCTCTAGTTTATCTACATTAGATTGTAATTCGTGTTGCTCAAATAAAAGTTATAAACTTTCTTTTTCTACATCTTCCATTATTTCTACTGCTCCCCTGCAATACATTTATACTGACTTATGGACATCACCTTTGCACGCCTATGATGGCTACAAGTACTACATAATTTTTGTTGATCATTTCACCAAGTATATTTGGCTTTATCCTTTAAAAAGAAAATCTGATACAAAAGAAGTATTCATTCGCTATCAATTACCACTAAAAATCTTATACTCCGACAACGGCGGTGAATACGAAGCTTTAAAATCCTATCTCGCTCTTGATGGCATTACTCATCTAACCACACCCCCTCATACTCCTCAACATAATGGTGTTTCTGAACGTCGCCATCGACATATTGTGGAAACCTTTCTTACCCTCCTTACTCATGCTCATATGCCATTGGACAATTGGCCTCATGCGTGCATTACTGCTGTCTATCTAATCAATCGACTGCCAACTCCTATCTTAAACAATGATTCACCTTTTTTTAAGCTATTTGGTATACAACCCAACTATCATAAACTTCGAAGTTTCGGATGCTTGTGTTTTCCGTGGTTAAAACCTTACACCACTCACAAACTTGACCCAAAATCCAAACCTTATGTATTCATTGGTTACTCTTCAACCCAAAGTGCATACCATTGTCTTGATATTGATAGCAAACGCATCTATACCTCTCGGCACGTCCATTTCATTGAAGATCAATATCCTTTTGATCGAGAACACTCTTCTAGCCCACAACCTTTAAGTTTACTAGATAAATGGGCCCCACTTTCAATTACGCTCCTACACCCTCCTAATACTTCAACCCCACCTAATCATTTTACTCTTCAACAACAAGAAGTATATCCTTCTCATCCAAATCCAGTAACTTCACAGCCTACTGCCACCTCCAAACAAACTTGTCAATCACATGCCACTAATAATTCTTATCACCCCATGACAACCCGCCTTCAACGAGGCATTACTAAACCTATTAATAAACTAAACCTCAATGTTGAACTCACTGATGTTGACATGCCTAAAAATATTACTCAAGCTCTCAAGAGTACTGTTTGGCAACAAGCAATGGAAACTGAAATGAAAGCATTAATTGCAAATCAAACATGGACTCTTGTGCCCTCCTCTACCTCTCACAACCTTGTAGGCTGTAAATGGGTTTTTCGTATTAAAGAGATCAACATGGAACCATTACCCAATACAAAGCTCGACTCGTAGCCCGTGGGTTTCATCAACGAGAGGGTATTGATTATGGAGATACATTTAGTCCCGTAGTTAAACCGGCTACAGTTCGACTTGTACTATCTTTAGCCATGAGCAGCAATTGGAATATTCGTCAACTGGACATCAACAATGCCTTTCTTCAAGGCACTCTTACTGATGCTGTTTACGTCACCCAACCACCAGGATTTGTGGACCCTCAACACCCTACTCATGTCTGTCAGCTAAAGAAAGCTCTCTATGGCCTGAAACAAGCACCTCGTGCTTGGTATACGGAACTCAAAAATCATCTTATTACCATGGGTTTTCGCAACACCATTTCTGACTCTTCTTTATTTGTTTTTCAAGATGCAGGTGTGATCATTTATCTCTTAGTTTATGTTGATGATATAATCGTCCCTAGCAACGCAACTGATGCTCTTAACAAATTCATACTTAATCTTGCAACCCGTTTCTCTCTCAAAGATCTAGAGCCTCTATCATACTTTCTAGGTGTTGAAGTACTCAAACATCCAAAGGGCATCTTTCTTAGTCAAAAACGATACATTCAAGACCTTCTCACAAAAGCTAATATGGATGGGTGCAACAACATTGCCACTCCGTTACCTATGAACCCTCCTTTAAGCGTTAACGGAACACCTCTTGACAACCCAACCACATATCGAGCTCTTCTTGGCAGCCTCCAATATCTTAGTCTCACTAGACCAGACATATCTTTTGCAGTCAATAAGTTGGCTCAGTACATGCAACGCCCGACTACTTCCCATTGGCAGTCTTTTCATAGGCTACTAAGATACCTTAGTGGCACAATAAATATGGGACTCATTATTCATGCTCATTCTCCTCAGTCACTTCATGCTTATTCAGACGCTGATTGGGCTCGTGATAAGGATGATTACATATCTACTACTGCATATATTGTCTATCTTGGTCGAAATGCCATTAGTTGGGCTTCTCGTAAGCAAAGGACTCGCGCTCGATCCTCTACCGAGGCTGAATACCGCGCCGTTGCTGCAACCACTGCTGAAATTTTATGGGTACAAAACTTACTCACAGAATTGGGTCATACTTCACCTCATAAGCCAACCATCTACTGTGATAATGCAGGGGCAACTTATGTTTGTGCAAATCCCGTCTTTCACTCAAGAATGAAACATCTTGTTCTAGATTACCACTTTGTTCGAGAAAATGTGCAAAAAGGCCACCTTCGTGTTGTGTACATTTCCACTAAAGATCAGTTAGCTGATCCGTTGACAAAACCGCTTCCGCATGCTCAATATCAGACTTTGATCAACAAAATAGGGCTCTCAAATTGGCAGCCTATTTTGAGGGAGAGTATTAAGGACAAATAATAAAAAAATATTTCTTTTAAGATCTTATTCTTGTTTTTAGGTAACTTGGTGTATATTATGATTTTGTTCCTTTGTATTCTTAGCTAGAAATATCTTTATATTAGCTGTTTCCAATTATATAGGTATATAGAAGGAAACCAAAATATTGCATTGTAGCTAGCCGTTTCTTCATCTTGTATTTATATAGTCTTATGTGAAATTAAATAATATTAAGCTTTTCAATAAACCTTTATAAGTATATCGACAATTCGGCCCCTCTAACCGTAAATTCTGGCTTCGCCTGATTAATATTGACACTTATATTATCAACTTTCGAATAATTGCTAGTTCAAAGTGTCTATTTTTATATAAACTGTCATTATCAAAAGATTACATTTTCTATTTTCTCTTGGATCAAAAAACCATAAGAAAGAGGAAATGTCATTAACAGAGTTTAGATTTTTCTATTTTCTCAGACCGTTAATAATTTCTTTTACCCAATTCTTAAAATCCGCCACCTTTCTCTATAAAACACTAAACTCACTCCATAACACTTTATCACTCTAAAACTCACTAAATCCTCCAAAAAATTATCGTAGCTAAAGCTTTGGGACTTCGAATCGTTACCATAAGACGAGGTATTTTCTAAACTTTACTCGTTTAAAAATTCAAAAAAAAAAATAAAAAAAGGAAAGAGGCCACTCGCACAAAACGTGCGTGGTAACCGTGGCTCACTCGCACAAAACGTGCGTGGGCACAGTGGCAGACTCGCACAAAACGTGCGAATAAACCATGGTTCACTCGCACGTCGAGTCTGCCACCGTGCCCACGCACATTCTGTGCGAGTGAGCCACGGATACCACGCACGTTTTGTGCGAATGGCCCCCTGTTTCCTTTTTTTATTTTTTTTTAAAATTTATTAATATCAATTATTGTTTTTTATTATGTTATTTTAATAATTTTTTTTTTTTTTTAATTGTTATTTAATTTTATTTAAATGTAGTTATGTTATTTTAGTTGTTAATGTTTAATTAATTATAATTTTAAATAATAATTCATTAAATTCTGAAAATTATAGTAAATGGCTGGAAACTAGGGTAAAGGCAAGGGGTTTTTTAGAGGCCTATTGAGAGGCAACATGTCTAAACTGACTTTTCTTAGGGAGGACCCCCATGAGAGAGGGGTTACGGGTTCTGCGATGAGGGCTAGGCAGGAAAAGGCGGCCAGACATAGTCAGGCCCAACGTTCGAGTACGCTGGACCAAGTGCGTACTCGCTTTGACCAACAGACGAACCTGTGTAGTGATACGCTTGGCTCAGGGGATGATGAGACTGACTATGATGAGTCTGTCGGCGAGGAAGAGTCAGTTGGGGAGCCTGTTGATTGGAATCTAATTAGGGGGGCTGCCGGTCAATAGGGCTAGGCTGGAGGCAGCCAGGTTGAGGATGCGGCTCCACGGAGGCGGAGGCGCTCGCAGTCTTCTGATGCGGATTGGCTGATCACATCACCGCAGCTCGGGGGCCCGATCAATACTCGTTTGATACCCAGCTACGGGGGGCACATAGCGAGGGTTATTTATGAGGGATCGATACTCGTTTCAAAACCAATTGCTATTGCTATCTCATCAGCCTATCTATGTAATTCATCTACCGAATCAAATTCCCTATCCGTAACAAATCTATCTGAGTAATCTACGTTATCTCCTAAGTTTTCAAAGTTCTGCAAATAACAATTACAAATAAAACAACAAAAAAAATTAAAAAAATAAATAACTTAAGTAAATATAAATAAAATAAATAAAATAAATAAATAAATACATAATTTAAACACATAATTTAAATAAATAAACTATTTAAACCCATACAACTTAAACATAATTACATAAATAAATAAATAATATAAATACATACAAGTTAAACATAATTACATAAATAATATAAATAAATTAAGTAAATTAAAATAAATAAATAAATAAATAAATAAATACAAAAATAGAACATAAACATAAATAAATAATTATAAAAAAAAGTATTAAAAAAAATAAATAAATAAAACATAAACATATCATCATCATCATCATCATCCTACCCAGTGTGTCCCGTCCATAGAGAATCCAATAGACAGGGTCTGGGGAGGGAAGGACGGCGGCAACTCATACCCATAAAGGAGAGCACGACCAAAAGGAGTCCCCCGGCTCAAGAAAAGATGAGGAGATAAACCCCATAAAATACTCGCAAGGAATCAGTAGTCTAAAACATGAATAAGACGCCTCCAACTACCCCTGTCCCTAGTCAGGTCCTTAGAGAGATTCAGCTCGTGCATATCAATTTTAATTTGTTCATCCCATGTTCTCTTAGGCCTTCTCCGACTCCTCTTACCCTCTACTATAAGGCTTTCAACCCTCCGAACAGGGGTGTCAAATGTCTTTCGTTGCACATGTCCAAACCATCCCAATCTACTTTCACGCAATTTTCCAGAGATAGAGGTAACCCCTAGTTTGTCTCTAAACTCTTGGTTCCTAATTCGATCCATCAATGTGTGCCCGCACATCCACCTCAACATGCGCATTTCAGTGACTTCCATTTTATGTTCAAAAATCTTCTTCACAGGCCAACATTCTGCCCCATACAACATAGCAGGTCTGACTGCCATCCTGTAAAATTTTCCCTTTAACTTACTTGGGAACTTCCTATCACAAAGCACCGTGGTCGCTGCCCTCCACTTGAGCCAACCCGCTTGGATACGGTGAGTTACATCTCCGTCAATCTCCCCATCCCTTTGGATGATCGAACATAAATAAATAATTATATTAAACATAAACATAAACATAAATAAATAATAAATAAATAATATAAATAAATTCAGAAAATTAGAAATAAAACATAAACATAAATAAATAATTATATTAAAAAGTATTAAATATTAAAATAAATAAAAAATTTTAAAAAAATGGGTTTACTCGCACAAAACATGCGAGTTGACCATGGTCACCTGACACATTTTGTGCGAGTTGACCATGGTCAACTAGCACGTTTTGTGCGAGTGAACCATGGTCACCTGACACATTTTGTGCGAGTGAACCATGGTCACCTAGCACATTTTGTGCGACTGTGACTGTTCTTCGTGTATTTTTTGAATTTTTTTTTAAATTTTAAAAACGATTAATTACTTACCGAATCGTATTCATGCTCATTTTGGTTCGCCATTGTTCTTCGATTATTATTTTTAACTTCTTGTAGTTTATAGATTTTTTTTAGAGATTTTTAGAGAGATGTTACAGTTTTTAAGTTCGAGATTATACAAGGTCAATTATGGAACCTCAATATCAAAATTTAAAGATCAGGGGCATTTTCGTAATTTTAATTAATTAATTTAAAATAGGGGTGGCGATAAAATGAAAAGGGTGGCGGAAAATAATAATGCCCTTTCTTTTGTCCTTCTTGTCCTCATGTCTTGCTGTTCATTAATTACCTGTCCTTTTGAACTTTTTACTCAACAAGTCTATTATATTATCCCATCTCTTGTTTTGGCTAATGTTGTGTTTCTGTAAGTAGTTTTGATCTTGATGCAACAACATTAATCACATTCATCATTTTCCTTTTATTACTCCTTCTTAAGGAAATATGAGTATGAATTGTCCGTCACCTTCCTTCACCCAGACTATGTGTTCGAGCGGGATAATAGATTAATAATGATGATCAATTAACCATAACAAAGAGGAACTAAGAAAATAATCTCTCTACGTGGCGTTGGATACATTGTGATTTGATCTTATCAACTTTAAGTTTTTCCAAGGAGCAATTGTCAATCGTATGTTTGTAAATTGTAACGGGGTAATTAAATGTTATAGACCGCTAAAAATTAAATGTTCATTTGGATTATCAGATCAATGGTGGATTAGGTGGTTTGGTTATATTTAAAGTCGGATTATATATTCACATCGATTATAAATTATTTTATATTTAATTTAATGTCGGATCAAAATCAAATTTAATAACAGGAGCAAATAAATATTGAATCATTCTATCTGTTTGAATAACTCTAATTATAGCCCATGTGGATAAATATGTCAGCTCAAGACAAGATCAAAGATTGGCGTGGGTTTCAAATTTTAAAATAATAAATAAAAGAAGGTGGACATGTTGTGCATGAATTGTTTGCATTTAATTTCTAGGTTTTGTCAAAAGACCAGAGCTTAGGCTCTAATTTAGAAGTTTTAGGATAAGATTTATTAGCTGCTCTTGATCGAGATCGTCTCAAATTGAGATTAAGAGTGGGTAGGTTTAATTTAAGCGTGTATCAACCTCATATGCTTTCTTTCGTGTTTTTTTTTATTTTCTTTTAATATTAAAGATATCAATTTTGACCTTAAAGGGTATCAATTTTGACTTTAAAGTAAACTTTAAACAGATCAATGAACATGAAAATTTCAATTTTGACCTGTTTGTGATCGATTTTGACATTAAACTAATCAATTCTATTTCGCAATTTGAGAACGAAGTTAATAAAATGATATTATTTTATCATTCTTTGAATGAATTTTAAGCAACAAATGAATGGTAATAACACTATCAGGCCTGCTTTGCTATATGAGACCGAATATTGGCCTGTAAAAAAGATTTTTGAACATAAAATGAAAGTTATAGAAATGCGTATGTTGAGTTGATGTGTAGGCACACAATGATGGATCGAATTAGGAACCAAGAGTTTCGAGACAAACTAGGAGTATTCCCTATTTCTGGTAAAATGCGCGAAAATAGATTGAGGTTGTTTTGACCTGTGCACAGAAAGACTTTCGACGCCCCAGTGAAGAGGGTAGAAAGCATTCTAGTAGAGGGTAAAAGAAGTCGAGGAAGACGCAGGAGAACTGGGATGAACAAATAAAAGCTGACTTATTGCATGAGTTAAACCTCTCTAAGGACCTGACTAGAGATTGGAGTAGTTGGAGGTGTCAATATCTATGTTTTAGACTTCTGATATCCTCTTAGATTAATTATTGCTGTTCTTGTACTCTTGCTTTTCTCGTTCATATGATTATTATTAGTTTTATTTTTTTCTTTTGTATATATATTTACTTTTTTATTTTATTTATTTATTTATTTATTTTAACTGCTTTTACTTATTTTTATCTGTTGGTATCTGTTTTATCTTTTCCGTGTAGATACTTCTCTTTATCATTCTGAAGTCGGGGGTCTCCTTTGGTCGTGCTCTCACTACAACATAATTTGCTTTTAGTGGGATATATTTAGCGACATTTGATTTAAATGTCACTATTTTAAATTTCTTGTAGTATATATAGAGGATTTAGTGACATTTATTAGAACCATTAGTAGCATAATAAAAAGTCACACTAAAGCTTTTTGCGACATAGAATATAGTGACATTTCTCACAAATGCCACTATGGACTATAGTGACAATTACATATGCCACTAAAGACCAAATAAAGTGTCGCTAAATCACTTTATAGTGGAACTTAAAATAAAAACCAATAATTATTACACTAAAAATATGAATTAATGGCATTTTTTTAATGCCACTAAATCCAATGTCGCAAAAAGTTAAATTTGTTGTAGTGTCTCCTTTATGGGTATGAGTTACCGTTGTCCTTCCCTCCTCAGACTCTGTCCATAGTTTTTCTATGAGCTAGATTAACTGGGTAGGATGATGATGATTTAGTTCAAATTTAATATGTTAATAGTTTTAACACTATTATTGATAATTTTATTGACTATTCATTTGTTGTTTGAAATTCATCCATTGAATGATTGAATAATACTATTTTATATAACTTTGTTCTAAAATTGTGAAACAGAATCATAATTAGGTTGAAATTGATCAGTTTAACGTTAAAATTAATCACTCATAGGTGCAAATTCAAGTTTTTTACTTTAATTGATATGATTAAGTATTACTTTACATTGAAATTGAAACCTATAAGGTCAAAATTGATAACTTTAAGGTTAAAATAGATCAATGCCCAGAAAATGAAAAAATAAGGGAAAACGTGTACACACGCGAATTGGACCCACTCTTGGTCTAAATTTGAGACGGTCTCGGCCAAGTTTTGGTGGAGATTTATTATTTATCACATGTTTTTTTAAATACAACTTTTAAATTAATGTAAGTTTTTGGTCTTAGTTAGAGTATCAGAGTATCTATTTCTGAGTTCAATTATATCGTTGTCCTACTTCTTAAGTTGTACTCGATCTCTCAACCTATCATATCATGTAATAAAAAAACTTAGATTTTATTAAATTTTAAAAAATATTTTAAATTAAGCATCTCTAGAAAGTTTTAAAAATCAGACATGAATATTTTCTTTAATAGTAACTTTAGAAATTACAATAATCATTTCAACATAAAAAAATTAATGTAAAATATAGTGTATTGAAAATTAATAAATTATTAGGATTATACTTGTGCTATGCACAATTCATACTTTTGTTTATTAGAGATTATACGAGTTCATAATATGTAGGACCTTTGACTAAAATTTAGCAAAGTCATCATTAAAAAAACCTTTTACCACTACTCAGTATGCTTGATACTTAATAGTTATCAATTAAGCATTAACAAATCAATACTAAATGTAATCATAATATATAATAAAACTCAAAGTGCTAATGAAGTTATTATAGTGATACACTTTAATAAATATTATGATTAAATATTCCCTTATAACTGGATGTTTAAATTAAATTTTAGAAAGAAAAATACTAAAATTAGTGAACCCAAATGTACGTTATTAATAATCATTGATAGTAGTAGTAGTAGTTGAAAAATCTTCAATAGTATCAATTGTATAATACTTACATGTGTGTGTTTTTTTTTGTGTGTATTACATACTAAAAAGGTATATTGATGACTCTTTTGTTGTGAATTTATAATAGTACATTACATTAGGAAATATAAAGAGAGGGTTCAAAAAATAAACTTAAATACTACTCAACTAAGTTTGCTAAACCCTAAATTAATCTTTCTCACAAGTTTTTCTCAATCATCAATGCAAATTTGTCTTCTTCAAACTTAATTTCTGACAACAATAAAATAATAAAAAATTTAATTTTTTTCTAATTTCGGTAAACATTTCGTAGATGTAATTTGTAGGAACATTAAATGGGAAGAGTAATAAATTAAAGTAGTAATACATATGCATGTTAATACTAAAATATAATCAATTCATTATTAAATTGAAGAGACGTAAATAATCCTCAGGAATCGTGGGATACGAAGTGATTTGCCCTTATCTAGTAATCCTGCTTAGGCCCGATAAAATCTGATTCTAACTGCTAATTTGATCTTAACCTAACTTGAAATAAGTGAGTTTGAGTTTAGATTTTTTAATCTATTCAATTAAATAAACCAACCCAATCTAATTTGTTTATTATATGAATTTGGTCAAGCTAGGTTAAAATTTTAAATTAAGATGAAACCGATTAGTATAACCCATTTAATTAAACGAGTAAATATCGAAATAAAATCAATAAGTATAACATAAACTTAATTAAGATAAAATGTAGCCAATGTTAAAGACCCTTAAAAGAAAAGAAAAAACTCTAAATGGGTTAAATGGATCGAAATCAGTTCAACCAGATTTGTTATAGATTAGGTCAGAGTTGAGATTTTTAAACCCATTAACTAAACACGTTAGGTTTAAATCAATGAGTTTCAGACCTATTTATACCTATCTAAATTCAAACCCGATTCAAGTTGACTTGTTTGACTGATATATGTACTCTTACTTAGGGATGGCAATGGCTCAGACTCGGCTCGGATTATACATATACTCCGACTTTTCTTCGGATAATAGTCAGACTTTTTTTTTTCAGTCCACCTTCACTCGGAGTCGGATTATACATACTTCAAGTTGCCCCGACTCGAACTCTCAGACCTCCACTGGAGTCGAATTATCATCAAACAGTATCGTTGTTATATCAACTAATGATTTTAAAGCATACAAAATAAACAAAATATATTTTTCAAATACAATTTAACTATTTTAAAAAAATGAAATAGTCCTTCTACAACAAATTAACAAAATTTTCTCGTATTTTGATTTGGCGTATTTTATTTCTCTTAATCTGATTTGTCGTATTCTGATTGATTAATCTAAATAAAAATACCAAGTAGTTTTTCAAAATCGAAAATTACAATTAGTATGAGAGAAAGCTTGAATTAGTCATGTCTAGAGTTTTAAAGGAAACAAAATATTGGTGTAAAAGTCAAATTAAAAGTCGGATTTCCTTCAGGGTCGGACTCGGGTCGAAGTGTCAGATTTTTAATGAGGTCCAACTCCGATCCGTCTCTAACTCGAACTCGAATCGTAAAGTCGGAGTCAAATGACTTTTTCCTTGAACTCAAATCGTATTATTTTTCTCGGATTGAATCGGACTAGGGTCGAATTCGGACTGAATTGCTATTCCTACTCTACTTCGTAGTGGCTTCTAGTTAGTTTAGGGCTTTTTCTACATGTCCACAAAACCAAAATTAATGGATGGATTAACTAATGAAGTAAAGGTTTTTATATATTTTCATGGGATATGATCAAATCATCAATTTAATTAAATATGGTGCTTAGTTCGAAAATAACCATTTTTAAATCTATACTCTGATTAATGAATAATTAAAACAAGCGCGCGTTAGCATATGAATTGTCATGTGCATGCATATTACTTAATCATTTTATTTAATCACTGGATGCCAGTGCGATGTACGATTTTATTAAATTTTTAATATATTTTTTGTAAATAAAAAATTAAAAATTGATGGCTTTATGTTTTAACCATCTCAAAATATCCTATACTCATTTAATGAATAACATTATAAAGATTTTATAAATAAGTAAAAGAAAATTAAATAAAATATATGATTTTCTAATATGTTAAATAATTGACCTAAACAGCAAAAAATCAATAAATATTGATAATATTATAGTTATAATTAGAAAATAAAAAAGTCAAAAGATATGAACATTAGTAATAAATGCAATGACATCATAATTGAGTTTTAGAGGGAAAACTTTCATTGAGAAAATGACACGTAAGCATTTTTAAAAAGTGATGACATCATCAGTGTTTTGTTTTAGTAATAGTTATATATAGACAAGTATGATGTCTAGTTTATGGATTAAAATTAATCACAAATTAAGTATGATAAATAAATAAATAGGGCAATATAACGTTCCTATTTTCCAATGTTACATATATTATGGAACAGATGAAGTATGATGCTTAATTAAAAAAACAACCATCTTGCTCTCTTTGTTTTCAAATGTTCTTCCCATTCATTTTTTTTTCACAGATTCCATTGAAAACTTTAAAACTAAATAATTAAATAGTGAGTTTTAAAAAAATTCTAAAAAGTTGATATTGCATGCATATTTTGAGACCAATTTAACAAGATCCCACATGAATATGTTTTTTCTTATAGATCAATGACTAAGTCGTAGTAAAAGTTCAACACTAAAATTTGTAAATTTAAAAAGTATAAATTGTGACCAATCTCACAAGATCTCACATAAATATGTTTTTCTTATGAATCAATAACCAATTGTAATCAAAGTTTAACACTAAAATTTGTAAATTGTATTCGTGAATAACAAGATCTATACTCTAATGAATAATTAAAAAAAGAGTAAGCATATGAGTTATTGTCATATGCATGCTTATTACTTAATTATTTTACTTCCTTTAATTCCTTATTACATTACATTCATATATCTTGGAACTTCAATTCTATAAATAGTATTACCATTTTTCATCCTTCATCAACTCAATTTGCACCAAAACATTCAACTACTCTCAAACAAAAGGAAAAAAAAAAGAAAAAGAAAAATGGGTGTCATTAATTTGATGAGTGTAATATTAATGATATTATTTTCAACCCTCTTAATTAGCGGCAATAATGCCCAGATTAAAGACACTGACGGAGATCCACTCATCAATGGCGGAAATTACTTCATCCTTCCAAAAGGCATAAGCGTAAATGGCGGGCTTACAATCACTTCACCATGTCCATATTACATAACCCGATCCAAAGACGAAACCTTTCCGGGCATACCCGTTACCATTTCTTCACCTTCTAATATTCCTTTCATTTATGAGGGTTTACCCATCAGTATTAGATTTGATTTCATTAAAATTGATACTTGTATGCAATCATTAAAATGGCAGGTTATTGCTGACGAAAGCACAGGCAAATCTTACGTTCGTACAGGTGCTACTCATTTGACGTGGCCTGATTTCTACATTTTGGGATATGCATCGTATAAAATTAGACATAATAATAAAACACATGAAGGAGAAATTGGTTTCTTTAAGAAGGATGGATTATTGGGAATACATACTGATACTCCTCTTACTGTTCTGTTCAAGAAAACAGGTTTTAATAATGGTATTGCCATGAAAGTCTAGATGTTTCGAGATCCTACCTTTTAAATTATTCACTTATCACTCATATTGAGCCTAAATGTCCCCTTTTTTTCACTATTTACTTATTACTCTTAATTTGTTTTTTACTCTTAATCTATAAGTTAAAACATACTCATGTGGGATCTTGTTTGATTCATCTCAATACGTGCTACAAAAAAATAACAAGATAGCGACGACAACGAATAGAAGCCATTTCGAAGCCATCACCCATATGGCGTTGGAATGGCTACTGACAGATACCGAAGCCAAACATGGCGTAGTCACAGTGGATTACCGTAGCCATTCTGAAGCGATTTTTGGCGTCAGAATACATATCAGTAGCCATTCTGACGCCATTTTCATTGCCCAGCTTTTTTATACAATTATTATTATTTATTATTTATTATTTATTAGTAATATTTTAATATTATTTATTATTTTATTTATTAATAAAATTTTAATATTAATTAGTAAAAATTAGGATTTTATAATTAAAATTTTTTTAACGGGAGTCTATAATTTAGATTTTAAGTTTTATTTTATTTAAAATAACAATAAATAAAAAAATAAAACCAACAAAACAAAAATAACAAATAAAATATATACGACAAAAAATATAATTAACTAATTATAATTTTTTTGTTTTCAAACTAAATATATAAATAATGAAAATATTCACAAATACATTACAAAAGTTATAAAATAACTAAATTTAATTAGTAATTGTTTTGATGAAATATTGAACTTCCTATATCATCTAATTATACCGCCACCGTTTCCACCGCCACCGTTTCCACCACCACGCCTAATACGATATCCGCCCGAACCACCTGAAGCACGCGTGTTATGAGATCCATGAGAGGCACCAGGACTTCCACCATGAGCACCCAAACCCTAAAATATGCACAAAACAAAAAAAATAACCTTAAAAAACTGCATTCGACAATAACCTTAAAAAACTGAAGATTGAAGCAAATAAACAACAAAAACCGTACCTTAAAAATCATACAAAAAAATAATCCTAATACAAAAACCCTAATATAAAAAACTGAAAAATTTCGAAAATTGAACTATAAAAATTCGAAACACTCACGGTTGAACTATAAAAACTGAAGATTGAAACAACTAAACAACAACAACAAAATTGAACTACAAAAAAATAACCCTAATACAAAAACCCTAATTCTGATTTCCAAAGGTTGAAAATTGAACTACAAAAAAATAATCCTAATACATAAACCCTAATATAAAAGGCTGAAAAGATTCGAAAATAAACAACAACAACAACAACAACAACAACAACAAAATTCGAAACAAAAAACCATGATTGAACTATAAAAAAAAACTGAAAAAATAAAAGGAAAACTAACCGAAAATTGAGGAATGCAGATTGAAGCTTGAGGGTTAATAATGAAACGCTCACGGTTGAAGATGGTGAAAATTTAGTATGAAATTGAAAATACCACCAACAATGAAGATTGAGAGTAAAATTGTTTAGCAAAGTAGATTAATGAGGAAGGAGAAGTTTAAAGGAAAAAGGAAGAAAGAAAAACCGGGTGAGTTGAAAAGGCACTGCAGCAAATTTTTGGAAACTTGTGCATATCAAATGGCTACGGTATGTTGGCGTAGCCATACGTTGGCTTCGGTATGGCTACGGAGAGTGGGCGTAGCCATGTTATGGCTTCGGCATGGCTTCGCATATAGCCGTAGCCATCTGTGGCGACTGTTGGTGTCAGTAGCCACGCCGTAGCCATGCATCGCTACGGATTGAAGCCATCCTGATTTGTTTTTGTAGTGACAAAGATTATTAATATCAGATTTTTATCATTTTTAATTAAGAATAATTTGAGATATTAAGTGTTAAAATGTTGACTCGGCAAGTGTGAAAAACTAAATAGGACAATTAGGCTGAATAGGAGGTAATATTAGTTGATGAATAAGTTTGTTCCTCCCTTTTAGATGATTAATCATGTGGTTACACATTTTATGTGCAAAAGGATCGGAGGATACAAATATTGTAGTCTTGTCTTTTATTTATTCGTTTTAATAAGGAAAATTCCATATCTTTACATTCAGTTTTAATGAAATGTCAGTGGTAACACTTTTTTAACAAAATTCCTCGATAATAGCATTCAGTTTATGCACTATTTATTTGCCGTAGCATTTTCCGTTATATTCTTGTTAACTTCCGTTTAATTCATCATTTTGTAAGTTTTTTCCACATGGTAACATCCAATTTTGTTTAATTCACCATTTTAACGTTTAATTCACTATTTTAATGTTTAATTCATCGTTTAATTCATTAACGCCCATTGATGTTTAATAATTTTATGGAAAAATTATAAGAAATTACCTAATTTATAGGTCTATTTGCAAAACACTACCTTAATGTTTTTTTTTCCACATACTACCTAATCTAATATATTTCTCTGCAAATGGCTACCACTTCACGAAACACGTTAGTTGACCGTTAAATTTGAGTGTTTGATCATTTTGAGAGGTTAAGTTGTCTATGTAGTAGTATCTCATTAGTCCTAGTATTTTAAATAATTTAGAATTAAAACACATAAATTAACAAAATAAAAATAAAAGATATTTGACGTCATTTTTACCTATCATAACGATTTTTTTTCAAAAAACGGATGTTGCACACAATTAACCTTATGGGATAATTCTTGATACGTAAATCGAAAAAGATATTTGACGTTATTTTACCTATCATAACGATTTTTTTTTTTTGAAAAAACGAACATTGCGATTTTCCTTATGAGATAACTCTTTCGAAAATCCGATCGAAACAAGTACTTATTCAAAAGAGTATTTGTTTCAACTGGTGAATTAAACGTTAAATTTATTTTTCCATAAAATTATTTAACGTTTATAATTTTTCCATAAAATTATTAAACATATATGGGCGTTAATAAATTAAACGGTGAATTAAACATAAAAATGGTGAATTAATCAAAAATTGGATGCTACCATGTGAAAAAAACTTGAAAAATGATGAACGAAACGGAATTGAACAAGAACTTAACGGAAAATGCTACGACAATTAGATAGTGTATAAACTGGATGCTACCATGTGAAATTTTCTTTAAAAAGTGTTGACACTGACATTTCATAAAACTGGATACTACCATATGGAATTTCCCTTTGGTTTTTCAATGTCAACTCATTCTTGGCTTTTAATTGATCATTTTATTTTTGCCATTTACCTTTTACTCCTTTTAATTAGTCTCTTTGTTTTTTAAAGAGATTTCATAATAAATTTTATGAAAATTAAGAAAAGTAGAGATTAAACGAAAAAGTTAGTGGAAAAAATATAGGGATTATAACTTTTAAACAATGTTTAGCTAGTAAATATAAAAGGGATCATAAGCAATATAAAAATGTTAAAATAAAGTTAGTGGAAAATATGTGAGGACCATAAACATTATTAATCATTCAATCATAAAAATAAGGATAAATAACGTTAATTTTGTCTAAAATTTGTGATATAAATAGAAAGATTCTTAATGGGAGCAATAAATGAAAGAATTCAAAATGACAAATAAAAACAACTTTAAGGAACTGAGTTAGAAAGTATGTTAGAAAAATAGATTGTATTGTTGTTTCTTCTTTGTATTTCCCCTATTCTAAATATTTCAATGTTTAAAAATTTATACAGTCCAATAAACTATTTCAATTCCTAATATTTCCAATTCTAATATAATAAAAAATTATAAATCCTGACACGAACTAATATCTCACTCGACTATATATTAACTTATACATCAAATTAACTAATGCAATATCAGACCAAGTATCACGTAAAGTCATGAGTTTGAATTTGTTTTCTCCTTCTAATTCAAGTGAAATGTGTAGCTAGGGATGGTCATGGGGCGGGTCTGGAGCGGGTCCAACCAGACCCGGACCCAGACCCTTTTAATTTTTTGAGATTCAGACCCGGATCCGGACCTTAAGGGTCCAAAATTTTCAGACCCGGACTCAGACCCTTCGAATCTGATGGGTCTAGGGTCCTTAATGGGTCCTTAGTGGGTCTAAAAAAAAGTCTCTTTGATTTGTCAAATTTGAAACATTTGTAAGTCATTATATTTTTTGTATATTTGTAAGAGAGTTATTATCGTATTTTACATATATTTAATACTAATTTAACTTTTAAACTCGCATAGCGTCACCCATATAGGCTTAAATTATATTATAAACACTAGTTCGAGTCCATGAAATAAGGGTAATTGGGTTAACACTTAGCAAGTAACATATATATTATTTATATATGTTATGATTATATGAAAAGAAAGTAAGTGTTGGGGGTAGAATTTATACGTAGAAGACAAATAAAATAGACAATTTGATATTTATAAGGGTCCGAGGGGCGGGTCCAGGGTCTAGATATTGGACCCGGTCCCGGACCCGCCAATTGTTTTTTAGATCCAGATCTGACCCGGATCCGATGGGTCTCGAAAAATAAAACCCAGACCCTTAAAAAAGGGGCGGGTTTGGGGCGGGTCCAACAGGGTCCTGGACCCATGACCATCCCTATGTGTAGCACTAGTAGTGGTGGATGTGTTGGAACCCATGGGGTCACGTGCATGCCCTAGGCATTTTTTAAAAATAAAAATTTAAAGTAGATTTTTCTATTGCTAAGAGTAAAACTGTAAAATTAATACTAAATTTTTTTGATGATAAATACTCCTTCATTTTACTAATTTTGTCTTATCTATTTATTTTGTCTCATTTTTTTATTAGGTCAGTTGATTTTTTTGTTCCATTTCCTTTTATGGTATGTCGTACTTAAAATTTTAACAAGTATTGTATGAGACCGTCTCACCGTGAAACGGGCCCATACAAGCAGTTTGTTAATAAAAAAAATTTTAAAAAAAAACAATAAAATCTGAATTCACACTTGTATAAGAAGCATTTTTTTAAATAACATGGGCTGACCCAATTGAGGCCGTCTCATGGTGAGACAACTTCAATAAAGAAAGTGCACTTTAATAAATTTAAAGAGGAATAAATTTAACTTTTTCTCTAGTTACATGTCTTGATGCATATAATTAAATTTAATGAATAAGTTCAAATTGTTATTAATTCAGTTGATGCATATAATTAAGATAGATCTTCATTATTAGCATTTTTTATTCGAAAATACTATTTTGTTATAAGAAACTCTTTCAGGAATAAAATTGCAATTTTGATATATTTATTGTGTTTCCACTTGTCATCTTACAGAAATAAAAAAAATAGTCATTAATTATACAAACGAAATCTGCCGAAATTTCTTCTATTAGTGGGTGCCCCCGGGACCCTGAATCCTAGATCCGCCAATGCTGCTAGTCATCGTCATCGACATACTACTAAAGATAATGATATAATTTATTAATATTAATTGACTGTCAATTGAAATAATAATCTGAAAATTCTAAGTATATAATCTTGCATCCTATCAATTAAAACATCTACTCATATAAATAGAAATGATAATGAATATAAGACCCTATTGGACAAGCTCTAGTGTGCAATATACTCTCGTCTTATTTTCTTGGGCACGGTTATTAAGGGTGATTCTCGTCTTATTTTCTTGGGCACGGTTATTAAGGGTGATTTGGGGTCCATTAAATAGTAAGTAATTGAGGTATTTTAAATGATTATATTAATTGTAAAGGTAGTTGTGGGGGTATTGTAAGTAGTAAAAGTAGGGGTATTTTGGACATCACTTGTGTGAACATGGGGTATTTAGGTAAAAAAAATTGACAAAAAAAAATGTAACAATTAATATGAATTTGCCAAATAAGAAAATGTGATAACTAAATAGAATCGGAGTGAGTATTAACCATAAGAAAGAGGAATTAAGAAAAAATAGTGTTTCCATGTGTCGTTGGTTACATCTTGATTTGATCTTATCCACATTCAATTTTCTAAGGAGCAATTGTCAAATTGTTTAATAAGGTAATTAAATGTTAACAACTAGAAATTAAATAATCATTCCGGGTTGAATTCGATTTTGGGTAGGTGTTTCAGATAGGTTTAAAATTGGATTATATATTCACATTGAATTTTATATTATTTAAATTTAATTTAATATCAGATCAAAATCTAAATCGATTATAAATTCGAATAAATATCGAATCACTTAAATCTGTTTTGAACAATTTTAATTACAATAAGATGCTAGCTCAAGCCAAGATCAGGATTGGCGTAGGTTTCAAATTAAAAAAATGAATAAAAGAAAGGTGGACATGTCGTGAATGAATTGTTAGCCCTTTTATAAGTTTCAGGATAAGATTTATTATCTATCACGCTTATTTTTTAAAATAACTCTGAAATTAATATAAAGAGATTAATATTTATAGAAGGGGAAATTACTTTAAAAACTCCCATCTATTTACGCTTTAAATATAAAACTCTCAATTGATTATTATTCAAAACTCTTAACTATAGGCCCATCTTAAATATAAAACACCGATACATTTTATAACCTGTTTTAACCGGTTATCTTTTGTTGAAATGGAAGGATACGTGAAGGGTCGTGTAAGGTCAAAGGAAGTGAGGTGATTAGTAAATACAATTGGGTCCCACTACTTCTCAACTAAAACCAATTTATCCGGTTATAAGTCACCTTGGACTTTAAATATAAAATAAGCCTAAAGTTGGGAGTATTAAATAATAATGAGTTGTTGGGAGTTTTATAATTAAATGGCGAATAATTGAGAGGTTTTAATGTAATTTTCCTTGTAGAACGTAGGTTCATGTCTCAGTTAAGTGGGTATTACTTCCTCCATTTCTTAAAGAAGTGTTATTTGTCATTTTACGTGTTTTATTTTTCATTCCTAAAATTTTTTTATACTACCTCCGTTCCATTTTACTTGCAACACTTACCATTTTTGGAAGTTTCATATTACTTGCAACATTACTATTTTTGGCAAAAATAATCTACTTATTTTATCCTCACTTTATTCCTACCCCACTACCACCATCAATCATACATCATCCCATTAATTATTTAATATACCCACAAGTCACAACCACTATCTACTTATAATAAAAAAAAATTATTTCTACCCCACATATCACCATCAATCATACATCATCCCTACTTTTAACATACTGATTTGACGACCCTTAAAATACGTGTTAAATCCAATGGTGCAACTAAAATGGAACGGAGGAAGTATAATCTAAATCTTTATATACTTTAAAGTCGTCGCGGACGATCCATAAGGGGAAGACATATTAAAAGCAATATTCCTACACTTATTCCATTGTAAACATTTATCCTCAAAGAAGCAAATTAATTAATTACATGCACAAAATTAGTAAAAATGAATGAGTTTATTTATATAATGAAAGTAAAAAAGCAATTTACCTATTTTTCGTTTCTACCCTAATATTATCAACTTGATTCTCATCAGATCTCCTTACTCATTATATATACCTAAACTCGATTGATACTCCTTAATTATGGAACAGAGGAAGTATGACGCTTAGTTAAAAAATTAAACAATCATTATGCTATCTTCCTATTTTTCATAATATAAATAAATAAAAACAACTCATAAATGAAAAGTTTAAAATTGAAGCCTAAAATAAAATGTAGCCCATGTTAAAAACCTTTAAATTATAAAACAAACAACTTTAAATGGGATAAATTTGCCGAAATCGTTCAACCTGATCTATTGCAGATTAGATCAGGGTTGAGATTTTCGACCTGATTAACTAAACACGTTAGAATTAAATCAAGAGGATTCTGACCTATTTATACATGATCCAAATTCAAACCAGATTCAAGTTGATCCCGTTTGACTGAACTGTACTCCTACTTCCTAGTGGCTTCTAGTTAGTTCAAGGGCTTTTTCTCCATGTGCACAAAACCAAAATTAATAGATGGATTAACTTATGAAGTACATGTTTTTATATATTTTCATGGGATATGATCAAATCATCAATTTAATTAAATATGTTTTTTCTTATAGATTGATGATTAGTGGTAGTAAAAATTCAACACTAAGGGGTCGCTTGGATTGAGGGTAAATATTTAAGGGATAATAAAAGTCAAAGTAGGAATTTAAGGTTAGTTAGATAGGTGATTAAAGGAATTTGATTGTTGGAGAAATGGAAGAATGAATTAGAAGATAATGAAAAAATAGAGAAAATAGCAATAAGTTCCCTTATTTTGGGGTATAAATTTACCCTAGGGGGAGGTGGGGGAATTCTTTACCTTCAAATGAGTGAAATCAAACTCTTTTTCTAGTCATCATTTTTAATCTACTCCTATTCTACCTCTATCACAATTATTTCAATAACTTCATTTGCATATCTAATTACCTTTGTTACATTAGTTTGACTTTTTTTACTACCTTAAATATTTACTCTCAATCCAAGCGACCCCTAAAATTCGTAAATTCTATTTAAGAATTTACAGATTCCAATGCAAACTTAAAATTAAATAATTAAAATTGTGTGTTTTTAAAAATTATAAAAAGTTGATATTTAGAATGTATAGATTAAGACCAATCTAACAAGATATAAATATGGAGTATATTATAAGATATAAATAAAAATAAAAATAAAAATAAAGCCAATATCTTTAAACTGGTATATTTGTTAATTATGTCATTTAACCAAGTAATTGTTCTAAAAGAGTCATCTCTCTTTCCTCCTTATTTTTTTTTTGCAATAATTAAAAACACAAATAAATTAATTTTATGTGCATGCTTATATTATTACTTGATTATTTTACTTCCTTTCCTTATTACATTACATTATTCATATATCTTGGAATCTCAATTCTATAAATAGTACTACCATTCTTCATTCTTCATCAACTCAATTTGCACCAAAACATTCAACTACTCTCAAACAAAAGAAAAAAAAGAAAAAAGAAAAATGGGTGTCATTAATTTCACGAGTGTAATTTTTATGATATTATTTTCAAGCCTCTTAATTAGCGGCAATAATGCCCAGATTACAGACACTGACGGCGATTTACTCCGAAATGGTGGGAAATACTTCATCCGTCCACAAGGCATAAGCGTAAATGGCGGCCTTACAATCACTTCACCATGTCCATATTACATAACCCGATCCAAAGACGAAACCTTTCCGGGCATACCCGTTACCATTTCTACACCTTTTAAAATTCCTTTCATTCATCCGGGTTTTCCCGTCAGTATTAGATTTGATGTCATTATAATTGATACTTGTATGCAATCATTAAAATGGCAGGTCGTTACTGAGGAAAGTACAGGCAAATCTTATGTTCGTACTGGTGGTAGCGATTTGTCGCCGGATTTCTCCATTTGGGGAAGTGGGGCCGCCGGGGGATCGTATAAAATTAATTATAATAATGCAGCTGGAGAAGAAGTTGGTTTCTTTGAGAAGGATGGATTGTTGGGAGTCAACACTGGTACTCCTCTTTCTGTTGTGTTCATTAAATCAGAAGGTTTTAATAAAGGTATTGCCATGAAAGTCTAGATGTTTCTAGATGGTTCTAGATCCTACCTTTTTTTTATTATTATTAGTTGATGAATAAGTTTGTTCCTTCCTTTTTAGATGATTAATCATGTGGTTACATATTTTATGTGGAAAAGGAGGATACAAATATTGTACTCTTTGTCTTTTATTTATTTGTTTTAATAATTAATTATGTGTTGTTCAATGTTAACTCATTCATGTTTAGCTTTTAATTGATTCGATTATGTTGGGTTTGTTTATCTTCAAATCGAGAAATTAAAGATGGTGTGCACATTTTATTAATTCGTTTTGAGATGAGATGTATCTCTTTGGCTTTTGAAATGTGTGCAATTCGTATTTTCCCGTTAATATGCTGACATTCACAATAAGTCCATCCTAATTTAACAGATCTTCATTTTATTTGACATTTATCTTTTACTCCCTTTAGTCGAATTTGAAATAATGAAGACTCGAGACTGGACCTGTTACATTCGGTCCGGTTTTGGTCCAACCTTAAAAACTACCAGTCCGATTCAGATTTAGACCGGATGGACCGGCTACAGAAATTTAAATTTTTATGAAAAAAAATATCATGAATTATATTATCGTACTCACTCTTATCATCCTTTATTATTTAAATCTATCATTTATTAATTTAAATTTCATGTTATTTGATAAGATAAGGGGTAGAAAAAAATTGTAATCTATCAATAGAGACAAAATATTCAAACAAAAAGCAAGTGATCCAGAGACCAAAAGCATAATCGAAAATAATGATTTTAATCGATTACTGCTTTTCATCTAAAATATTGAACAATTTAATTTTTTAATTCTTCTAGAAAAAATGATTATAATAGAAGTGGTGTCAAGTGACTAACCAAAAAATGGACATTAATCTACTGTATGTTCTGTAACCAAAATGGACTATTACATGTTAACCGGTCCCATTCGGTCCAACACTATTTTTTTCGGGTTTAGACGGGATCGGACCGCAACCTTGATTCGAGAATTTTGAAGGACAAGAGACTGGACCTAATGCTTTCGGTCTGGGTTCAACTAGTTCGACCGGACCTGATGCTTCCGATCCGGGTTTAATCGGTTCATGTCTGGACTGCTGGTCCGGTCACTACAACATAATTTGCTTTTAGTGGAATATATTTAGCGACATTTAAATTAAATGTCGCTATTTCAAATTTCTTATAGTGTATATAGAGGAATTAGTGACATTTATTAGAGCCTTTAGCGGCATATTAAAAAGTCACACTAAAGCTTTTAGCGACATAGGATCTAGTGACATTTCTCACAAATGCCACTATAGACTATAGTGACAATTACATATGTCACTAAAGACCAAATTAAGTGTCGCTAAATCACTTTATGGGGGAACTTAAAATAAAAACTAATAATTATTACACTAAAAATATGAAGTAGTGGCTTTTTTAATGCCACAAATCCAATGTCGCAAAAAGCTATATTTGTTGTAGTGGGTCTAATTTTGCACAACCCTACTTGTCTCAGTTAAGTGGGTATTACTCCCTGCCTTTTTAAAAGAAGTGTTATTTGTTATTTTAGGTGTTTCATTTTTTATATCCATACAAAATCTTTTGAGTAATCTAAGTCTTTATATACTCTAAACTCGCCAAGCATCCAAGGTGAAAATCTATTCTCAAAGGTACTAACAAATTTATTACATGCGCAAAATTAGTAAAAGTAAATGAATTTATTTAGGGAAATTCCATATGGTAGCATCCAGTTTTGATGAAATGTCAATGGTAGCACTTTTTAAAGAAAATTCCACATGGTAGCATCCAGTTTATGCACTATCTAATTACCGTAGCATTTTCCGTTAAGTTCTTGTTAAATTCCGTTAAATTCATCATTTTGTAAGATTTTCCACATGGTAGCATCTAGTTTTTGTTAATTTACCATTTTAACTTTTAATTCACCATTTTAATGTTTAATCACCGTTTAATTCATTAACGCTCATAAATGTTTGATAATTTTATTAAAAAATTATAAGAACTATCTAATCGGGTCGAAACAAGTACTTATTCGCCTATTTTTTGATACGTAAACCGAAAAAGATATTTGGCGTCATTTTTACCTATGATAACGATTTTTTTTCAAAAAATGGACGTGCAAATACCCTTATGGCGTAACTCTTTCGTAAATCTGGTCGAAATATCGCCTATTTTCCGATACGTAAACCGAAAATGATATTTGACGTCATTTTTACCCATCATAACGATTTTTTTTTTGAAAAAACGGACGTCGCTACTATCCTTATGGGATAACTCTTTCGAAAATTCGATTGAAACAAGTACTTATTCGAAAGAGTACTTGTTTCGACCGATGAATTAAACATTAAAATGGTGAATTAAATGTTTAAATTATTATTCCGTAAAATTATATAACATTTATAATTTTTTTCCATAAAATTATTAAACATTTATGGACGTTAATGAATTAAACGGTGAATTAAACAATAAAATGGTGAATTAAACGTCAAAATGATGAATTAAACAAAAACTGGATGCTACCATGTGAAAAAAACTTACAAAATGATGAATTAAACGGAATTTAACAAGAACTTAACAGAAAATGCTACGGCAATTAGATAGTGCATAAACTGGATGCTATCATGTGGAATTTTCTTTAAAAAGTGCTATCATTGGCATTTCATTAAAACTTGATGCTACCATGTGGAATATCTCATTTATTTATTTTATGAAAGAAAAAATATATAGCATGTATTCTTCGTTTCTACCCTCATATTATCAACTTGATTCTCATGAGATCTCCTTACTCATTATATATATACCTAAACTCGATTGATATTCATTCTTACAAGATCAATTTCGTGCTTGACTGTCGCCTTACACAATTTAATAAAAAGAAACGTTGGAAAAGGGTGGCGACGAGCTGGTTACGAAAATTTATCGTCACCATTTTTCAGAAATACTTCGACAATAAGTTTGTCGTTGTCTTTCCCTCATCATTGACGATGAACAGGGAGTCATCGCCATTTATCATCACCATTTTAACATTCTTTTATAGTTAATATTGACACTTATGTTATCAACTTTCGAATAATTGCTAGTTCAAAGTGTATTTTTATATAAAATGTCATCATCAAAAGATTACATTTTCTATTTTCTCTTGGATCAATAAACCATAACAAAGAGGAAATGTCATTAAGAGAGTATAGATTTTTCTATTATAGTGGAGCGAAAGAGAGTCGTGGAAGACTTGAGTGAACTGCAACTCTTTAAGAAACTAACTAGGGATAGGAATAGTTGGACACGTTAGATTCATACTCTAGACTGTTAATAATTTCTTTTGTCCTTCTTGTCCTCGTGTCTTGTTGTTTATTAATTACCCGTCCTTTTGAACTTTTTATTCACAATAAGTCTATTATATTATCCGATCTCTTGTTTTGGCTAATGTCGTGTTTCTGCAGGTAGAGCTGTTCATGGGCGGGCTACCCGCTAGGCCCGCCCAATCCGGCTCGAAAAACGGGCGGGCATGGACAATGTTTTTAAAAAAAATTTAAAGTTTGGACGGGTAATACCCGCCCGCCATGATAAACGGGCGGGAAGCGACACCAAAAAAATACCCGCGGGTATACCCGCCCGCCCGCTTAGTTTAATATATTATTTATTAAATAATTAATTCTATTAAATATTAAACTATACTACTACATGACCCATACGCAATTTTAGTTTATTACTTTTCTACTAGCCTTAAGGTTTACTTCTTTTAGACTTTAATATTTTTAACCCTCAAAGCACTCAAGCAATCGACTATCAAAGTTCGAACAAGTAGCCGACTCCACCGTCTATATTCAATATTCATGTAATTTGAGTGTTTTGAGACTTTATATATATTTAGAGTATTTTAGAGATAATGTATTATATTTTGTTTGTTCTTATAAAAACTTAACTTTATAATATGATTTATATTTTAAATTTTTATATAAAAATACTCGCCTACCCGCGGGTCCCGCCCGCTTTAAAAATGGGCGGGTAGCGACAAAAAAATATGCCCGCGAATGCGGGCGGATTTTTGAATATTTGAGCCCGCGGGTAGAATTTTTAGGTGCTACCCGGTCCGCTACCAGCCCAAGCCCGCCCATGAACAGCTCTATCTGCTGGTAGTTTTGATCTTGATGCAACAACATTAATCACATTCATTATTTACCTCTATTACTCCTTCTTAAGGAAATATGAGTATGAATTGTCCGTCATCTTCCTTCACCCAGACCATGTGTTTGAGCGGGATATAAATTAATAATGATGATGATCAATTAACCATAACAAAGAGGAACTAAGAAAATAATCTCTCTACGTGGCGTTGGATACATTTGGATACATTGTGATTTGATCTTATCAACTTTAAGTATTTCCAAGGAGCAGTTGTCAATCGTGTGTTTTGTAAATTGTAATGGGGTAATTAAATGTTATACATAGCTAAAAATTAAATGTTTATTTAGATTATCAGATTAATGTTGGATTAGATGGTTTAGCTATATTTAAAGTCAGATTATATATTCACATCGGTCATAAATTATTTTATATTCAATTTAATATCGGATTAAAATCAAATTTAACTACAGGTGCAAGTAAATATTAAATCATTCTATCTGTTTAATTAACTCTAATTATAGCCCATGTGGATAAATATGTCAGCTCAAGACAAGATCAGGATTGGCGTGGGTTTCAAATTTTAAATAACAAATAAAAGAAGGTGCACATGTTGTGCATGAATTGTTTGCATTTAATTTCTAGGTTTTGTCAAAAGACCAATGCTTAGGCTCTAATTTAGAAGTTTTAGGATAAGATTTATCACCTGGTCTTGGCCGAGACCGACTCAAATTGAGATCAAGAGTGGGTAGGTTTAATTTAAGCGTGTATCAACCTTATATGCTTTCTTTCGTGTTTTTTTCCCGTTTCTTTTAATATTAAAGGTATTAATTTTGAACTTAAAAGGTATCAATTTTGACCGTAAAATAAACTTTAAACAGATCAATGAACATGAAAATTTCAATTTTGACCTATTTGTGATCGATTTTGACATTAAACTAATCAATTTCTACCAGATATGATTTTATTTCACAATTTGAGAACGAAGTTAATAAAATGATATTATTTTATCATTCTATGGATGAATTTTAAGCAACAAATGAATGGTTAATAACACTATCAGACCTTCTTTGCTATATGAGACTGAATGTTGGACCGTAAAGAAGATTTTTGAACATAAAATGAAAGTTACAGAACTGCGTATGTTGAGGTAGATGTGTAGGCACACAATGATGGATCGAATTAGGAACCAAGGTTTAGGGACGAACTAGGGGTATCCCCTAGATTTCTGGTAAAATGCGCGAAAATAGATTGAGGTGGTTTGGACATGTGCACAGAAAGACTTTCGACGCCCCTGTGAGGAGGGTAGAATGCATTCTAGTAGAGGATAAAAGAAGTCGAGGAAGACCCAGGAGAACTTGGGATGAGCAAATAAAAGCTGACTTGCATGAGTTAAATCTCTCCAAGGACCTGACTAGAGACTGGAATAGTTTAAGGTGTCAATATCCATGTTTTAGACTTCTGATTTCCTCTTAGATTAATTATTGGTGTTCTTGTACTCTTGCTTTTCTCGTTCTTATGTTTATTATTAGTTTTATTTTTTTTCTTTTGTATATATATTTACTTTTTTATTTTATTTTATTTTATTTATTTATTTATTTTAATTGCTTTTACTTATTTTTATCTGTAGGTATCTAATTTATCTTTTCCGTGTACATACTTCTCTTTATCATTCTGAAGCCGGGGGACTCCTTTGGTCGTGCTCTCCTTTATGGGTATGAGTTGATGTTGTCCTTCCTTCCTCAGACCCTGTCCATAGTTTTTCTATGAGCGGGATTAACTGGGTAGGATGATGATGATGATTTAGTTCAAATTTAATATGTTAATAGTTTTAACACTATTTTTGATACTTTTATTGACTATTCATTTGTTGTTTGAAATTCATCCATTGAATGATTGAATAATACCATTTTATATAACTTTGTTCTAAAATTGTGAAACAGAATCATATTTAGGTTGAAATTGATCAATTTAACGTTAAAATTGATCACTCATAGGTTCAAATTCAAGTTTTTTTACTTTAATTGATATGATTAAGTATTCTTTACATTGAAATTGAAACCTATAAGGCCAAATTAATACCTTTAAGGTTAAAATAGATACATGCCCATAAAATGAAAAAATAAGGGAAAACGTGTACACACGCGAATTGGATTCACTCTTGATCTCAATTTGAGACGGTCTCGGCCAAGTTTTGGTGGAGATTATTATTTATCACATCTTATTTTAAATACAACTTTTAAATTAATGTAAAAAGATTAGATGTACAGAATGCAAGTTTTTTGTCTTAGTTAGAATATGAGAGTATGTATTATTTTATTCATATAAAGTTCTGAGTTTAATTTTTGTCCATTTTACTAAAACAGCTTGGTGTATATCGTTTTTTGTCCATTTATCAAACTAACCCTGTCTTTAAACTTAAATACTACTCAATTAAGTTTGCTAAACCCTAAATTAATCTTTCTCACAAGTTTTTCTCAATCATCAATGCAAATTTGTCTTCTTCAAACTTAATTTCTGACAACAATAAAAAAATTAAAAAATTTAATTTTTTCCTAATTTCGGTAAACATTTCTTAATTGTAATTTGTAGGAACATTAAATGGGAAGAGTAATAAATTAAAGTAATAAACATATGCATTAATAAAAAAATATAATCAATTCATTATTAAATTGAAGAGACGTAAATAATCCTCCAGGAATCTTGGGATACGAAGTGATTTGCCCTTATCTAGTAATCCTGCTTAGGCCGATAAAATCTGATTCTAACTATACTAATTTGATCTGAAATTAATTTGAAATAAATGAGTTTGGGTTGAAATTTTTTAATCTATTTAATAAATAAATCGACCCAATCTGATTTGTTTATTATATGAATTTGGTCAAGGTTAAAATTTTATATTCACGTGAAACCAATTAGTATAACCCATTTAATTAAACGAGTAAATTTCGAAATAAAATCAATTAGTATAACATAAACTTAATTTTTTTTCACATCTTCCTATTTTTCATAATAAATAAATAAAAACAACTCATAAATGAAAATTTTAAAATTGAAGCCTAAAATAAAATGTAACCAATGTTAAAAACCCTTAAATGAAAACAAAAAACTCTAAATGGGTTAAATGGATCGAAATCAGTTCGACCTGATTTGTTATAGATTAGGTCTGAGTTGAGATTTTTAAACCCATTAACTAAACACGTTAGGTTTAAATCAAGGGGTTTCAGACCTATTTATACCTATCTAAATTCAAACCCGATTCAAGTTGATTTGTTTGACTGATATACTCCTACCTAGGGATGGCAATGGGTCGGACTCGGCTCGAATTATACATATACTCCGACTTTGCTCCGGATAATAGTCAGACTTTTTTTTCAGTCCACCTCCACTCGGAGTCGGATTATACATACTCCAAGTTTGCCCCGACTCGGACTCTTGGACCACCAACGGAGTCGAATTATTATCAAACAGTATCGTTGTGATATTAACTAATGATTTTAAAGCATACAAAATTAACAAAATATATTTTTAAAATACAATTTAACTGTTTAAAAAAATGAAACAGTCCTACTACTACAATTTAACAAAATTTTCTCGTATTTTTATTTGGCGTATTTTATTTGTCTTAATCTAATTTGTCGTATTCTGATTGAATAATCTAAATAAATATACCAAGTAGTTTTTCAAAATCGAAAATTACAATTAGTACGAGAGAAAGCTTGATTTAGTCACGTCTAGAGTTTTAAAGGAAACAAAATATTCGTGTAAAAGTCAAATTAAAAGTCGGATTTCCTTTAGGGTCGAACTCGGGTCGAAGTGTCGGCTTTTTAATGAGGCCCAACTCCGGTCCGTCTCTAACTCGAAAAAGAATCGTAAAGTCGAAGTCGAATGACTTTTTCCTCGAACTCAAATCGGATTATTTTCCTCGGATTGAGTCGGACTAGGTCGAATTCGGACTAAATTGCTATCCTTAGTACTCCTACTTCCTAGTGGCTTCTAGTTAGTGCTGGGGCGTTCCACAAAACCAAAATTAATGGATGGATTAACTAAAGAAGTACAGGTTTTTATATATTTTCATGGTTTATGATCAAATCATCAATTTAATTAAATATGGTGCTTAGTTCGAAAACAACCATTTTTAAATCTATACTCTGATTAGTGAATAATTAAAAAAAGGGTTAGCATATGAATTGTCATGTGCATGCATATTACTTAATTATTTTATTTAATCACAAGTATGATGACTAGTTTATGGATTAAAATTAATCACATATTAAGTATGATAAATAAATAAATAAATAGGGCAATACAACGTTCCTATTTTCCAATGTTACATATAATATGGAACAGATGAAGTACGATGCTTCATTAAAAAACAACCATTCTGCTCTATTTGTTTCAAATGTTCTTCCTATTCATTTTGTTTCACAGATTCCATTGAAAACTTTAAAACTAAATAATTAAAATAGTGAGTTTTTAAAAATTCTAAAAAGTTGATATTGAGTGCATATTTTGAGACTAATTTAACATGATGCAACATGAATATGTTTTTTCTTATAGATCGATGACTAAGTCGATCGTAGTAAAAGTTCAACACTAAAATTCGTAAATTTTATTTGAGAATTTACAGATTCCAATGCAATCTTTAAAATGAAATAATTAGGATTGTGCGTTTTTAACAATAACATATGAAAACGGGTGGAGTAATCCAAATCTATACTCTAAAGAAAATTAAAAAAAGAGTAAGCATATGATGAATTATTGTCATGTATGCATGCTTATTACTTAATACGATACTCAATTTCATTAGATTTGAGGAACATATTTTAATCGTTTTTAACACATTTTGTATAGTAAGCATACAAGATAATAATTAACAAAACAACTATTTCGGTTAAGTATTCATAATTATTAGTACAAAATGACACTAAATAAAAGCTCATTAAAATTTTTTTTTACAATTTAATATAACATAATATATAATGCACATTATTAAAAATAAAATACTAATAGAAATAATTATTTTCTTAACAATATCCTCGTATGTAAGAAAAAAAAGTGAAACCGTTAAATTTATGTTTCTCAATTTGGCCCGCTCTTCCTCACACTCCTACTTGATTGAAGAAACTCGAGTATGAGTGTGAGGAAGAGCGGGGCAAATTGAGAAACAACGCAAGGAGGTACTTGTTTAAAGTAACCAAAATATAGCTAAAATCATAACTTAATTTGGATAATTTGGATAATTTGGAGATAATAAGGTAGAGAGATAATATTGAGGTGAAAATGTAAAAAGGAATTTAGGTTGGCGGAGGGTATTTATAAAAAAATTTGGATAATTTCCGACTACCTTTGACTGCTTTTTGAAATTCAAACTTCCGACTAATCTGCGACTAACAGTTAGTCGAAATGTGGTCGGAATAAGGAGCAACAACTTTATTGAATTAATGCGTGTTAGAAACCCCTAACTGGCTGATATTTGAATTTCAAAATTCCGACCAATTTGCGACTATATTTTAGTCGGTATCTGGTCGATAAATTTAATTAAAAAAAAATTTTAATGAGCTTTTATTGCGGTCATTTTATGGTAACTATCATAAGTACTAGATTGAAAAGGTTGTTTTTTTTAAATATTTTCTCGTATTTACTATAAAAAATTGAAAACATTAAACATATGTTTTTCAATTTAAACGAAATTAGGCATTGTAATTTTTCGTAAGAATACCCTACGATTTATTGCAATAAAATTTAGTAAGAATACCCCACGATTTGCAACTCGTCGGTTCGCCCATAGTGCAATTTTATACAACCTTACAAAATACAACATGTAAGCTGTAATATTGACTATCGGCGAGCCCGACGAGTTCCGAATCGAGGATTATTTTTCCTAAGCTTCAACTAATGCAACTTAGTTTAAGTAAAAGAATACAATGCTTAATTTCATCCAAATTGAAAAACATATTTTAATCGTTTTCACCACATTTTTATAGTATATATACAAGAGAATAATTAAGAAAAATAACAATTTCGGTTAAATACTCATGATGGTTACAAAAAAATGGCCACAAAATAAAAGCTCATTAAAAAATTTTTTTACAAATTAAATATAACATATGATATAATGCACCTTATTCAAATAAAATTTTAATAAGTTTTTGGCACTGTCATTTTTTCGTAAAATTTATAAACACTACTTAGAAATAATCGTTTTTCTTAATAATATCCTTGTATGTATATATAAGAACAAAAAGAGGAAATATAAAATTTGAGTTTCTCAAATCTAAGTAAACTTAGCATCTTATGATTTTATTGTTGTAAACTAAATTAATTTAAGTAAACAATACGATATAATGCTGAATTTTCTCAGATTTGAGGAACATATTTTCATCATTTCTTACACATTTTTATAGTATTACAAAAATATAATTAAGAAAAACTATATTCTCGAGTAAATACTTATAATTATTACAAAAGATACACCGCAGCGAAAAGCTTAATAAAATTTCTTTTAACAAAATACATATATACATATATTATAAATAGTGCATAGATATATATAAACTAATTAAAATATAAATAATATAATAAGATTAATTAAGTAAGCAAAATATAACTAAAAAATCATACCTTTTTAATAGTGTATATCTAGAATCCTTGCGAATTGAGAGAAATATTGTAATATTTTTTAGAAGTTAGAAATAATGTATATTTAAATGAAAGAGATTAAAGTATAAGGATTATTTGGAGATAATTAAGTAAGGATTATTTAGAGAGATAGTAAGGTGAAAATGTAAAAAGAAATTTAGGTTGGCGTAGAGTATTTATAGAAAGATTTGGATAATTTCCGACTACCTTTCGACAAGGGGTATAGTCGGTAAATTCTTCCAATTTCACCGACTAAATTGCGACTACCTTCCGACAAGAGAACTAGTCGGAATTATTACGACTAACAGTATAGTCGCAATTCAATCGATATTTTCCTACAACAAGCAGGCAATAGGAATTTAGTCGGAAATTCCGACTACATGTGGGTGGTCAGTAATTTAGTCGGAATTTTCCGAATAAATAAGGGTGGGCGGAGGTTTTTAGTCCGAAACTTGCAATTTTTTTGTAGTGGTAGATGCAACACATCACATGTTATTCACACTAGCTTAGTGCTATACATTTCACTTGAAAGGGAAGGACAAAAAATTCAAACTTGTGATCTTTTCTTCTGCTCTGATACCATACTAAAATAAGACATGGATTATTGATCTTATGATGCTCATGAATAATCTTGTTACAATTGTTCTCTTTCCACCACCGTCATCACAACCATATACGTCCTATACCCAATCTTGGGCTTTAAACTTATGCAAATACAATCACTTATATTTTGATTCTCCTCATTTTCTAAAAAGAACGAGAAGAAATAAAAATCACTTTAGTGTTTTCCTTACCATATTAAACAACCAAAAAAGTTATACACATAGACACATACTAATACCATTTTCTTTACTTTACTTTTTCCATTTCCTTTCCATTTTCTTTACTTTACTTTTTCCATTTCCTTTCTATTTATTTTCAATACTAAACGCTCCATTGCCAAAGAACTAATTAACCAAAAGTCTAAGCTAATGGTTGATGCTCTAGGATATATGTTATACTTCCCCCGTTCCATAATACTTGCTACATTTAACTTTTTTACGCTATCCAATGTAGTATTTTGTTCATTTATATGTCGAATAATACACATTTAAAAATTATAAAAGTTTATATTATGAAAGTATACGATTAGACGATTCAAACAAGATCCCACTTGACTGTATTATTACGTACATATTAGCCGCAATATATAAAATAAGCTTAAACGATGAATAGTGCCCAAAAACAAAATATAGCAAGTATTTCGGAACGGAGGAAGTATACTCTAACACGCCTACTCACATCACATGATATGAAATTTATCTTCCTACTCTTATGTAATATTTATCATTTCTCATAAACATTTTTAATTTTTTAAGAGTTTTTTAGCAAATCGTTATTTAAAGAATTCTGCATTATTTTGTAAATTTTTTTATTAATGTTAATTACGTACCGAAAATGCCGCTTCTACTACAATATTGCATTAGTTTTTGATTTATAAGTCAATATATAGTTGAGTGAAATATATATTGTTGTGTCAAGAATATTATTAATATCAAATTTTTATAATTTTTTATGATATAAAATTAGAAATATTAAGAAGTAAATTAGTTTATTGAACTGCATGAAAATTCAAACATGGAAGTATTTTAGAACAGAGGGAGTACAAAGAAGAAAAACAATACAATTTATTTTTCTAAAATAATCCCTCAGTTCCTTAAAGTTGTTCCCATTTTTCATTTTGAATTGTTTCATTTATTGTTCCCATTAAAAATATTTCGATTTATATCACAAAGTTTGGGCAAAATTTACCTTATCTATCCTTTCTATATATATTTTAATGATTAATAAATGCTAATAGGTCTCACATATCTTTCACTAATTATATTTTAACATTTTTATATTACTTTTTTTTTGAGATAACATTTTTATATTACTTATGATCCATACTATATTTACTAAACATATTTTTTCCACTCACTTTTTTTTATAAATATTTTTCAATGTTTTTTTCCCACTTTTCATCCATCCTAATTATTCAATAAAATTGTATATCCACCACAAAAAAGGCATTGCGCAAAGTATCAATTATGGGTGACTATCAATTTTGAACCTTGAGCCACAAAATAATGAAGCCCACTGTGTTAATTAGGCGGCAAAAAATTCAATCTTGGGCGATAATCAAAATAAACATTGTGCCACAAGAATTTGACGAACAAAGGTACAATATGGGCAACATATTAACATGACGTCCATAGTCAAATGCCTTGGGTGATAAGCACATATTTGACGTCCATAGTCATTTAGTTTAAAATTTGGTCCGAGCTCACCGCTAAACACCTCTGGTTTTCGCCCAATATTACTTTTCTTGTAATAGCTAAAGAGAGTAAAAGAATGGCAAATAAAATAATGAATTAATTAAAACCCATGAATGAAAATTGAATGACACATAAAATGATAAAACAAATAAATAAAAGACAAGAAAACTATATTTGTATCCTCTCCTTTAGTATCCTTTTCTACATAAAACATGTAACCACATTAAAACATCTAGATTTATTATCTAAAAAGGGAGGAACAAACTTATTCATCAACTAATAATTAAAAAGGTAGGATCCAGAATCATCTAGAAACTTCTAGAATTAAAAATCTAGACTTTCATGGCAATAATACCATTAAAATGATCTGCTTTCTCGAACACTACAGGTACAGCACTTTCAGTATTGATTCCCAATAATCCATCCTTCTCAAAGAAACCAACTTCTCCTTCATCTGCTTTATTATTATATTTAATCTTATACGAACCAGCATTTCCCAAAATGCTGAAATCTGGCCACGTCCAATCGCTACCACCAGTACGAACATAAGATTTGCCTGTGTTTTCCTCAGTAACGACCTGCCATTTCAATGATTGCATACAAGTATCAATTATTAATTCATCAAAACTAATGCTGATGGGTATACCCGGTAAAATGATACCAATTTTTAAAGGTGAAGAGATGGTAACGGGTATGCCCGGATAGGTTTCGTCTTTGGATCGGGTTATGTAATATGGGCATGGTGAAGTGATTGTAAGGCCGCCATTTACGCTTATGCCTTGTGGACGGATGAAGTATTTCCCACCATTTCGGAGTAAATCGCCGTCAGTGTCTGTAATCTGGGCATTATTGCCGCTAATTAAGAGGCTTGAAAATAATATCATAAAAATTCTCATCAAATTCATGACACCCATTTTTCTTTTTTCTTTTTTTTTTCTTTTGTTTGAGAGTAGTTGAATGTTTTGGTGCAAATTGAGTTGATGAAGAATGAAGAATGGTGATACTATTTATAGAATTGAGATTCCAAGATATATGAATGTAATGTAATAAGGAAAGGAAGTAAAATAATTAAGTAATAAGCAATTAAGGTTGCACATGACAATAATTCATCATATGCTTACTCTTTTTTTAATCATTCATTGGAGTATAGATTGCAATTACTCCGTCACTTGTCGTTTTCATATGTTCTTCTCAAATAGAATTTACGAATTTTAGTGTCAAATTTTGACTATGATTTTTATTTATAAGAAAAAAATATATTCATGTGTGGGAACTTATTAGATTAATTAGTCTCAACCTATACTTTCTAAATATCAACTTTTAGAATTTTTAATAACTCAAAATTTTAATTATTTGATTTTAATGTTGGCATTGTCACGTGAAATCTTGTTAAATTATTCACATTTTATACTTTCTAATTAAATATCAACATTTTAGAATTTATAAAAACTCACAATTTTACTTAGTTGATTTTAAAATTTGCATTCAGATATGTGAAAATATATAATACTTTCTTAATTAAATAAAACAATTAAGTAATATGCATGCACATGACAATTCATATGCTAACCTTTTTTTAATTATTCATTAATTATAGAGTATAGATTTCAAAAATGATTGTTTTTGAACTAAGCACCATATTTAATTAAATTGATTATTTGATCTTATCCCATGAAAATATATATAAACATGTACTTCATAAGTTAATCCATCCATTAATTTTTGTTTTGTGCACATGGAGAAAAAGCCCTTGGAACTAACTAGAAGCCACTAGGAAGTAGGAGTACAGTTCAGTCAAACGGATTAACTTGAATCTGGTTTGAATTTGGATCATGTATAAATAGGTCAGAATCCCTTGATTTAAATCTAACGTGTTTAGTTAATCGGGTCAAAAATTTCAACCCTGATCTAATCTACAACAGATCAGTTCGAACGATTTTGACCCATTTATCCCATTTAGAGTTGTTTGTTTTCATTTAAGAGTTTTATTTTAATTGGCAACATCTTATTTTAGGCCTCAATTTTAAACTTTTCATTTATGAGTTGTTTTTATTTATTTATTATAAAAAAATAGGAAGAAGTTAAATTAATTAACTTTACGTTATACTTATTGATTTAATTCGAAATTTACTCGTTTAATTAAATGGGTTATATAAGTTGGTTTCACGTTAATTTTAAATTCTACCCTTAACCAAATTAATTGAATAAATAGATCAGATCGAGTCAATCTATTTAATTATTTGGGTTAAAAGTCTCTACATAAATTCACTTATTTCGAGTTAGGTTCAGATCAAGTTAGTAGATGGAGTCAGGTTTATAGGGCTTAAGTAGTAGTAATAGATAAGGGCAAATCACTTTGTATCCCACGATTCCTGGAGGATTATTTACATCTCTAGCTTCAATTTAATTTAATTTAATATAATGAATTGATTTATATTTTTGTATTTAACATGCATATCTTCTATACTATATACTAAGACAAAACACAGCTGACATAAGAAACTCAAAAAATTGATGAGTTGTCATCTTCTCATGAGATTGATGATGTCATTGAATAAGGATGAATATAGGAATATTAAATGTTAATAATGTTTATAAGATGATTAATTTTACCATCATTAAAAACTTTAGTTGGGACTATAACATATACTATTAAAATTTGAAAAACAATGTAATAAATAATAGTATGTAATAATGATGCACAAATTATTATCTTTGATTTTTAATTTACAAATCATCATTAATTTATATTTATTTAAAAAAACATTCATTTAATTATAAATTTATTATATTATTTTTAAGTATACTTTTAGAAAAAGATCACTAAAATGCTAATTATATTATAGATACAATTTACAATGACCCACCTGCTTTATCATTATTAGAATGATAACTATAGAAAAGTTTGAATTTCAATTTTCATGAATTTAATAAAATGTGTATTAAGAAATAATTAAAATTAAATTAAATAAAATAATTAAGTAATATGCATGCACATGACAATTCATATGCTAACCCTTTTTTTAATTATTCATTAATTAGAGTGTGGATTTAAAAATGGTTGTTTTCGAACTAAGCACCATATTTAATTAAATTGATGATTTGATCATATCACATGAAAATATATAAAAACCTGTACTTCATTAGTTAATCCATCCATTAATTTTGGTTTTGTGGACATGTAGAAAAAGCCCTAGCACTAGCTAGAAGCCACTAGGAAGTAGAGTAAGAATATCAATTCAGTCCAAATTCGACCCTAATCCGACTCAATCCGAGGAAAATAATTCGATTTGAGTTCGAGGAAAAAAGTCATTCTACTCCGACTTTACGATTCGAGTTCGAGTTAGAGACGGACCAGAGTTGGACCTTATTAAAAATCCAACACTCCGACCCGAGTCCGACCCTGAAGGAAATCCGACTTTTAATTTGACTTTTACACCAATATTTTGTTTCCTTTAAAATTCTAGACATGACTAATTCAAGCTTTCTCTCATACTAATTGTAATTTTCGATTTTGAAAAACTACTTGGTATTTTTATTTAGATTAATCAATTAGAAGACGACAAATCAGACTAAGAGAAATAAATCACGCCAAATCAAAATACGAAATTTTTTTGTTAAATTGTAGTAGTAGGACTATTTCATTTTGAAAAATATATTTTGTTAATTTTGTATGCTTTAAAATCATCAGTTAATATCACAACGATACTATTTGATAATAATTCGACTCCGTTGGAGGTCCGAAAGTCCGAGTCGGGGCAAACTTAGAGTATGTATAATCCGACTCCGAGTGGAGGTGGACTGAAAAAAAAAGTCTAACTATTATCTAGAGCAAAGTCAAAGTATATGAATAATCCGAGTCGAGTCCGACCCATTGTCATCCCTAAGTAGGAGTACATCAGTCAAACAAATCAACTTGAATCGAGTTTGAATTTAGATAGGTATAAATAGGTCTGAAACTCATTGATTTAAACCTAACGTGTTTAGTTAATGGGTTTAAAAAATCTCAACTCTGACCTAATCTATAACAAATCTGGTCGAACTGATTTCGATCCATTTAACCCATTTAGAGTTTTTTCTTTTCTTTTAAGGTTTTTAACATTGGCTACATTTTATCTTAATTAAGTTTATGTTATACTTATTGATTTTATTTCGATATTTACTCGTTTAATTAAATGGGTTACACTAATTGGTTTCACGTTAATTTAAAATTTTAACCTAGCTTGACCAAATTCATATAATAAACAAATTAGATTGGGTCGATTTATTTAATTAAATGGATTAAAAAATCTAAACTCAAACTCACTTATTTCAAGTTAGGTTCAGATCAAATTAGCAGTTAGAATCAGATTTTATCGGGCCTAAGCAGGATTACTAGATAAGGGCAAATCACTTCGTATCCCACGATTCCTGAGGATTATTTACGTCTCTTCAATTTAATAAATGAATTGATTATATTGTTGTATTAACATGCATATGTATTACTACTTTAATTTATTACTCTTCCCATTTAATGTTCCTACAAATTACATCTACGAAATGTTTACCGAAATTAGAAAAAAATTAAATTTTTTATTATTTTATTGTTGTCAGAAATTAAGTTTGAAGAAGACAAATTTGCATTGATGATTGAGAAAAACTTGTGAGAAAGATTAATTTAGGATTTAGCAAACTTAGTTGAGTAGTATTTAAGTTTAAAGAGAGGGTTAGTTTGATAAATGGACAAAAATTGATATACACCAAGCTGTTTTAGTAAAATGGACAAAAATTGAACGTAAAATCTTATATGAATAAAATAATACATACTCTGATATTCTAACTAAGACAAAAAACTTACGTTCTGTACATCTAATCTTTTTACATTAATTTAAAAGTTGTATTTAAAAAAAGATGTGATAAATAATAAATCTCCACCAAAACTTGGCCGAGACCGTCTCAAATTGAGACCAAGAGTGGGTCCAATTCGCGTGTGTACACGTTTTCCCTTATTTTTCATTTTTTGGGCATTTATCTATTTTAATCTTAAAGGTATCAATTTTGACCTTATAGGTTTCAATTTCAATGTAAAGTAATACTTAATCATATCAATTAAAGTAAAAAATTGAATTTGAACCTATGAGTGATCAATTTTAACGTTAAACTGATCAATTTCAACCTAATTATGATTCTGTTTCACAATTTTAGAACAAAGTCATATAAAATGGTATCATTCAATGGATGAATTTTAAACAACAAATGAATAGTCAATAAAACTATCAATAATAGTGTTAAAACTATTACCATATTAAATTTGAACTAAATCATCATCATCCTACCCAATTAATCCCGCTCATAGAAAAACTATATTGGACAGGGTTTGAGGAGGGAAGGACAATGGCAACTCATACTCATAAAGGATAGCACGACCAAAGGAGTCCCCCGGCTTCAGAATGATAAAGAGAAGTATCTGCACGGAAAAGATAAATTAGATACCTACAGATAAAAATAAGTAAAAGCAATTAAAATAAATAAATAAATAAAATAAAATAAAATAAAAAAGTAAATATATATACAAAAGAAAAAAAATAAAACTCATAATAAACATAAGAACGAGAAAAGCAAGAGTACAAGAACACCAATAATTAATCTAAGAGGAAATCAGAAGTCTAAAACATGGATATTGACACCTCCAACTACTTTTATCTCTAATCAGGTCCTTAGAGATGTTTAACTCATGCAAGTCGGCTTTTATTTGCTCATCCCAAGTTCTCCGGGGTCTCCCTCGACTTCTTTTACCCTCTACTAGAATGCTTTCTACCCTTCTCACAGGGGCGTCGAAAGTCTTTCTGTGCCACATGTCCAAACCACCTCAATCTATTTTCGCGCATTTTACTAGAAATAGGGGATACCCCTAGTTTGTCCCTAAACTCTTGGTTCCTAATTCGATTCATCATTGTGTGCTTACACATCTACCTCAACATACGCATTTCTGTAACTTCCATTTTATGTTCAAAAATCTTCTTTACAGGTCAACATTCGGTCTCATATAGCAAAGCAGGTCTGATAGTGTTATTAACCATTCATTTGTTGCATAAAATTCATCCATAAAATAATAAAATAATATCATTTTATTAACTTCGTTCTCAAATTGTGAAATAGAATCATATTTGGTAGAAGTTAATTAGAGTAATGTCAAAATTGATCACAAATAGGTCAAAATTGAAATTTTCATGTTCATTGATCTGTTTAAAGTTTACTTTAAGGTCAAAACTGATACCCTTTAAGGTCAAAATTGATACATTTAATATTAAAATTGAAAAATGCTCAAAAAATAAAAAATAAAAAAACACGAAAAAAAGCATATGAGATTGATACATGCTTAAATTGAACCTACCCACTCTTAATCTCAATTTGAGACGGTCTCGACCAAGACGAGCTGATAAATCTTATCCTGAAACTTCTAAATTAGAGCCTAAGCTCTGGTCTTTTGACAAAACCTAGAAATTAAATGCAAACAATTCATACACAACATGTCCACCTTCTTTTATTTATTATTTTAAAATTTGAAACCCACGCCAATCTTGATCTTGGCTTAAGCTGACATATTTATCCACATGGGCTATAATTAGAGCTATTCAAACAGTTAGAATGATTCAATATTTATTTGCTCCTGTAATTAAATTTGATTTTAATCCGACATTAAATTGAATATAAAATAATTTATAACCGATGTAAACATATAATCCGACTTTAAATACAGCCAAACCATCTAATTCAACATTGATTTGATAACCCAAATGAACATTTAATTTTTAGCTGTCTATAACATTTAATTACCCCATTACAATTTACAAACACACGATTGACAAGTGCTCCTTGGAAAAACTTAAAGTTGATAAAAACGCCACGTAGAAAGATTATTTTCTTAGTTCCTCTTTGTTATGGTTAATTGATCATCATCATTATTAATCTTATATCCCGCTCGAACACATGGTCTGGGGGAAGGAAGATGACGGACAATCCATACTCATATTTCCTTAAGAAGGAGTAATAGAGGAAAATGATGAATTGGATTAATGTTGTTGCATCAAGATCAAAACTACCTGCAGAAACGCGACATTAGCCAAAACAAGAGATGAGATAATATAATAGACTTGTCGAGTAAAAAGTTCAAAAGGACAGGTAATTAATAAACAGCAAGACATGAGGACAAGAAGGACAAAAGAAATTATTAACAGTCTAGAGTGTGAATCTGACGTGTCCAACTATTCCTATCACTAGTTAGCTACTTAAAGAGATGCAGTTCACTCAAGTCTTCCTTAATTTATTCAACCCACATTTTGTTAAGTCTTCCACGATTCTCTTTCGCTCCACTATAATAGAAAATTCTAAACTCTGTTAATGACATTTCCTCTTTGTTATGGTTTAATTATCCAAGAGAAAATAGAAAATGTAATTTTTTGATGATGACATTTTATATAAAAATAGACACTTTGAACTAGCAATTATTCGAAAGTTGATAATATAAGTGTCAATATTAACTATAAAAAAATTTTTAAATGATGATGATAAAAGGCGATGACCCCCTGTTTATACACTACTAAAAAATTGCAAGTTTTCGACTAAAAACCTCCGACCACCCTTATTTAGTCGGGAAATTCCGACTAAATTACCGACCACCTACATCTAGTCGGAATTTCCGACTAAATTGCTACTGACTGCTTGTTGTAGGAAAATACCGACTGAATTGCGACTATAAAGTAAATATCAATTTAATGTCATCTTGGTTTCTCCATTTCTTCTACATCTTTAATCTTAATTTTTCTTCCCTCTGTAGATAGTAAATACCATATACCAATGAGTTTGAGTAAGTACAAAGATTTTTCATACTTTCCCTTTGGTAATAGGAACTTTTTGTTAAGTTCCTTTGATTCTTGTACATACTCCTTCCATATTTTAACTATAGGCCGTATAGGGTTAATAAATCAATTAGATCAACCCATTCTAAGTTTTAACAATCTCATATAAGAGTACTTTGATATCTTTTGTATATGTTTGGTTTCAATCTACTCTTAATTTCTTTTATGAAATGCTTCTAGAAATTTGACATGATTTTGGTTTTTAAATTTCTAGAATTTGATGGATTTTTAGATTGATATTTTCGTCAAATTGTTTCAAGATTTATGTTATAGTAGTAAATAAAAGTGAAGATGAAGTAGGACTTGTCTTGTGAAAGTTTTAAAATATTACTTGTTAATGATGGCAAAAGAAGCTAAATTCATGATATTGGGGTTGTTTCAAATACAAAAGTTAATAATGATGGTAATGTTGATTATTGGAGGCAAATTCACTCGCATGTTCATTGCAAGTACAAATTTAAATTAAGTATTTTATTAATGTAATTAAAAGTTCCATTTTCTTTGTGCACATTTGTTGATACATTAATTCAATTTTTATTATCTCTAATTATATATATATTTATTAAATATTAAATTTGAATTTATAGATTAATAAAATACAAATTAAAAAAATATCCGATAAATAGTGGTCAAAAAGCAAATTTCGAGACTTAAAAGTGTAATCCACCCGATACAAGAGGAGTAGTATATAATTTTGTGTTTGTTACCGGCTAATTTTGCAATACAAAGTCATAAACTTGATTTCTTCTAAAAAAAAACGTCATGAACTTGATGGATTCAGTTTTTCTTGTGTTTACCATACTAGCGATTTTTATATCTACACTCACTATTATTGATTTGGTAAGGCCCCATTTAACAATTTTGCCAAGGCCCCCAAATTATTAGAGTCGGCCCTGAATATAATCAAGTGGTTACTTATTTGAATCGTCTAATCGCGTACTTTCATAATATTAACTTTCTATAATTTTTAAATATGTATAATTGGCAGATAAAAATAATTAAATGTTTGTCTTTCACGTAGAGCTGTTCAAAAGTGACCCGACCTGAAAACCCGAACCGAAACCGAAAGTAAACTGATCCGAAAATGTGTTCCTTTTTTAGGTTTATCGAACCCACATTTCCCGACCCGAAGTTATATCCGAACCGGTTGACAACCGAAAATGGGAAAACTGAACCCGAGCCGTAACCGATTTTTTTAACCGACACATAATCGTTAACCGAGATTGCCCGAACCTAATAATGACCGACCCGAATCATGCTCGACACCGAACTCGATCCGGCTAAAACCGACTTAACCCGATGGAGTTTAGATCGAACTTGTGTAAACCTGAACCAGTTTTTAACATAGAAGTATGATCGACTCATATTCAATCATCTTATTATTTATTCTAATAAAATGATAAATATTTTAATAAAATAAATTTTATAAATACATGGTTTCATATATTTAATTTTCGATCAAACAAGTAAAAGTAACAATGTAATAAAGATCACTAATTGATTTGTATTTGAACTATTTTTTATTTTGCTTTTAAGTAAAGGAAACCTTATCATCAATAAAAGAATGACTAACAACTTAATCTGATACTGACTCGATCGATAGTAATTAGTAATTCGTAGCCGAATTCTACTTGAAAAAATACCCGAACTCGATCTGTACCCGGTAAAAACGAACCAATTATTAACCGATGACAACCCGAGACCGATAAATCTCGACACGAACTTCAACCCACACGGAACTGATGCTAACCCGACATCTCGAATAACCGATCTTCAACCGAACCGTAACTAACCGACCTGACCCGAGTGTGACCCGCCAGAACACGCATCCGAAAAATAACCGATACAAAAAACAACCGAATCGAATAACACCCGTCTGAAACCGACCCGATCACTCGGATGAACACCCCTTACTTTCGCGCAAAATTTCCGTCAATTGTCCATTCAAGTTTCACCGTACCGTCGTATTAATGACCTCTCATTAAAATAATTACTATTATATACTTTCACCTAATTATTTATGACAGAAAAAAAGTTAAATAGGATAATAGTCTAAATCTCTCATCACAAAAAATGCTGCATAAGTTTTGACAAAATAATAGTCAACAACATAACCCTACACGACCCCCCAACTTAATTTATGCACAAATAATGCACTAACTCTTAATAAATTTCCTGATGAATCAAACATGCATGAAATGTAATTGGACAGACTAGTCATTCTCTCCCACCAAATTACTCATAAAATACAAATTTTAGATAAATTTAAGAAAAATATTAGAAATATTAAAGAAAATAAGAAACTAAAAAATATAAATGAAATGAAAATAAGAAACTAAAAAATATAAATGAAATGAAAATGTAAGTTAAGTAAGTGGATAATAAAATTAAAAAAAAGAGTGCATGTGAGTTATGATCAAAAATAAAAAAGCAAATTTCTTGGGATAGATGAAAAACAACAGATTAAGGGTATTATTAAAAATTACCACTTTTATTATTTTATTGTCATCCCTATATAATGAATTTTCATAATTGCCCCTGCATTATTTTCGAACTCAAGAACTCTAACATCTCTCTAAAAATCTCGAAAAAAAACTCTCTTAATTAAAACATGCTAAAAATAATTATCGAAGAACAATGGCGAACCAAAACGAGCATAAATACGATTCACTAAGTAATTAATTCATTCGAAATTTTTCAAAAATAAAAAATAAAAATGTGAAGAACACCCCTCAGTCGCACAAAACGTGCGGTCGAGTCGCACAAAACGTGCGACTCCACCTAGGTCAGGTCGCACGTTTTGTGCGACTGGGGGTATTTTTCAATTCTTTTATTTTTTTCTAGAAAATTTAATTCTTTATAATTATTATAATTATTTTTTTTAAGTTGTTATTACTGAATAAATATTGTAATAAATTGTTTTATTTTATTATATAATTATGTTTATGTTTTATTTACATAAATTATGGATATATGTTCTTTTAATTTATTTCATTTTTATTTACTTAATTTATTTAATTAAATTATTTATTTATGTTGTTTTATCTAAACTTGAATAATTAAAATAAGTTATTATTTAGTTATTAAAAAATAATTTTATATTTGCAGGACTTTGAAAACTCAGAGGATAATGTAGATTACTCTGACAGATTTGTTACGGATAAGAAATTTAATTCCGTAGATGAATTACATGCTTAGGCTGATGAGATAGCATTAAGAATTGGTTTCCAATTTACACGTGCTTCATATAAACGTAAAGAACGACGTTCTAGAGTGAGTTTGTACTTAAGGTGTTACAGTTATGGTAATATTAATTGCAAATCCCACATCTATCCAGATGAATTACATCCTTGGGCTGATGAGATAGCATTAAGAATTGGTTTTCTATTTACATTGTCTTTATATCACTACAAAAATTTTGCAAAATTGCGACTCAGAAATACCGACTGCGGTACTTTAGTCGCAATTTCCGACTAAAATACCGACCAAAAGCATGTGGTCGGTACTACCGACTAAATACCGACCGAATGTGATATGGTAGCAAACCACAGACTAATTTGCGACCAAACCAATAGTCGCTAGATTAACGACCAGCGAGTTGGTCGGTAGTTGGTCGGAAATTTCAAAAAAAAAAAAAATCAAAACAATGTCCATAAAAAACTTTTCCCCGACTGATTTCCGACCAAGCTTTGGTCGTTAAGTAGTCGGAGGGTTCCTGATTTTGTCTATAAATACCCCTTCACGTCATTTTCCAATTGCCCCTTTCGCTCTTCTCTCTATAATCTATATGACTATATGTTTTTTTTTTGTCATACTCCTCCTCTCACTCCTACTTGAGTGAGAATTAGATTAAGTAGGGGTGGAGGTGGAGTGTGATAAGTTGAAAAACATTAATAAAATGGTTCAATCATAATAAAAATATGGCAAAATTTAATATTGATCTTGGAGAGGTTTTAACTTTGTCATGTTTTTCACTTGCCCCGTTCTTCGCCTGTACCCACACTCGAGTTTCATCACTTAAGTGTGGGTACACGAAAAACGGGACAAGTTGCGAAACATAAATCTAACGGTTCGGTCCATCGTTTCAAAAAAATGGCAATATTTGATATTAAAGGTATCAACCACATTATAACTCAAAATGGCCAGAAAAAAAGCTCTTTAAAGTTATCTTGGTTTCAAGTGTTTGCTTCAGGCTATTATCACTAGAACTATCGAGATTGTAACAATTGTTCTAGTGATGATAGCCCGAAGCAAACACTAGAAACCAAGAAACTCAAACCTGCACTTTGTGAACAAGTCAAGTTAGAACCGTCAGTTACTGCTTTTTAGCTTCTAGAAATGCCCAAAAAAACTTGGTGTATCAATAGGTGTACGTGTCAAGAAGTAATAGGTTATGTTGATTAACATAGCTATTTTTTCACGAAAAAAATTATAATGAGCTTTTTTTTCGTGCCGTTTTGTTGTAATAATTATCAGTACTCAATTGAAATATATGTTGTTCTTACTTATTGTCCTGTATGTTTACTATAAAAATGTGTTAGAAACGCTTAAAATATGTTTCTCAAAATTGTAGAAAATGAGCAACGTATTATTTTACTTATATTTGCTACTGAAAAAGAATAATTTTTGATTTGCAAGGCGTTGGTTTGCCCGATAGTGGTACTTACGGCCTATTCTACTACCTCTAGTTCATCAACGGATGGCTCCCATTTGTTTTAAGATATGAACAATGTCAAAAAACATATAGGAGCCATTTAAGGGTGAATTAGAGGGAGTATAGGTTGTAAAGTCCACTATCGAGCAGCTAACGCCATTGCAATGAAAAAAATTTTCTTAGTAGAATCATCATAAGTAAAGATACGATGCTTATTTTCTATTTTTTTGAGAAACATACTTTTAACGTTATTAATTTTTATAGTACATACGACGAACTTAGTAAGGAAAAACACAATTTCAACTTAGTACTAATAATTTTTTAAACAAAATGGCCGGAAAAAAAGCTCATTTTAATTTTTTTTTTTAAGTACACCGACTACACCCCGACTACACCTTTAGTCGCTGGGTAGTCGGTGACTATGGTCAAATGGCAGGTATTGTTGGTCAAAACCACTTATTACCTCAGTATCCGTGTGTATAGCGACTAACTTGCGACTATGAGTGCAGTCGCCAGTCAGTCGGTGATGTCAAAATTCAAAAACTTTTAAGTGCGCACATCTTTTCATGACCGACACTATACCGACTATGGTGACAGTCGCCAGTCAGTCGGAAAATTCTGCACCTGTTCTATAAATAGCCGTTTACGTAAATTTATTTTACGTAAATCTATCTTACGTAAATCTTTCTTACATTTTACTTCCTTACTTTCTCTTTACATTCTGCAACAATATATTTTTTTCACTTACGAGCAATGGACTTACGAGCTGAAAGAAGTTGGATGTACCAACGAAGTTCTAAAGGATTTTTTAATATCAGATATTTAGAAGGGGTCGAAGAATTTATACAATTTGCAAAGAAAAAAAATCCAATTGAAATTAGATGTCCGTGTAAAAAGTGCGGTAATCGTAGAGTATGGGGTGTAGATGTCGTAAGAGATCATCTGTTAAAGAAGGGGTTTGTTGAAAACTACTACGATTGGTACCTGCACAAATGTTCTGACGGTGCACCAATTTGTACCGAGTTACAGCAGAACACGGTTCAGAATCCGTATGCACAAATGGTGTACGATGCAGCAGCGAGTGTTTTTCCGGATACACATCATCATTTTCTACCGCATCGTGATGATGTCGTCGCTAATGTACCATACTCGCCCGTACATAACGATGAAGATCCGAACCCTATATCCAGACAGTTCTTTGAAATGCTAAGGGCAGCCAACTTACCACTGTACCCTGGCTGTGAAACGCATACTCAGATGTCGGTCATAGGAAGGATGTCTAGCCTGAAGACAGACTTTCGTATTCCAGAGAGACTTTATGATGAATTATGCCAAATATCAACGTCCATTCGTAGGACGTTTGAGGCCTACCAAGATCCTAGAGGATATGCTTGGAGGTTCCTATCTAGGGCTGCTATCGATTTCTATTGGCAGCAGTTTCAAGTAAGTCTATTTACTACATTATTTGATTAACTTTAAGTTGACTTATTTGTTCAACTAATATTAATTGTTTTTGTCGTTTCAGCAACAATGGACTTGGGATCCCTCTATCACTTCCAAGGTCCGCACGGAGTGGGAGAAGAGGGCCAAGCTCCGGTACAAGGATCTTATGCATCTTCATAGGGGCCGCTATGAAGATGACAATGAATATAAGCCCAAATGGGCCGATAGTGAGGCTTGGAATGAATGGGTAAAGGCCTGGAAAAACCCATCATACCAGGCCCAGCGGGAGCGAGGGAAGAAGAACCGTCGGCGGGGCAATGAATTGGGTGTCGCAGAAGTCACCCATACCGGCGGCTCCGTGTCTGCCCGTCGGACATTGCGCATATTGGTATATTCAGTTTTGTTGAATTTGAATTTTTTTTCTAATTATTAATTAATTACTTTGTTTAACTATTAACTTTGTTTTCACAGGAAAAAGAGCAAAACCGCATGCCGTCCTCTTATGAGTTGTTTCTACACACTCATAGAGTGAAAACAAAGGACGGGTTGCAGTGGATCAACAAAAAGTCCAAGGATGTAAATGTAAGTTTAATTGTATGTTGTTTTTTATATAATTTTTTGCTTTTTTATACAAAAAATCCGAATTTCTTATATAATTTTTTGCTTTGTTTAGGACGAGTACCTGCGCCTCTGTGCCGAGCTTCCTCTCGAGGCGTCTGAAGAGGATATGAATGACGCCTATTTTCAGGCTGTCAAACATATCGAATCGGATGAGCCGACGAAGAAGCCCAATAAGTCTGTGTTTGGGGTTGGTGATGCCGCAGCGGTCTATTACGCTGATGTTGTGGCGCCAGAGACTCAGACACAGCCCACTCCTCCCCCCGAGCAATTCACGAATGAGCGGTTGGATGAGCTTCAGCGTACCATTCACGAAATTACGCAAAGCCTCCAATCGAACATTCCGAGGGAGGAGTTTGACCGGCTAGTTGCCGAGCATAGGCGCTTGAGCGAAGAGGTACAACACCTTCTTAGCTTTATGCGCACGGTTTTCGCCGAAAGGGGCTTGTCGCAACCTCCTCCTCCCCCCCCCCACTGATCCTTGTATTTTTACTATTTTTATTTTTTTAGTTTTATATGTAAAAACAATAAGTTGTATATATTAATTTCTTTTTTTAATATTTTTATTTATGCGTTTACTATTATCTTTTATTGCGTTTATTTATTAAATTGGATCGATAATTTATTTGCGTTTTTTTATTAAATTGGATCGTTAATTTATTTTAATAATAAAATAATAAAAACAGGTCAAATGTGGTCAACGACTATTGACCACATTTGACCAGTTTTTATTTTTTTATTATTTATAATATACCGACTAGCATCCGACTGTATGTTTAGTAGGTGACTAGTCGGTAAAAATATTTTCAGTCAACAGACTATAGACTTCACCGACTAAATTCCTACCGAACGTAAGTCGTTAATCAGTCGGTAAAATTACGCGCTAAAATGTGGTGAAAATCTGGTCACATAAAAGTTTGAAATTTCCGACCAAATTCCTACCAAACATGAGTCGTGAATTAGTCGGTAAAATTAGGCGCTAAAATGTGGTCAAAATCTGGTCAAATCGAAGTTTGAGTTTGCCGACTAATCTCCTACTACGGCGTAGTCGGAGCTTAGTCGGCAAATGATTAAATTAATATTTCTTAAAAAACAAATAAATATCAACAAAATCGGTTTTTGGTTTGCAGCGACTAGATAGCTACTAATACTTAGTCGGTAATTGCGACTAAGCAACGACTACGTGCTGTGGTCGCAGGTTGCGACTAAATACCTACCATGTTCATGTTGGTCGAGCTTGCGACTACTTTATCGACCCAGCTCATTTACCGACAACATTAGACCGACTAGTCATGTTTAGTCGCCGCTTAGTCGGTATAGCGGTATACCGACCGAATGCCGACTAAAATGCGTAGTCGCAAAACTGCATTTTTTTTGTAGTGTATGGCCACAGAGCATAATTATGTATTTTGGACAGATTTGGATAGTGAGGGGCAATTGACTGGATTATTAATTGCAAATCTCATATCTATCCAGATAATACGTACGTGGCCCCATGTTGTGTTGATAGCATTATGTATTTCTTGGTTGTGTTTTGCCTGATGTGAGATAAGGCGGCTATGTCTTATTCTTGGGTGTTGGAGAGGTTGGGGGATATTTACAACAGAGTTTCAGGTGAATAATATAATCGTAACGGACCGAGACGAGAGTTTGTCTGCAGCTATTCGTGATGTCTTTCTTGGTAAACAGGTTATATATATTGATGAATTATTGTCAATCTATTTATTATATACTCCCTCCATTATTTTTATTGTCCGCTTTCCTTATTTGGTCAGTTCACTCTAATTGTCCACTTTCTATTTTTGGCAAAGATTCTTTACCTAAATACCCCCAACTTATATTATTTAAAATACCTCACCTACCACCTTTTCAATTATTATCATCACTTAAATACCCTAACTACCACCTTTACAATTATTATAATCACTTAAGATACTCCACTACCATTTTTTTGCGTGCGCACTAGAAAGTGGACAATAAGAAGGGGGTGGAGGGAGTATATTTTAATTTTAATCTTTTGTTTAATGCAGATGTACGTCATTTATCATGCGTATGGCATATTGGCAATTATGCGTTGGGAAGAAAAATCAACAAGGGCAAATTTTCAGACAAAGAAGATGGAACCCCTTGGTTAACAGTATGACGATGGTGAATCTGAAAGCAGGTGGGAAGGGATTGTGTCTACTTGGTCGACTAGGAATAAGAGGGTCGTGTGATATTTAGCTGGAATATGGATTCCTCACAAAGATAAATTTGTGCGTGCGTGGACGAATGATTGTTTGCACTTGGGTAACCAGACCACCAGTAGAGTTGAAAACCAACATTCTTCCTTTAAGTACTATCTTGGTAGCAGTAACAGCTCATTTGATACCTTCTTTAAAAGGGCACACGCACAAATAACGAATCAGCAGTCGAGGATAAGACAAGCTCTGCAGGAATCATGACTTTAGTTTCAAGGACGTCGAGACTTAATTTGTTGAGACCGCTATATCGTAGCATTTCCATATTTGCCTTGGAACTATTGATTTTGGAGCACCACTGGATGTTAACTTGGGGGATTATATTTTTGACAAATGCGGTTGTGTACTTCAAAGAACCCACGGTTTTCCATGCGGTTGTCGATGAAGTCTAACAGTGCGTTATACTTGGACGATATACATCCCTTTTGGAAAACATTGAAGTCCTCATAGGAGAAAACGTGCGACTGGACCTAGGTTCAGTCGCACGTTTTGTGCGACTCAGCCTAGGTCCAGTCGCACATTTTGTGCGACTCCTCCTAGGTACAGTCGCACGTTTTGTGCGACTCGTGCAAATTTTTTAAAAAAATTTTTAAATGAGATTAAGTTAGAAATTACCTCGATGTTTTGTTAACGATTCAAATTCCAAAGCTTTAACTCCGATTATTTTTTGTTTAGATTTAGTGTGTTTTAGAGTGATAAAATGTTATTGAGTGAGTTTGAACTGTTTTATAGAAGTTTTAAGTCCAATGGCATTTTCATCATTTTAATTAATTAATATAAAATAGGGGTGGCGATAAAATGAAAAAGGTGGCGCTTTTATGAATTGGGTAGATTAAACAAGAGTTAAGGATTTTGTTATATAGTACTTGTATCATTTTGACTTAATATAAGAGTTACGGAAATTATTGATTGATAGCAAAATGTCATTATTGTTCTTGAAAAGACAATAATGTAAGATTTAATAAGACATAAAGTATAAATAAAGAAGAAATAAATAATACAATTTATAAGTGAATTTATAATATATATATATATATATATATATATATATATATATATATATATATATATATATATAAAAAAATATTAGCAAAGAGAAATTAAGCAGTAGACCAGTAGTAGTAAATTAAACTAGTGTATATGGAATAAGCTGAAACATGGGTCAAATAAAGGTTGGACGAGACTTAAGTAATAATCAATCGGGTCAGGCTAGGCTCAATTCAAAAAATGAAACCAACTCAAATGCCTCTAGCTCGGCCCTCTCGGCCCAATTCGGCTTCTAAAGTTCCATTGAAGTATTAAATAAGCAGGTCCTCGAGACCGTCTTTTATAGAGACGACTCTCAAAAGTCAAATCCTGTTGGAATTTAGAGTGTATAGTGATTATCGGAAAGGTTAACTAATTATATTAAATAAATAAATTTAATTAAATTGATTAAGTATATCCCAAGGTTGAAAATTATATGTTTTAATCAAACATAAAAGTCACGGCTCGTGATTTGGTTCGCGGCTCGCGAAAATACACAAAAAAGTTTCTGTTTTCTGGGGCGCACAGGTCGCGGCCCGCGACTAACGTGTTTTTCCGGGAAATTTTCGTGTAACGTTTTGCTTTGTTTTGATGGTTATATAATAATTTTCTACAGTTATTATGGTTACTTTTAGCCATGTTCTTTGGGATGTAAGGGTTGAGTGAAAGGCGACATGGGTTCATGAATCGATCTCGTGTTTCACGGATCAACCTCGTGTTTCATGAAGTGATATGTTGCTTCATGAACCGGTGTGAGTTATTCTATAAATATAGAAGGCTTGTGTGTTATTTTAGATATGCAATTTCTGATTTCTTTTCTTCTCTAGCATTTTACATCGAGAACTTGCAATCCTCATTTGTAATTTTCTTATCTTCTTCCACTTAAGTTTCTCTTACATCATTCTAATTTTCGTGTGCTCGGAAGTTAGTGTAATTCTTTGTATCTCAGAACATATTTCCGGTTTATTCCCAAGCACCGTAGTAGGGAGGAAATGATGTTTTAGGAAAGAGCATCTCGCCTAGAATTGATATCAAGATCCAACAAAATCTTCTTGTTACTATGATCGATATATGGTGATTCCCGATGATCAAGATTGCATTTGGTGTATGTTGAGCAAAGGTTTGAACTTGTCATATGTAATTTCGTTTTCTACTACAAACTTGTAACTTTATTTTATTGATAATTTATAAAACTAAAGTCACATTTCGAACAAGCTCAAATCAATATTTAGAGTTGTAACAATATATATTAGAAATTAGATTGGGCTTTTGAAAGCCGTCTTTACAAAAGACGGTCTCAAGTAAGAATTTGTGTTAAGTAAAATGACATATAACTGAATTACTAATTTTGTCAAATATAGTTAGACGATTAACAATTAGGAGTAATATTTTATAGTAATATATCATAATTTAAGCAAAAATAACAATAAAAATAAAGACTTATTTAAAATGCGTATAAATACCACTTTATTATATCTATAAGTAAATAGTACGTTTAAAAATGGACCCATTTAAATTCTGTATTTTTAAGGGTCAGATTCGGACCCTGATGCATTCCTGCCTAGAAAATCTCAAATAATAACGGTTAGTATTTGCTAATAACCATAAAAGGACAAAACACATAATATTAAAATAAACAAAATAAAAAAATAGGAAAAATTATCTAGAACAATCCAACATTTTCATGATTTTCTTATACAAGCATCTCACTTATTGATAAACCATGAATAATTTCAGCTTTATGGGGTATTTGACAAGAGTATACTTGGGTAATTGGATGACTTACTATAGTAGGTAATTTACTAGAAAAGTAAACTGAAAATTATTATAAAAGAAAATTTTTGAAATTTTACATAAAAAATTCTAAAAAAAGTTTTAACATTTTTTTAATGTTTTTCAACATTTTATTTTAATTTATCTTTTTTTCAAAAAAATAAATCTTCCTATAGCAGTTTATCCGGTTACCCGAGTTTGCTCTAGGTAAACGCCCTTAAAGTTGGGATTATTCATTGTTAATCAATAGGTGTGATCATTGTAAGAAAATCATGAAAATATTAGATTACTCTAGCTAATTTTTCCAAAAAGATAAGACTAAGCCTCAAAAACCATCCTATAAATGGAGACACATACGTGTGATTTATTACTTTCTTAAATCACAAAATTCTTGTGAGAGACGTTATCTTTGATAAACAATCTCTAATTGGATCGGCCTATAAAGGAAATCATACAGTATAGAGTAGACATTAAGTTTTAATAGACTTGGCTCGAGATGATCTCTCAAGAGACTGATCAACTCTTCTTAAATAACCGTTATTTACCTAAACATCCTCTATCCGGTCCTTTGCATAGCTCTATACATGACTCGGAATAGTCGGAGCCAAAACATTTAAAAAATTGCAGGTTTGTGGTTGATTAGTATTAAAGCAGTCTGCCTATGTTTTTAGGAATTAATTACTACTACAATCCAAATTGACCTAAGTTCCTATGCATTCAATTTTGAGACAACGGGGATGGTATGGCTGTAAATGCAACCGTTCTTTTCAGTTTTTGTTTCCTTTCATTTTCTTATTTCCAATAAATACCACTCGTCAGTCGTCACTTTGAATTGTTCATCATCATCCTATCTATCTATGAACAGGTCGGGAAAAGGACGGCGACAACTCATACTTTTAAAGGAGAGTATGACCAAAAGAAGTCTTCCACTTCGAAAAAGATTAAGATATGTTCCTGCCACGTGAGAGATAAATATTAAATACAACGCATATAGATCAAATAAATAGGTAAAAACAATTATTGGAATTAAAAACAATAATAGTAATAATAATAATAGAAACGAGAGCAAGCAAGAAAGCAAGAACATCGATAAGTGATGCAAAATATTAAAGAAATTTTCTTAAAGACAATTACAAAATTTTTATTTTGTCAAAATATTAACAAATTCTTGTGAGAGACAGTCATTGGATTATAGATTAAATAGCTCAATAGTACAAATTAAAGAGAAAATAAGAGTATGGACTTCTTGTTTTGAGTTCGTCTCTAAAAAAGATGGTCTTTCACAATAATAATTCAAAAGACGAAAATTACTATAAAAAAAAGGAAATTATTTATATTGGTCAAATTTTACAAAATTAAAATATAATGACTAAATTAAAAAAATTGGTGGGTCATTAATTACTGGAAAAAAAAAGATACAAAAGGTGAAAAACAAAAATTAAATATACAAAATAAGTGATGAAAACTAAGTGAAATGAAGAGTATAGGTCGGTACATTTAGTCAAACACTCAAAAATTGACATTATCTAACATTAATTTTTTTTGTTCTATTAAACTGAATATTGCTGTTCAAGTCAGTATTATTAAAAGAGGTGTTCATTTGGGTCATCGGGTTAATTTCGGGTCAAGTATTTCGGGTCAGGTATTTCGGGTCGGCTTAAAATCGGGTTTTGTGTTTACATTGATTTTTACATAATTGTAGATTCATTTTTAAGTCGTGTCAAATCGGGATCGGTTATATAGTCGAGTGTCTATCAGGTCATCGGGTCTATTTTGACACCTCTTATTTATTCTTAAAAAAAATCATTATTATATTAGAAAAGTTGCATGTAGTTGATCGAATTTCGAACAAATCAAGTATTATGCTCTATGAATTCTGAAGTTAGTCTTTATCTAGCATATTTTTTTGTTGGTTACCTAAAATAGTCTTTTTAATATATTTTAAACATTGAATTGTTTTAATTTGAATTTTATTTCTTATATATCTGTTAGATTTATATACTTATTGATTTTAATCTTGTATCTTATTTAATTTATTTAAATTTATATACTAATTTATTTGCATTTCAAAAAAAAATATACTAATTTATTTTGATATTAATTTTATTTCCTATTTATTATAAATTTATATATTTATTTAAATATTAAATTTAATTCAATTTTCAAGATCTATATAAATTATATATATTTTTGAAACTGTCATTACAATGGGTAAAAACAACCTAATTATCTTCTCGACTTGCATGTGGGGAAAACTAGCGTATAAGTACTCATTAGATCGGACCATGGTTATCAGAATCTCAATCCTGATTAACGATTCTAACGATCCTACGATTCAAAATTAGGCGACCAATCCGGGTCGTAGGTAGATTCTTAATGTTGGTAGAATCGTACAATCCTACATAGCTCCAGGATTTAAGTAGTAGGATCAAAACACGATTTTACGATCCTACGATCTTACGATCCGATCCTATAAGGGTAGTTTCAATCGTAAAAAAAATTATATAATCCAGATTTTACTTATTATATATATATGTAGATATCTAAACAATTATATTAATATTTCTAAAATTCAAGTTTTTCTTGATTCGCATTTTAAAAATGATTATTAAAGGTATTTTTTTTCAAAACTTATTAATTGAATGCAAATAAGTATAAATTTAAACTTTAAAACTACAAAAAAGAACAAATACAATTGAAAATTAGTTATCGAAAGCATATTAATGCATATTTGTAGGATCACACGATCCTACGATTCAATTCTACCGATTTCGATCCTACCCTTCAACGATCTTACGTAGAATTCCGATCCTGATCTGACAACCTTGGATCGGACATTTAAATTGGATGCCCCATAGATGATTACCACGTTCTTTTAAAACAATAATTAGTGCTAATAAAAAGGACATTAAAAAACCTTCTCAACTCACATGGATGATCACAATGTCCGTTTTTTGGAAGAAAAAAATTGTTAGCTGTAGCAAAGTCGACATTTTACTATTTTTATGAAAAAATATAGGCGTTGTGAATTGTGATTAATTTGCTTAACGTGAATAAAGAAAATAATTAACCTGCAAGGAAGACTTGTGGGTTGAGATGAAGAAGAAAAATCCATTTTGACAAAAACTAAAACTAATTTATCTGTTTATATAGCAAATCTAAATCTTTTAAAATTAAGGCTTTAGCATAGTTGTTGACTTGTTGTTAAGGTAAATTATTACTCCAACTTTTTCCGATATAAATATATGTTTGACAACGATTAGGCGGCTAGATTTTAGTTCGGTCATTTACAATCGAGGATGTTCGAGTTGGATCAACTCTTGTCGTTTAATTTGTTTCGATTTTGGTTGGTTTGGGTCCCTAACATGTTTCTTGAAAAAAATTATCACAAAATTTTATTAAAACTATATTAAATAAATATTACTTGTTTTCTAATAGTTTCTCTAATAATGAACAATCAATATATAGACCGCACTCTTATGGATATGAGTTATCGTCGTTCTTCCCTCCCCCAAATTTTCATCATAATATTCTATGAGCGGGTTACACTGGGTATATATGATGATAATGATGGTGGTGGTGAATAATCAATATATAGATTGTTTCTAAAGCTTTAAAATAGAAACTAAAATATAAAAACCGAGTAGAAATATATTAATTTCCGCATAAAAAAATTGATAAAATCGAAAAAATGTGTCAACACAATCATGATCAAGTTTCGGTTATGTTTGACCCAAGTCTTTCAAGCAATTTGTGTTGCGTCAAAATTTTTGAGTTATAACATATCCATTTTAATCGGTTTTTTAAGAACCATTTTAATCGGGTTTCAATGTCAAGAGCTATTCTCCTGAGAGACCGTCTTTTTAAGAGACGTCTCTCAGACTTAATCCATAGTAACTTAATGCCTATTTTACTCTACATTTTCTTTATAGGTCCGCTTAGAACTTGTGCAATGTCAATTACGGGTGAAATCAAATATTAACAAGCTAGTGTAATTGCAACGGCCATATAAATCCAAATTCAATTACACATTCCCAACTCCCAAGAGCTACTTTTAACAACAAAAAAATTGGTTTAGTTTAGTGAACTTAAAACTCATAAAAAATTAGACTTGTAATTGTAGTAGAAAGCAAATCCCATTTATGAAGCAATGGCTTCCTATACTCCCACCGATCTCTATTAAGATAGTAAATATAATTTTAGTAAAAAGATCCATACCCTTCACAAGAAATCATACCAACTTTCCTAATAAATGCATTCATACCCTTCCCAAGTACACACCCCTCTCTATTTATACCACCCCTTCTCTTTCAATACTCCACACCAAAAAAAAAAAACAAAATCCTTTTAAAATTCTCATTCTAGCTAAAACCCTGAAAGCGCGAGGCTGAGAGAAGAAAAAGGTTAAAAGAAAGGTAAAATATTTGAGAAAGGTAAAAGACGCTAGTCCGCTCATAAACCAACCAAATAAACAAAACCCTTGTAAAACCCTGAAAGTTGAGGCTGAGGAAAGAAGAGGGCTGACGAAAAGGTAAAATATCTGTGAAAGGCAAAAGACACTAGTCCGCTCATAAACCAACCAAAAAAAAAACCTTTTAGCATTATCCTTCTAGAGGTAAAACCCTGAAAGTTGATTTCAAAAAAAAAAACCTAAAAGTTGAGGCTGAGGGAAGAGGAGGGCTGACGAAAAGGTAAAATATCCGTAAAAGGCAAAAGACACCGGTCCACTCATAAATCAACCAAAAAACAAAACCCTTTTTAACATTACCCTTCTAGAGGTAAAACCCTGAAAGAGTGAGGACAAGGAAAAAAAGGCTGACAGAAAAGTGAAATATTTGTAAAAAAGGCAAAAGACGCTAATCTGCTCATAAACCATGGAAGGAATAGAGCATAGAATAGTTGAAGTGAATGGCATAAAAATGCACATAGCAGAAAAAGGTGAAGGGGAAGTAGTAATACTTTTACATGGTTTTCCAGAGTTATGGTACACTTGGAGACACCAAATAATAGCCTTAGCTTCTAAGGGTTACCATGCAATTGCCCCAGATTTAAGGGGTTATGGTGATACTGAATCCCCATCTTGTACTTCAAGTTATACTTGTTTTCATTTAGTTGGGGATATAATTGGGCTACTTGATTTGCTTAATGTGGGCCAAGTTTATTTGGTAGCCCATGATATGGGTGCTTTAGTGGGCTGGTATTTATGCATGTTTAGGGCTGATAGGATTAAGGCCTTTGTCTCTCTTTCTGTCCCTTTTAGGCCCAGGAATCCTAAGTTGAAGCCCATTCAGACTCTCAGAGCTTTTTTTGGTGATGATTATTATATTTGCAGATTTCAGGTTAGTTCATTCTCTTTTATATACTTTCTCCGTTCCATTATACTTGCTACATTTCACTTTTTGCGCGTGTCAACGTGTTATTTTGTTTATTTATATGATGAATTACGCAAATCTAAAAATTATAAAAAATTAATATTATGAAAGTATACGATTAGACGATTCAAACAAGATCTCACTTGACTATATTTTTACTTACAAATTAGTCGCAATATATAAAATAATCTTGAACGATGAATAGTGCACATAATCGAAATGTACCAAGTATTTCAAACGGATGAAATATGTTTTATCAAACTCCTTATCAAGCATAACAGTATAACATAATTTGCTTTTTTAATTTGTGATTTGCTTAATAATAGCCAAAAATTAACCATAGTTTGTTATGTTTTATTTGCGATTCACGAGCAATTAGCGAATTATGTGATATTGTATATGAATCATATACACTTTTTTCGTTTTAGTTTGTTTCTTACATTTATTTGACCAAAATTTTGAGTTTTTTGGTTGAAGTATAGCAAACAAACTTAAATATTGGAGAGTAAAAATTACCTAGAGTGTTTTGTGTTAAAATAATAATAATTTTTAGGAAAAATTGATATTAATAATCTAATATTCTGCTCATCCGTTGTGAATAATCCAACCTTTTGATTATTTTCTAATAATTCAATATTTGCCTTTAGTTCACTATGCATAATCCAATCTTTATACTCCCTCCTATTCAAAATAAATGTCCACTTTCCTTATTTGGTAAAGTCTCTTTACTTGTCCACTTTCTATTTTTGGCAAAATTTTTTACCTAAATACCCCCAACTATCCCAACTTATATTATTTAATAATACCCCACCTACCACCTTTTCAATTATTATAATCACTTAAAATACCCCACTACCACCTTTTCAATTATTATAATCACTTAAAATACCCCACTACCACCTTTTCAATTATTATAATCACTTAAAATACCCCACTACCATTTTTTCTTAAAATCCGATCCAAACCCAAAGTGGACACTTTAATTGAATAGGAGGGAGTATTATATTGCTACATAGTCATATCCTATGATTACCTATTATTAGTAATATAGTATGTTGTGGGCAAATTTATCACAAAGGTTGAATTATTAGAAAATAATTCAAAAGTGAAATTATTCATAGCAGATGAGTGAAATATTGAATTATTTATGTCAATTTTTTCTAATCTTTAAGGTTTTATGCATGTGAAAAAAATGATGATTTGTTATGAATTCTATGTTATTAATTAAGTTGGTTTAGAGTTGACACTAAATATCACTCCATGTGTTTCCTAGTGTTAGATTGTTAGATGAAGTATTGTACATGCAAATTTAAAGGAGTTTTATGACTAAAACTAATTATTAGCACTAATAGCAGTAATTTCAAAGTGAACTGACGTGTTTTTTAACTACTAAAATGCTCTTGTTAGATTGGTTAAATTATTTGCTATATTATTATTTTGATAAAAATTAATTTTTTATTTTTCTACTTTTTACTTAATCAAATTTTACATAATTCTTAAATGAGATGATCTCACGGTGAGACCATTTCTATTAGGTTGACTCAATATACACTTTTTGTCTTAAAGTGATCATTTATAACACTAAAGTAATCACTTATAATTTTAAAATAATAACCTTTTAGAGTTTTGGAGTGATTACTTATAACCTTAAAACGATTACTTATTATCTTAAAGTAATCAATTAAAGAAATAGGATATATAGGCTCGTCTCATAATGAAACGCTCTCATATAAAACGGGTTGTAACTTTTATACATGTCTCTTTACGAGTTATATTAATTTTTTAACATAAAGATATTTATTTTTTAATTCTTGCACTTAGCGAGCTATACATAACGAATGAGGTATAAAAAAATAAAAAATAAAAAACTTTCACATATTTTGTAAAATCAAATAGAACGGATACAGTAATCATTAGTTCATTACTTATTGATTTCTTTCTTCCTGCAACTTTTAAGTCTAAGGCAATAAATAAATTTCATAAATTAGGTCAATACCTATAGTCATATACAAGTACACAAGTTTAAAATATAATAAGAGTATAAAAAAATTCCACTATTTCACACAAGGTAGGGTGTCGGTGGGGATTTTTTTCTTGAAAGATGCGGACAGATCATACACGTTCCTCCAAGAATGTAGTAAAGACTAAAGAGAGATGCGCGCCGTCAAGAAACCCTCCAATTGATAGCCACGCCCAGTAAGAGTCGGACCCCAAACCTTCTACTCCACATGCAGATGTTTTATCCATCGAGTCACAAGCGCTTTTGGTATATATAAGAGTATATACTTATACTCATCTATCCTCTTTGATTTGCATCAAAGAGAAAATGAATAAAATTTAAGAAAGTGGTAATAAATAAAGAGAGAGGATGAATTGTGTGGATGAAGATAAAAGAGAGTTAAAATGTATGGATGAGATTAAAAGAAAGTGGTGGGCCATAGTCCAGAAATAGAAATGACGCAAATTAATTGGGACGGACCAAAATAGAAAATTTTGTAAATTAAATGGGAGGAAGGAAGTATATTTTTTGAATTTTCCTCAAATTGACCGGAAAATTTTATTATTTTGAAAATTACAAATGCATACACTACTGCTTGGACCATTTTTACATAAAACAATATACGACATAAATAAATAAATAATAAATAAATAAATAAATAAATAAATAAAGGTCCATGTTAGATTATAAATACAACTCTTTATAGTTTGGTTAATAATTCATCAATGTGTGGGACTCGCAAGTCTCTACCTCTAATGTACTTTTTCTTTTATGAAAACGTTTAACGTAGACGATCATCGTTATAGATCACTCGTCTTGGATCAGGCCAATTATAAAATCGATTTCTAATTTTTAATATTTTAAATAAAAAAATAAAAACTGCATTTAAACATTGGGCTGTGCTATTTTAGAGAGTCGTCTTTGCAATTGACGATCTCTCAAAAGACCTTCTGAAAACTTTAATGTGTATTGAATATTGATTATTGGACTAAAATTATTTTATTGATATTATGCTAACTATTTACTCCCTAATTTAAATTTTGAATAATTTGTAAATTATATCCTTCATCGAGTTTAGTCTTTTTATAAATTATAGTCTTAATTTTATTCTTTGTAAATTACATTACCAATGTCTATCTATAGTATTCAGGCAAATTACAAGATTCTGACCACTTAATCTAAACTACTCTGGTGGATGAATTTGCAAAATGAACATTGAGTTTGTAGTAATTAATTGGCAAATTACTTAAACTTTAAGGTTGTAATTTGCAAATAATTTTGAAAATTTTAACTTCACTCAATCATATGGGTGTGGGATATTATAAATTGTGCACAAGGTCTCACGGTGAAATCATCTTTATTATGCTAGCCTAATGTACATTTGATGTCTTTATATGATCACTTATAACATCAAAGTACTGATCGCTCATAGTTTTTAAAAGTGATCATCTTAAATAGTTCTAGAATGTTCACTTATAACCTTAAATCGATCATTTACAATCGTAAATTATTTAGAGAAACAAGTTAATCATATAATTTCGTCTCATAGTGATGACGACCCTAAGGATCATTGTCACAATGAATAATTAATAAATAAAAGTATTAGTCAATGGTCATTATTATTTATTATAATTAGAAGAATTTAATAGCAAAATACTTTTTTTTTTCTAAATTTGCTATATTATATAAATAAAAAAAATTAATATTACAGTGTAACAAACTCAATAAATGGGGTGCTGCCTGGTTCAGCAAAATTGAATGACTGCATTTGCATGGTTTCAGTTTTGACTTTTGAGAAAGCTTGTCATGAAAACACATGACCAATACCAGTTGCAATACCGGGGCCCACCCTTTTAAGAATTATGATTATTTTTTAAAAAAATTGACATTGATAATTTAATCTTTTGTTCATCCGCTGTGAATAATCCAATCTTTTAATTATTTTTTAATAATCCAATATTTGCCCTTAGTTCGCTTTCAATAATCCAACTTTTATTTTAGTTTGCTAGCAGCATACCCTATTATTACCTATTATTAGTAATAGAGCATGTTGTGGAGGTGGAATTATTCATAGCGGATGAGTGAAAGCTTGAAATTATTAATATCAATTTTTCCTTTTTTTTTTCAAATACTTAAATAAGACGCTCTGATTATAAGATTATCTTTATTGGGTTGGTCCGTGTATATTTAGTCACTTAGTCTATTAAAAAGATTAGTATTTATAATTTTAAATAATCAAATATATGAAAATAAACTAATTATTATGTTTGTCTCGTGATGAGACGAACTCATACAAAATAAGTTGTTTATTTAATCTTCACTACTCCGTCTTTTTTTAATTGCATTAAAGAGAAATTGGTGTATTCTTAAGAAACTGGTAATAAATGAAGAAAGAGAATGAATTGTGTGAATGAAAATAAAAAAGAGTTAAAATGTGTGGATGAGATTAAAAGAAAGTTGTGGGTCATTATCCATAAATAGAAATGATGCAAATTAAGTAGGACGGACCAAAATGGAAAATGATGCAAATTCAATGGACGGAGTGAGTATTATCTGTCAAGAAACCAACTCAACCAAAAGTTTAAGTTGATGGTTGAGGCCCCAGAATATGTTATACTCCCTCCGTTCCCTATTGATGTTCCCATAGGGAATGTTCACGGGAATTAAGAAAAGTGAAATCTTTTAGATAATGAAGATATTATTTTATTGAATAATAAATTTGATGGAGGAAAAGTGGAGACCACAAATATTAAAAAAGTATTTAAAGAAAGTTAGTGGAAAAAATATGGGGACCACAACTAATTAAAAAATATTTTTATGAAGTTAGTGGAAAACATGTGGGGACCATAAGGAATAAAAAAAATTTAAAATGGAGTTAGTGGAAGATATGTGGGCCCATAATCATTATTAAAATATTAAAATGAGGATGGGTGAGGTTATTTTTGCCCAAAATTTGTGATATAAATGGAAAGATTCCTTATGGGAACAACAATTGAAACACCCCAAAATGGAAAGTGGGAACTTCTTTAAGGAACAGAGGGAGTATACTCTAACATTAGCTAGTTTATGCTAAATAGGGACTATTGCTGAATGCTGATAATAACATGATTCTCTCTTCTATACTTCAGGCCATTCATTTATTTCTGTTTGTCATTTTTTTTTTTGAAGTTATTTCTGTTTGTCATTTGATGCTTGCATAATTTTTCTATTTTTAAGTTTTATGGAATTTGTTATAATTTGATTTTACTAATTTTCTATTGAGACCCTCTTAATGCGAGAGTACTTCAATTAGATCAGCCCAAACTATTTAAAAAAAATTATTTTATGTAAAAGTGGTAATTCAGTTTTCATTGTTTTTTAATGTTTCTTTGCTAATGGACTTTTTGTATGGACTCGTCTCACAATCAAACGATCTCATACAAGACTGGTGAATTTTATTTTTAGTCCTGATTCATATTATTTTAATAATTCTACACAATTAATTTTATCTTTTCATCTTTTATACATATTTTTTTTTCACTTTTTTCTCACTTTTATTCATTTTCTTGTTAAAACCTTAAAAATGTGTATAAATTGTTGTAAGTGACAATCTCTCATTAAAGTAGTTGCAAGATGTATATTGTTATGTATTATAAACAATAGTTTTACAATACATTTCTAAAACTACTCGATTTGAAAACAATCTGATTTGAATATTAGTATTTTATGATTCATCATCATCCTACCCAGTATATGCTGCTCATAGAAAACTATGGACAAGGTATGGGGTGAGAAAGACGACAGCAACTCATATCCATAAAGGAGAGTGCGGCCAAAAGGCCGACTCTCCGTCTGGCGAATTTAATGATTATAGTGTGTAAATAACATAATAATAATAATAATAATAATAATAATAATAATAATAATAATAATAATAATAATAATGATGTAGGAAGCCGGAGATATAGAAGAGGAAATAGAAGAAAATGGGGTGAAGCATGTATTGAAGAAAATACTGACATCTAAAGATCCAGGGGCACCCAAATTACCCAAAGGAAAGGCTTTTGAAGTGTCTGCTGATGATAAGCCTTTAACATTGCCTTCATGGTTCACTGAACAAGATCTCAACTACTATACTTCCAAATACCAACGATCTGGCTTCACTGGACCCCTCAATCACTACCGCAATTTAGACCGGTAATTAAATTTATTAATTAATCCTCATGCTATTATAATTCACATATTCTTTATTATAACTGTCTCAACGTGAGATGGCTTAATATAGGCTGATTCAAAAGCTAAAATTATTTGGTTATCTTTTTTTAGTTTATTTACTTTTGTCTTTAAAATTAACAACAGTTTAATGTTTTGGGCTACTTGTTGGTTATTTTTTGGCTTAATATGGGTTCATTTCACGATTTTAGGCATATTCTAGATTAAATATTTTGCAGTTGAAAGTTAATTTTTCGTTTTTAATAGATTTGTTAGATTATGAGATGAATTATGTGTTGTTCTTGTTGTTTATAAATGAATATTCAATCATAGACTATTTCGTTTTATACATATTGGTGTTAAATATTTTTACAGTTGATGAGTATTTCTTTAATCACTCAGTGTATATAGGGCATAACTTATAAGTGCCCATTTCAGTATAAATTGTTGAAAACACTTCAAGATCCCACATCGATAAAATAGTGCGTGGGTAGTGGATTTGCATATATATTGGGTGAGCTAATTAATTTTCCTACAACCATATGATTTTGGGAAATAATAAACCTCACCAAGCATATGTGCAAGTCAACGTACTTAACCCGTGGGTTTGTAGACCCGAACCCACGGTTGTCACATCTCTACACGAGTGAATCACGGTGTGATTAAGGGTGTGTTTGGATTGAAGGATATGGAGGGAAAGGAAGGGGAGGGATTTGGAGGGAGGAGGTATCCTTTGTTTTAACAAATTTGAAGGGAAGGGATTTGGAGCGGAGGGATTTGGAAGGAAAATTTAAACAAATTTTATTAAGAAGATAATCTCTCCTAAAGAGGAAAGATTTGGAAGGAAAACACTTTCCTTCCTTTTCCCTTCCCTTCCCTTCTAAACAAACAAAATACACTTTCCCTCCTTATCCCTCCCTTTCCTTTCCTTCTCCTTCCCTTCCTTTCTTTTCTCTCCTAATTTGCTATCCAAACATAGTGTAAGTGACGAATTGTCACGGCCTAATATAAATTACAAAAAACATAGGACCCTATAATCTTAGTTCGGGCCCAATTTCGGATTATAATGGACTAAATAAAAAGTTGATGCAGGAACTGGGAGTTAACAGCAGCATGGCAAGGAATGGAGATAAAGGTAGCAGCAAAACTGGTGGTGGGAGATCAAGACATGGTTTATAATATGATTGGAGTTAAGGAATATGTGCACCAAGGTGGGTTTAAGAAAGATGTACCTTTGCTTCAAGATGTGGTGGTTATGGAAGGTGTTGGACACTTCATCAACCAGGAGAAAGCTGAGGATGTTAACCACCATATTATTGATTTCTTTAACAAGTTTTAGTTTTTTTTTTTTTTTATATATATATAATTAGTTAATTAATAACTCATTTCTCTGCAATATTAATGTTAATGTTAATGAAACTATTTGTATGGAATCAGGGTCGTGTTCCGACATTTCAAAGGCCCTGAGCAAAATATAAATTATGGGCCTCTAAAATCTAAAATTACGTTTTATTACATTTTGGTAATTGTAAATTTATTTATCAATACTTATCTAGTACAATTATTTTTTATAAATATATTAAAACATTGCTAAATTTTATAATTTCATGGAACCAACAACTAGCAATCATAAATTCAAATTCAATAGCCATTCCTTTTAAGTATAAACTTTGAACCACTATTATCACTTATCTTAATTGAACTAATAATAAAAGTAGTAAATTAAAAATTATCAAGAGAGATTATACTGCTCACCTAGAATAATTTATACTAGTATATCCTAATCATTTAATACAAGCCGATTAATAGAAATTTATTAGCCAATTTATATAATTATCTTTTAAAAATAGATTGAATTCGAATACATTAAATTTTAACACTCTCCCTATCCATTTAGTTTTGCTACACAATACACAAAAGTCCCCATTTTAATTTTAACCATATAGCAAAAATATAAGGCCCTTCATAAATCGGGGCCCTGAGCGGGAGCTCATGGTACTCCCCCTAATAGCCGGCCTTGTATGGAATATGAATGGGTTGTGATTGCTATCATCATTCTATATACTAAAACAAAGATTACCTAATGACACGTTTCAGCCTCTGGTAATAAATTTTCCCGCTCAAATGCTTCTCATATACACTTTCTTATAACTTTATTGTAGCTTTGAGGACAAGATTACTATACATTAATGCATGCTATATATTGCAATTCTATATGACTATTTATTTTGCCTATTTAAGATTAAGGAGGTTTATATCTTTATACCAATTGGAATAATATATGTAATTTTTAGTAAGATTAAAAACAAAATTTCTTCCCTTTATATGTGTTGGAATATTATATGTGATTTACTGATTTTCGTAAGATTGAAAATAAATTTTCTATTTAAGATTTATCTTCTATACATTATTACAAATTCCTGTGATATTTTCTACTTCTAAATTAAGCATGCCTCTTTAATTATATTGTATATTATTAGTCATCTTTTTATATACTAAAATGTTTACTAAATGAGGTTGATAAATAACTTGATCGAGTAAGTGGCTGATAATAAAACTATATGTCTTCTATAGCGAAGCAAAGACAAAAAGAGGTCAAACAAAAATAAATAAACTTATTATATTATTAAAAAGGAAATTTTGATATTAATAATCCAACCTTTCACTCATCTGTTGTAAATAATCCAACCTTTCCCCTTTGTTTGTTGTCAGCACACTAATAGGGCATGGTGATATCAAACTAAGAGTAAAGATTGGATTATTAAAAAATAAAAAATACTGCTAGCAACTAAAGACAAAGGTTGGGTTATTAAAAATAATCTAAATACAATAGAGACTTCAATATTAATTTTACACTTTTACCCTTACCAATAGAAAAGTCTACTTTGAATTTTTTTTTTTTAAAAAATGCCTTGGGGCACATGACCCCGTAGGCCCTAACATAGGTCCGCCACTGACCATCGACTTAAGTTTAATTAGTTGAGTTGGTTCCTTGACAATAAAATTAATTAATATTATGATGGAAAAATTTGATATATATGATCCTAACTTTTTTCCAAAATAAACTCTACTATCAATTGAATCGGGATTTACAAAGAAAAAACATAATCGCTTTTATTTATCATCTCAAATTAATCTCATTTTATAAAACAATAGGCTGGATTATTAAAAGAAGATTACCATAATAGTATTTGGAGTTAACGAATAGTCTAGGTTATTTAGAGATGATATCAAATTTTGAAGTATTAATATCAACTTTTCCTACTAGATTCAATTTACAATGACAAATTATGCTAAAAATATGTAAAATTATTAAAATATATTTGTGAAAATTATTATTCATGCATGTTACGACTTTGTTTATTTATTTCATTATATTAGTATGAGGTAAGATAAATTTTAATAAATTAATTTGTAAGTTGCAATTATATTCTTTTGACTAACAAAGTTGTATTATTTTTCACATGATAGAATCATAAAAGTGTTATATTATTATTTGTTTAACAGTTAATTGTGGAAACTTAGTTTATGTGAAATACTTTTGATAATTTGATTAAATATGATTTTATAATTTTATTTAACGAATGGAACCACAATTACGAGTTTTTCAATAGAAAACAATTGTCATTTTTTGCAAATAGCAATTTTATATGAGATGTTTCAATTATAAATTATTAATTATTTAAATAAAAAGTTCAAAAAAAAGATGTTTCAAATTTGAATACTCAATTGAAGTTAATAAACTACAAGAATCGTTTATAAAACAAAATCTTAAAGCTCGGAATTAGGAAGGATTCAGTTGGCTCTCATGCATGTTCACAAGTAAAAGCACTGACATTTAAAAAAATTAAATGTTTAAAAAGGATATGAGAATACAAGCTGACAATACAAAAAATTGTTATCCATTGAAAATTTTAAAAAACACAAAAAACATTAATTTTAAAAATTTTAATTTAAAAAAATTATTTGATTGTTTATTTTAAATAATAAATTATTTTCCTTAGACTTTAGTTATTTAAAAAAATTATTTATTGAAAATTTACAACTTTTTTTAATAATTAATAAATTGTAAAAAGAATTAATACATACATCAAGCCCTCTCCTATCCTAATGACCTACCCTATTAGGCCCCTTCCCTATCCTACTTTATCCTACCTATACCTACTCTATCCTACCTTACTGGGCCCTATTAGCCCCCTACTCCTATCTTAAACCTAGCCTCTATTAGGCTCCTACCCTAAACCCAAATCCTATTAGCTCACTATCCATATTCCTATCCTTTCCTGCCCTAACCTACAAACCCTTAACACCTCTACCGTAATTCCCTAAAATTCTACCCACCAAAGCTTAATATTATATGCCCATATGGTCCAACCATTCAAGATAGAATGGTAACCAACTAGAGCAATTTTACACTCAGAAACATAGGACTATATTTATAATGCAATAGTATGTTATCCTTCTTTCGCCTATCGATGTGAGACAATTTAAATAAGATTATATTTTGTATTGTAATTACAAATCAAGTTTGTGACATTTCTCACGTGCACAATATTATACAATTAGCTTTAACTAGAATCAAAATTAATAACGACATTAGAGAATGAAGAAAGAGAAATTTTGATTTGATATTTGAATTTTGATAAGAGAAATAGCAGCAATGTGATGAAAAGTATCACATAAATTTGCATCAATATTTGATTTTGTTTTGTGCTGGCATATAGGTGATGATGTACTGATGTTTACAACTACTTCTTCCGTTCCGAAATACTTGCTACAGTTGAAATATGAAGTATGATGTTTGTGAAAAAAAACTTGTATATTGCGTTTTTTTTGGACCTTTTATACTGGCATACTGTTTTTTTAACCCTGAGCACTTAAAAATAGTAACATATATACTATTTTTTTTACTCTTAACGGAGCAATAAATAAACCAAATAATACGGCCTTTGAGAATACAGATGTTGATTCTCGCTAACTCATCCCCTTTCACTTAGCCTATCTAGTTATTGATTCGACTGAGTTCATTTTTGAGCCGTTTACATGATGTTCAACTGCTAGCGCCCTTGACTATCTACACCATAGTGTTGTCCAAGCCCAAGCAGAATCCAGAATCCAGATGTTGACTAGTAAAAAGGATAGACGGTAGACCATCTTGATCTTCCGACTTCTATTTGTATAACGATATCACATTCTATCTTCGGTCTTTCCAATACTCTTTTTAAGCCTCTTGAGCTAAAACTTTCCATTATCCTTACTTGAATATTAGTGAACCGATAAGCAAGACGGGAAATTAGAGCTCAAAAAGTTAAAAAAAAAAAGTGAAAAAGACCAAAAATAATTAAGATTTAAGACGGTGGAAAATTGATATAAATGGAAACAAAATCCGTGTAAACGGCACGCCTATTAAAACTGATATACTAATGCACTAAAGATATTACTCCCTCCGTTCCTTAAAGAAGTTCCCACTTTCCATTTTGGGGTGTTTCATTGTTGTTCCCATAAGGAATCTTTCCATTTATATCACAAATTTTGGACAAAAATAACCTCACACATTCTCATTTTAATATTTTAATAATGATTATGGTCCCCACATATCTTTCACTAACCCCATTTTAACATTTTTATATTCCTTATGGTCCCCACATGTTTCCCACTAACTTCATAAAAATATTTTTTAATTAGTTGTGGTCCCCATATTTTTTTTAACTAACTTTCTTTAAATACTTTTTTAATATTTGTGGTCCCCACTTCTCCTCCATCAAATTTATTATTCAATAAAATAATATCTCTACTATCTAAAAGATTCCACTTTTATTAATTTCCGTGAATATTCCCAATGGAAACATCAATAAGGAACGGAGGGAGTATAAATTTATACCAATGCCAAGCTGATTTGTTGACTTTCTACTTGGTATTCTTTCAGGCTTAAATTCACTACCACCATTTTACTATGTATCGATTTAGTTTAGCACATATTATATTAACATTCCACTTTAATAGTAATAATCTTTGTGATAATATGAATATAAAATTATAATTCATTATAAATGATAAAAATTACAAGTCTTGTATGAAACCATCTCACTGTGAGACGGATCCGTATAAACAGTTCATTTGTAAAAAATATAAATAAAAAAATATAGTTTGAAACGACCTCAATAAAGAATAGTTTGAGCTGAACCAATTAAAGTCGCCTCTTAGTGAAACGGACTCAATAAAGCATTAGTGTAAAAATTAAGTTTCCACCTTGATAGTAATAATCAATTTTAATTAAGAGTAATAATCAAAATATAAAAAAATAATTGTAATAATCATTGTATTTAGTTAAGTCAAACAAAATCTCACTCAATTGAAACCAACATATCATATATTAAAAGTAAAATATAATTTGAAGTGAATGGTAAAAACTAAAACTAATCACAAATTCTTGTGAGAGACGATCTCTTTAAGAGACCATCTCTAATTGGGTTAGTGCATAAAGAAAAAATGTAAAGTAAAAATAAGCAATAAGCTTTAATGGATTGAGCCTAAGAGACGTCTCTCAAAGAAACAGTCTCTCAAGAGACCGGCTGAAAACTAGTGGAGCACATCGGCTAAAAAGGAGGGAATGGGGACTAGGGACTACCTTTTTCAAGGTTTATTCTCCCATTCAAGTATGATAGCCATAGGCATGTAAAATTTTGAAATTTTCACACAACAACTGCCGATGATGGCGGGCGGTCATATATGGGTTTCAATCTCTATCATAACTCGTAAGCATTGAGTACTCATCTTATATGCACTATAGTATCGTGAATTAAGAGAAAATAGAAGATAAAGGAGCTGCGCCAAACCAAAACATCTTTGCATGGTACAATAACCAAAAAAGTCGACCGAATCATTGACGGGAAACAAAACTGAAAATAGATAATTGATTCTTGTCTAGATAGAAAAGTTAAGCAAAACTTTAATAAGTGCAACTAGAAACAAAAGAGATCTAACAAGGTATTCAAGCTTAAACCCTGTATCCTCTGCTGTTTCTCCTACCTCTAGCACGCTCGAATTTTCTGCCATTTGATCGTACATAAGGCTTAGTGTGACTGTGTGGAACACCTGGTGCTTTGCCAAAGTGCTTAACAGCCTCCCTAGCATTCTTCGGGCCTCTCAAAAGAACCTGCAACAGAGATATACCATGAGAACACTTGATGTGAAAACAGTATAAAATCGTTCCGGCAAACACAAGATAATGCATACTTCAATCCAGAAAGTATCCCAAATAGACACGTTAATTACACAAATTAACAATCGAAATAATTCAGGTGCCACTACACTAATCTATTCTCGGCCATGCTAAACATAAACCGACAATACCACAGCAGCTCACTAAACATTGCACCACCAACTCCCTTGCTACAGCTGACAATAAGGCACCAATATATAATGCATACAGGATGATTTAGATTGGTCTAGGAGCTTAAACGCAACAAGAATAGGACAAACTAAAACAGGCCTAAAGGAGAACAATACAACCACTAACCATCTAGGAGATATATTTGCATACATCAATCTTACTAACATCGTTCATTTCTAAACATTCCGCACACTTTCCACAATTAAAATTGTGACTTTCTGCCAAAAATGCTAGTTTGCATGATCAAAAAGTTTGGAATTCAAGCTTATAATCATTGGTTTGTACTTCCTCATACACATTGAAATAGAGTCATCTCTGATATGCAATAAAATTTGTAAGTCAAGCTTATTGTTCTCAAGGTGTAAGACAAAGTGTCAACTGCCAAGATTGTCAAAAATGTGCAGGAGGAAGTAAAAATCAATGTAAAGACATGAAGGGGAGCAGTTGAAGATTTCTCAATCTAAACTAGAGATGGGGTCAACACTCTAACACTAAACTAAAGATGTTCTTTGTTGGACGAAACTAAAGATGGGAATGCACCATCACTTATGCTTATCTTCAGAAGGAGATTGGGGATGTGGTTACCGGTCTTAAGAGGCGAATAATTGATAATGTGCTCGCTAATGAGTTAAATTAAGGGGTACACTTGGGTTAATAATAGTCCTAGATGTATGATAAAGGCGGATATGATAAAAGCGTATGATTCAATGGAATGAAGGTTTTTCAGAGATATAATACTTGTAATGAGTTTCCCTAATATTTTTGTTAAGTACATTATGAATTGTATGTCTAGTGTTCGCTTCTCCATAATTGGTATTGGAAATGGGCTTTTCAAGGGAAAAGAAGTTTGAGGCAAGGTGATCTACTATCTCCTTTTCTTTTTAATACATGTAGAGTATATAGGAATATCATTCTAGATTGATGGTCGTTATGAGAAAGGAAGAGTTTCATTATCATCCTAGGTGCTGGAAAGTTGGATATGTGGAGCTTTTTTTTTATTGATGATCTTTTACTCTTATGCAAAGCTGGCCTTCATTCTAAATCATCCATTCAAAGCAGGTTAGATTTACTTTCTATGGCTTCTGGTCTTCAAGTTAACCCTAGCAAGAGCAATGTCTATTTGGGTGGGCTCAGTTGAGTAAAATATTTGCATTTGCTTGATATGCCTCTTGGTGAGTTCCCTTTAACTTATCGCTCTTGGTTTGTGAGTTGTGCAGTGTTTACTTTTATAATGGTTTGTGTGTTTGTCGCTTCTCAGTTCTCACTAAGGGAGGGCTTCTCTTGTACTTTATGCTCTCTAGGATAGAACGAGGTTAAAAGTCACAGCAAGAAATCAGGTGAAGAAGACATTTACTGACTCCTGTATTCATTGTCCTCAAAATTAAGTCACAAGTAAACCCCAAACCAAAAGCTCCAAGCATAGAAACATACCAAGATTCCAAACAGCAACAAAAATAAAGCTAAAAATCACCCTGTGTTTATCAAACAATAAGACCAACTAAACAAGATAAGTGGATATTCCCAGTTTGCACATTACACAATTCCCATGCACACAGTTCATCATACCCCTCGAACAAATGTTCCCAAAAACACCTCTTTTGTGATATAACGATTAGGTTGCATACATCTTATCCTCCCCTTATCCTGCTCACACAACATCCTCTAAAGCCGTCAAGTGGCAATGTAAAATGAAACTATGACAACAAGCATCCATGTCCAGTACAATGAACTTCATCAATCAATTACACATCGAAATAAATTGAATTCCAATTAATAATTAACAAACCCAAACATTAAAAATGGACTATGAATTAATCTTCAAAAAAAAAGAAAGAGTGACATACAGTGTTCTGTCCAAGAGGAGCTCTAAGAGCAAGTTGATCAAAAGTAAGACATTCACCACCAGCTTTCTCAATCCTAGCTCTTGCAGTTTCAGTAAACCTCAATGCTGTCACTTTCAATGCCGGAACTTCATATACTCGGCAATCATCCGTCACAGGTCCCACAATAACCGCAATTTTATCCTCCTGCGCCAATTTTCATCATTTTAAAACCAATTTCACAAATCAGAAACAAAATTCTGAAGAAAAAGAAACAGAAATGCCGATACCTTTCCTTTCACGTAAGTGATGAGACGAGAAAGAGATAAAGGAGCTTTGTTAATCTTAGACATGAAAAGCCTCTTCAAAACGACAGCGTTGAACTTGCTACCAGTTCTACGAACGAGGAAACGGTAGAGTTTGACGAGTAATTTAAGGTAAACATCATTGGACTTAGGTGCTGTTCTTTTCGTCTTCTTAGACTTACCTCCTGCCTTCAAATCGATTCCCTGTAAATTGTGACCAAAGAAGTTTGAGTTAAGAAGGCGATAATGGAGGTTAGTGAGAGAGATGTGAGAAAAAGAGGAGAGAAAACTACCATTGTTGTTCCTCCCGCTGCTGCTGTTGCTCCAAATTAGGGTTTTGGGACTGCGTAATTTGTTCCTTCTTGATGGAAAGAAATGGGGGCCAATTAGGGTTTCTGGGGTACTCGCTTTTGATTGTGTGTTGCTGACGTCCATGTGTTCTCCGTGCATCTTAATCACAGCCGTACACGTATACATCTTTTACATCTTTTAATCACAGCCGTGCATCTTTTACTCCTATTTATGAGGAACCAATCTTTTGGGATTTGTATGATCTTTTTACTTCTATTTTTATTATTTCTTGTTTCATATGAATTTTTTTTTTATAAGAAATTTCTTATGAATTGGTTAGGTTGGAGCAGGGCTGTAAAAAATTGACCCGAGCTGTAATACCGATCGAAATCGACCTGTATTCGACCCGTTGGTTGACCTGAGGTGCAGTAACCTGTAACCGTTCGAAACTCGACTTGATGTTGACCCGTAACCCGACATGTACCCGATTATTTTAGACCAATAATCGACCGGTACCCGACTCGAGAACAACCGACACCCGAAATTGACCCGACAATGTGGTTAACCGAACTCGATTTGCACCCGACCTGTTACAACTCGAACCCGTCTTTAACCCGATAGGTATTCAACATAATCCCACCCAAAATGACCCATAGTTAACACTCGAGATTAGCCCGACAATGTGATTAAGCGATATAATTTGAGTTAACCGTATCAAATTTAATTCAGTTAATAATAAGTTTGATTGAATTGAATCAAGTTTAGTTTATCTAAAATTAAACAATAAATGCAGGCCCACAATCAAATCTTATCGACTTTATCTTAGGCTAAACCAAATCTGTCTATTGACCGACAACTTAATTAATCGACTAAAACTCTCCATTCTCCCATCACAAACGATTTTAACATAAATTAATTGTGTAATCATAAATTTCATTCGACATAAAACTCAATTGAATTGGATTTTAATCGACCCGATCCTAAGAATAACTAAATGCACAACTCAAAAATGATATAATCGATCGGAAGTCAACCCCATTGAATAAACAAAATGAATTAACCTGCAGCATAACCGATTTGGATCCGAATTGTATTAACCGAACCTAATACAAATCCAAACTGAAATGGATATGACACGGAACTGAAACCGACCCAGTGTGGTATTGACCCGATACAAACCCGTACTCGATTGGACCCGTAACCGAATCGACCCGATTTAAAGCGTTAAAGAACCTGGGAAAACCCGAACCCGAGAATATCCGAATCCGGTGAAATCCGACCCAAAACCCGATCGAGTAACCGAATTTACAGCCCGAGGTTCTATATTTGAATAGTTGTTTTGGCAAAAATGTGACCGTTAGAAAGTGTAATAATAATATTAATAATAATAATAATAATAATAATAATAATAATAATAATAATAATAATAATAATAATAATAATAATAATAATAATGTTGAACATTTAGTGTCTATTAATATTAAGTTTATAATTACCAAGTACTACAAAAGTAGTGGAACCATATGTATTAAAAATACAAGGTCTAAAAGTGTTCAAAGGATAAGACAAAAGGAAAGTTGGACAACCGAGTCAGCAAGAAAAGTCGACTCATCTTTCCGCCTAAAGCCAACTCGGCTTTATCATCTGGAAAATCTTTTTGTTCAGCAGGAAAAGTCGAGTCGGCTTTCGTGGAAATGGAGCAAAAGTCGACTCGACTTTTTCCTCTAATATGACCGTTGAGTCTTTACACATCATTTGAGTTAATTGCATTGGATTCTTTTACTCATTCCATATCAATTCTGATGTTACAAAGGAATAATGTGGAGAATAATGCTCATAAATGTCATGGTTTAATGGTATTGATGGTCTATGTCATGGTTTAATGGTATTGATTGAAGGCCATCAATATTGGTCAACAATGGTGATTATTGTGTCATGACTCTTTGATGTACTCATTAGTATAAAATAGAGGCTTGGAAATGAGTGAAAACCACACCAAATTTTTGAATTCTCATACTACTCTTCTAATTTACTTGTGTTCTTATTAAGAGAGTAATTAATTTTTGTTAAGGGCTTCCAAATACTATAATTCTCCAAACACTTGTTGTTAAGTGTCATACCCTAAGTAATAAGGGTGTGTTGTGTTGTTTGTATCTCATTGTGAATTTTCAAGTTCGAACCCAAATACCTTTGTGGGAGAAATATCACAAAACGAAAGTGGTTACACGCCTAAAACAAGTATCAAGTTTCCGGATAACGGTTATCGTTATAAAATAATCTTCAAGTTTGTTTTAATGTAATTTGTAAGTTTCACTTTGTCATCAACAAAGGAATAATACAAATTCTCGTTTGTAATTTGTATTTGCATTATTATTTTTTAATAAATACATTGATTTTCAATTGAAGTGAGATCATCTTTTTCAAACTGAACCAATATATAGATTACATCTATTGTCTTATCACTTTTTATAATTTTAGGGGTCATTTGAGTTTAAAATGAAAATGGAATGAAATGGAAACAAAAAAGTTAGGGAAAGGATTAGGGATGGTCACGGGTCCAGGACTCTATTGGACTCGCCCTGAACCCGCCCCTATTTTAAGGGTCTGTGTAACAGACTCGAAATTCCTAATCTTAGTCATCTCCGACTAATTCTTAATTCCATCAACTATATTTCTCATTCTTGATTATTGAACTCATCCAATTTTACAAAATTCCTAAATCTTATTGCAACTAATTATCATTCCCGAAATAATTTCAAAATTTTTATTTTATTAGACTCTAGATTGATTTAATATCCAACTTAATTTTCGAAATCTTTATTATTTATTTCATTTTAATGTCCGATTTCTTAAATTATTTTAAATAAGAAACTTTATTTTTTTTATTATTTCTAAATATTATTTTTATGAGCCCAAGGGTTTTAATTATTATTATGAAAATTTCAAAATCATATAATTAGTTTACGGTTTACTAAAACTTTACGTTTAAAATTATTATTTCTTAATTACTTTCGTTAACGATTACTTTAACGACTTTAACACTTTTCTTTAAACTATTTCAAACTAGAAGATTTTTTTGTTAACTTTGATGATATTTTTTTAAGCTTGTTTTTACCTAAACTAATCCTAACTACCTAACACTAATAGGTCAAAACCTATCCAATATTTTAATCTTATTTACTTATTCAAGTAAACCAAATTGGACAAAAAACAAATCCCAACACCATACCCTCCTTATCCTAGAGGTTAGACCATGTTTACTTGATTTTAAAAAAAAAAAATATCTCAACAACTATACCTAAATTAGCCTATTTAAGTACATGGTCTATTGCAAAAGTGGGAAGAAAACAAATCAACCTATTTTGTTTCCCTCTTGTTACACGTGAGGTTTGTGAAAAATAAACCCAATATTTTTGAGTTTTTTACCAATATGTTGTTCATTAATTATAAAATTCCCAAAATAATGTTATGTAAGTTTAAATTCCCAAACTAATGTCCACCTAAGATATGTTATTTTTCACCAAAACAACTTATTATTACAACTAGGGGTGTTTATTAGTGAGCACTCGGTTAGTCGAGTACCTGTTTTAACGGTCCGTGTCCGACCCACTTTATCTGGGAACCCGACTTTCAAGTATCCGGATAAATCGGGTCAAAACACCAGGTACCCAATTTTATTTATGGTATTTTTGGGCATAATTTATTAGGCACATCAAGCAAAATATATTTTAAAAATAAGAAACAATAGAGGAATGCAAGTAGAGGATGATTGATATAATACACGATTACAATATATTTCATCATCATCATCATCATCATACCAAGTGTATCCCGCTCAAAAAAAACTATGATCAGGATCTGGGGAGGGAGGAACGATGGCATGCTCATACCCATAAGGAGAGTGCGATCAAAGAGTCCCCCGGCTCGAGAACGGTCTTTTAGCAAGAGGAACCTGCAGTTGGCAAATAGAATAGAAGCACACACACAAAAACAAAGATAAGATCAAAGAAACAGGTAAAAAGCGACAAAAAGGAAAAGGATAAAGACGAACGAGGGGGTAAAGGGACAGGTTTACTAATCTAGGACTTGGATCGCCGCCAACTGGCCCTATCCCTGGTCAGGTCCTTGGAGAGGTGAAGTCCATGCATATCACTTTTGATTTGTTCCTCCCACGTTCTCTTAGGTCGTCCTCGACTTCTCTTACCCTCCACTATGATGCATTCGATCCTTCTTACTGGGGCGTCATGTGTCTTTCTCTGCACATGCCCAAACCATCTCAACCTGTTCTCCCGCATCTTTGCTGAGATAGGTGCAACCCTTAACGTCTCCCTGAGCTCCTAGTTTCTTATCCTATCCAACATAGTCTTACCACACATCCACCTCAACATACGCATCTCCGTTACTTCCATCCTCTGTTCGAAAACCTTCTTTACGGGCCAACATTCTGTCCCATGTAACATCGCCGGCCTAATCGCAACGCGGTAAAATTTACCTTTTAATCGCCTCGGAAACTTTTTATCACAAAGCACCCCGGTTGCTGCTCGCCACTTAAGCCAGCCCGCTTATATACGATTAGTAACGTCTCCATCAATCTCCCCGTCGCTCTGAATCACAGAACCCAAATATTTGAACTTGGACGTACACGCAACAACTTCACCTTCTATGGTTACCTCTGGCTCCCCTAGCGATTCTATCCCACTGAAATTGCATCGCAGGTATTCTGTCTTTGTACGACTTATGCGCAGCCCCTTTCCCTCCAAGGCTTCTCTCCACTCTCCCAATTTACTATTAGCCTCCTCCTTGATTTCTGCGGCCAAGACTATATCATCGGCGAAAAGCATGCACCATGGTACGGTCTCCCAGATGGATTACAATATATTTCATATTGCTAAATTTAACAAGCTAGTAAAGAATGAAACATTTTTTATATAAATACATAATACAAAGCATTATTGATAGGATTAAGCTATTACATTACAAGACTTGAGGTAATCAAACCCATTATTAATATATCTTGCTGCTTATAGTCGAGTTTTATTAAGTTGTAAATGCCATTTTCTTACCGAATATGCTAGTAGGGTCCATTTGATATCGTAAAATAAAAATTTCTCCCTTTAATAACGAGTCAACGCTAAAAAAACATTTTGCGGTCCATGACCCGACCTGGTTAATGCAGGTCGGATACCCAGTCCGTAACTGATAATTTTTTTTGAAAAAATGACTGCGATTTATATTGCTTTGTGTTATGTATTTATTTAAATGTTTCATTCCTTGCTAGCTTGTTAAATTTAGGAATATGGAATATGTTGTAATCGTGTATTATATCATCATCATCCTCTACTTGCATTCTACTATATACTCCCTCCGTCCCTTTTCTGTTTTTTCACCTTAAGTTTGTCCACTTTAAAAGAGAGAAATTTAAATTAAAATTTTGAAGTATATATATTGAAGATAAAATATATTCTTGTGAGATCTTATTGGATTTGTCTTGATGTAAAGTTTCTTAATATATAATTTTTATAATTTTTTATGATCCAAATTTAGAGATATTAAAGCTTAAAATTTGCTAAAAAAATACGTGCAAAAGGTAAAGTGGATAAACAAAAAGGAATAGAGAGAGTATTGTGCTTGTAGTACCCAATAAATTCTGCCCAAAAATATCATAAATAAAACCGAGAACTCGGTGTTCCGACCCAATTCCGGGTACCCGCATAAATTGGGCCGAAACACGGACCGTGAAACAGGTATCCAACTAATTAGGTATCCAACTTTTCGGATACCCGAAATGCCCAGCATCCGCTAATGAACATCCCTAGTGATAATGGTAAATTGTTCGGTAAAAAACAATATTTCTTAGGTGGACATTAATATGGGAATTTAAATTTATATAACATTATTTTGGGAATTTTGTAATTATTGAACAATATTTTGGTAAAAAACTCAATATTTTTTCTCCATTTTTCCTCCTAAATTCACTTTATAAAATCAAGTAATAAATTCATAATTTTTTTTAGTTGATGAATATAAAAAGATGAAGCATAAATAATTATTTTCCTAGCATTTTGGGGTTCAATAATAATTTTGGGTACTTAGAAGATCATCAATTTGGAGTTCGGTAATTATTTTGGGAGCTTAGAATATCATCACTTTTGGAACATTGGAGCTTGGAGTATTTAATGAGCTTGGAGGATCATATTTAATTATTAGTACTTAGTATGATATAATTCCTTACCCTACTTTTTATATGGAAATTTTACATTATATTTACTTTATAATATGCAAAGTATGAAATATATTGGGTATGATTAATTAGGATTATATATATATATATATATATATATATATATATATATATATATATATATGTATATTATTATATATATATATATATATATATATATATATATATATATATATATATATATATATATATATATATATATATATATATATATATATATATATATATATATATATATATATATATATATATATATATATATATATATATATATATATATATATATATATATATATATATATATATATATATAAGAGTTGTTATTAGAATTTATTTGATATTTAATATATCCTTAATGGTATATCAAATTTGCAATTTATTGTGTAGAAGCTTTTATTTTTTTAGTGATTATGTAAGTATTTAAGCTTAGGATATAATACAATAAAATAAATTAAGTTGTTTATAAGTGGAAAATAATCCAAAAGTAGCATAGACCATTTGACCATATTAGCTTATAGATAAATAAAAAGAGAGTTTAATTAAATAATATAAGTTACTAAGTATCAATAATAAGATTTAAATATATTTGTGAAATAACTTTTTATAAGTATTTAAAGTGTTTTCTTGAATATATGAGAAATTATAATAAAGATAACTTTTATGATATTAAATAGCTAGTTAGTACAAAATATATCTTTAGTTAACTATTTGACAAAAATTTATTTGAAATAATGTAAAAGTACATTTTTTTAATTTGTTTTTTTATTTTGTGTGAAATTTTTATTTTACGAAAATATTAAAATAATAAAGTTTAAAATAAAGTTTAATAAGTAAAACTTTAGTAATGAACTTAAAAGGGCATATAGGTAGAATATTATTAAATAAGGAAGTTAAAATCTAATTTGGTCAAAGTTAAAGTCAACTTGTAGTAGTAAAAATGTGATGTGCTTGTGTGAAATTATTTGTGTATTGATTGAATGACCCTGATAGTAAAGAAATGTCGAACCATGGACCAGCATGTAAAATCCCGGCGCCCGTGTTGGCCGACACGTAAAATGCGGTGTTAGACAGGGGGTTATCTACCTATCCTATAGAAGCTCGAGCATAAACATTGGCGGGGTGACGACCCCCACCACAGTTAGATATAAGGCTTTGGCCCTAAGCCAGACCCTTACATATATCAGGTGTCATATTGTTTGTGCTTGTTGATCAATGATGAACTTGATTACTTTTGATGCTATGAGGCATGGTACGGTTATGAGTATTAATCAACTGAACTTGCTTAAATATTAAGATTACCGAATAGTATAAGTGGCAATAATGTACTTTTGCCAGGGTTGAGAATGGTATCTTAATGACTTAAAAGTATGGAACAGTAAAAGAATATGGTAAAAGTATACAATGGTGTCAATTAATTATAAGTTCGTACTGTAATTATTATTTAGTAAATGTAGTGTATTATTTCCGTATTTTGAGTTGGATAGGGAGTTATGCTCGGCGTTAAGCACTGACCGATTCAATCGACTGTCATCCGTATTATAGTTGGCAGCATGTTGCAGGATTTAGTTTCAGGTTCCGATCCAGGCCGCAGCCAAAAATTATTTATGCTATCGAGGACTTAGCTGCAAATTTTTTTTTATGTTTGATGATTTTCACATATTTAATTTTAATTATTGTATATTTTTGAAACGAAAAAATATATTTTTTTATTTTCCTACTTTTATGTAATATTTATCATTTCTAATAAACATTTTTTTAATTTTAAAGGATTTTAGCAAATTGGCATTTTCAAGACTTCCGCATTATTTTGTAAAAATTTTCATTAATGTTAATTACGAATCGCGATTGCCGCCTCTGTTACAGTCTGGGTCTTATTTTTGAGACCTATCGAATCCGGGTCGGATCTGAATCTAAAAAATAATTGGCGGGTTCGGGTCTGGTTCCAAGATCCGGACCCTAGACCCGCCCCTTGGACCCTTATAAATATTAAATTGTCGATTTTATTTTGTCTTCTACGTATAAATTTTGCCACCAACCAGGGGCGGAACCAGAAAAATAGACGAGGGATGTCGATAATTGAAAAACAAAAAGATTAAATCAATTGCGTTAAAAATTACACTAAACAAGAATTGATTAAGGTAATTGTCCACGCCGAGTTTTCATATTCTGAAAACGACGCATAATATCCTCATTTGACAAACTTTGCAACAAATCACATTCAAAATAAGTTACAACAGTATCATTTAAAAACTCATCAGATATCTTGTTGCGCAACTCAGTTTTGATAATCTTCATTGCTGAGAACACTCTTTCAACTGTTGCCGTAGATATTGGCAAAATCAACGCCAACTGCAAAAGCTTATAAAAATGTGGGCAAGACTTGTACAAACCAGATTGAACTAGTGTTTTGGAGAATTCACCAAGAGTACTTAAGCTTGAAAACATCTGCATGTGGAGTAGAAGGTTTGATGGATAGAACATCTGCATGTGGATAGAACATCTGCATGTGGAGTAGAAGGTTTGGAGTTCGACCCCTACTGGGCGCAGGTATCAATAGGGGGTTCTTGACTGCGCGCATCTCTCCTTACTCCCTCTTTGGGGGAACGGGTATGATTTGTCCGCATTTTACTAGAAATGTCCTTTACCTTTAAGCACGGCTATATATCTTTGGTCTTTAGTGGAAAAGGTGAGATAATTTGTTTGATTAAGGTCCCTACTTAGTTCAATAGAGTTTCAACACTAGGAGAATTAACGCCATTTGCTACTATACAAATGTGCTTATTTGCTACTCAATTTCGGATTGCGGCAAATAGAGGCGCAGGAAATAAGCAAAATCTTTTTGCTGTTAGTTAAAGAACCATAGCAAATAAAAATTATTATGTGCGAAGAGAATCAGAGTGAATAGAAAGGTAAATAGCAGTGTAAAGTTTTTCAACTGAGAGAAAAAAGGAGCTTCATGAAATGGGTGACGTGTGTTATAATTTTTCGCTATTGTTCAATAAAAAAACAACACTAAGAATTTTTATTTGCTGTTAATGTTTAAAATGGTAGCAAAAAATATTTTTTTGCTGTGAAATAGTCAAAATAGTAGCAATAATTACATTATTTGCTATATTTGAGATTTAAGTAGCAAATAAATAGCAGCAAATTAGATTTATTCTACTAGTGGAATTTTATTAATTAAAATTATTTCTATCGATTAAAATTGATATTCAATGATTATAACTGATTAAAATTGATATTTACTAATTGTAAATGATTTTTACCAATGTACCTGATTTTTAGTTATGAATTATAATTAAGTTTTACTAATTAAAATTAATTTTTACTGATTGCAACTGATTATAATTTATTTTTACTGATTATTTATTTTTTAAGGAGAATAAACAAAAACTAACAAATTATTGTTTCTGAGGGGAAAATCTTAAAACACTATTTTGTTTGTCATTTATTTTTACAAATATTTAAATTAATTACTTTATTAAAACGAGTTGAAAATTTATGAAGAAAAATAATTGAAAAGTTGATAGATTATTCCAAATTCAAGAATTTATGAACACTTTAAATAAGAGAAATATGCTAGACTCTAGTAGTGAAGATAAATCTATCTACATAACTATTACTAAAACAAAACACAGCTGACATCATCATTGTAAAAAATTGCTTCAGTGTCACCTTCTCAATAAAAGTTTTCCCTCTAAAATTGGATGATGATGTCATCGTTATGACCCCATAAATTATTTTCATATTTTAGACTTACTACCATCTAATTATGATTTTTTTATATTCTAGGTTACATCATTTAATGTATTAGAGAATCATATATTTTATTTTATTTTTTCAATTATTTATAAAATCTTTTCAATTTTATTTATAAACTGAGTATTGTTTGATATATTGGATATTTTGAGATGATTAAAGCATAATATATGTTTTGTCTTTTATTGTGATTTATTTGTTACTAAAAAAAATTTCACAATCACATGCGCGCACAATACAAAATATCATACAATGTACGTAATATATACAACTGTTCAGAGTAAAATGAAATATAACTATAATGTAATATTTATTTCTTTAAATTTTTAATTTTTTTCATTTGTAAAAATATATCAAAAAATTTTAAAAAGTTGTGCATGACACGGAACTATCTAATTAACAAAAAATAATTCATTAGAGAATGAGAGTTGTATAACAATTAACAGGATAAGTATGAACTTATTAAATTCAAAAAAAAAAGTATGAATTTATTTATGCTAGATTGCCCCCTTTATCCATTTCTTTGTCCAAGTGTTGATTCTCCCGAATGCTTCCTATTTCCTAATTATCATGAAATTTTGAGTTCCAACAATAACCTTAACGATCTATGTGCATTCATATTAGTAGCGATGGCCACGGTCCGGGTTAGGCTGATTCCGATTTCTAAAAAATTGAAACTTGATTCAAATTGTTGGATTTTGATTTTGGTTTTGGTTCCGGTTTCAGACAGTTCCTTAGCAGTTCAGGAGGCGGTTCCTAGCAGTTTAAGCCCCCGGTTGGATGGATCAGACCATCGGTTCAATTTTTTTGCCTTTAAATATAAATATAAAAAATTATATAAAATATTATAATAACGTGGACATGCCATTGTTGATTGTTATCATATTAGCATGAGACTTTGACTACATCACGCCCCAACACTTACTTTTTTTTCCTAGAATCATAATATATATAAATAATATATATGCTACTTGCTAAGTCCTAACTCAATTACCCTTATTTCATGGACTCGAACTAATATTTATAATAGAATTTAAGTGTATATGGATGACACTATGCCACTATTAATGATGGCCACGGTCCGGGTTGGGCCGGTTCCGTTCCGGTTCCATCCGGTTCCGGTTCCACCCGGTTCCGGTTCCATTGGAACGATATTGATTATTATCGAAATTCAATTCTTGTAATCGTAAAAATATTTACTAAAAAAAAACAAAAAAATAAATTAATAAGAAACGAATCAACGATAAAGATGAATAATAAAAAAAGGGGGAGAGAATGGACTTGAACCTAGTATCCCGAAGAAATACTAAGCTGCCTACGTATCCCGAAGGAATCAAAGCCCACGTAGTTCTTTTTCGTACCTTTTATATTTAATGCGTGGTCCGATATTCCGTATTTGTGATCCTATTGTTCATCGTCCTCATTTGGTTGGTTGGATGCTTCCGTTCCCGACTCTCCTCCCGCGATGATGCAGACGTATCCATCTTCATCCATGGATCATCTTCCTCTTGATCTTCATCGTTCTTGATTCCTTGCATTGGACCTCGCTGATCCCAATCTTTTTGCAAACACATATTTGAATACTATGTGGAGCAAGCGGATCTCTTTTCGTCCAAAACTCTTTTACCGCACTAAACGAGCCATCACGCATAGAAGCAGGAATTGCAAGGATATCCTTTGCAATTCTCGATAATATTGGGTATTTTATTGATTTTTCTTTCCACCATTCTAAAATATCATAATTACTTTGGTCGATTTCAAAGTGATGTTTTAGATAACTATCTAATTCTAAATATGAACCGGAAGAAGATGATCCTACAAAACTATCATCTCGACTTATTATGTTAGCTATTATGGGATTATAATAATGGGCGTGTCGAGGCGCTATAGCCCTAGACGTATCGCGATCGGTTATATAATCTAGAATAATGATGTAAGGTCCGCTAAAAGCTTTTTACAATTTCCTACATAATTATGTACATCAGTAGGCGGGCGATCTAATGCGTTGTAGTAAAATCCTATAATTTTACTTAGGGCTTCCGTCCTAAAACACGGATCTAATATTGTCGCAATACCATAAATATAAGGGAAATCAGTAAAATATGCCTTCCACTTGTCCATCATTTCTGCAAGAATCGGCTTTAAATAAACGTTAGTATCATCATGAGAATATGTAAGAAGATGATAAAAAATAGTAACACATTCACTTATCACTAAGTGAATGTTTGGTTGGTAAACATATGAAAAAATTGGAACATTAGTAACATATGCCTTCCACTTGTCCATCATTTCTGCAAGAATCGGCTTTAATATTTTTATGCCTATCGCTAGTTCCCAACTATCATCACTTATCTGCTATCCAGTAAACTCACTATACAATTGAGTTATAACCTGACGATAAGCAATCGCCTTCTTTAATAACTCATGGGTCGAACCCCAACGTGTAGGAGTGTCTAAAGCCCAATATACTTTTTTTAGTTCATATTGGTCACATAACTGTTTATATCTTCGTTTTACTTGTCCTAATCTAAGCCATTTCACTATGTTTCTAATGGGACCTAATAAATCACTTAGGTTTTTAATACCTACTTGACAAGACAAATTAACAATATGAGCACAACAACGTATATGTAACAAACTACCTCCTAGGATACAAGTAAAAGCGGGTTCATTATATAAAAGTTCGATGCATTTAATATTTGCGGATGCATTATCGGTAGAACAACTAAATATCTTATCTAGTAAGTTCCATTCTCTACATATTTCTATTAGTCTATATTTTAAGTTTTCACCATGATGTTTTTCAGGCATTAACTCAAATGCAATTATTCTTTTTTGAATACACCAATTACGGTCTATCCAATGTGCTGTTACACACATATAAGGCTCTAAATGTGGGGGAGCTGACCAAATGTCGGTTGTTAAGCTAACTCTACCAGCAAAAGATTTAAACATTTGTGCTAATTCATATCGTTTTGATTCATATAATTTAATGGTTAGATCGTTTTAGGGTATTCCTAGGGATTGCTCTATATTGTGGTTGTAAACATTTTCTATTAAAATATTAGTATCTCGCTTTCACTCGTGGTTAAAAGGCAACTCATCACCAATTACATATTTGAAAATTCATCAATCATATCATTCGATTGTATTTAAAAGGTACCTCCGGTCCGCGGAAATCCGTTACCCATTGTTGTTGTCCGCTTCGCTATTTGTCCCTGCGCATCTGCATGCGTTTCTTTAATGATTCCATGTTTTTCGCCAAATGTTTGTTGAAGGATCCGTACCACCACCTAACAGTATTCACAAAACACAATAAATGAATATTTAATACATTCTAACATTTTGATGTACAAAATATAAATATCATGTATAAAAACTTAAAAAGTATTTACCTTTGGTAAAATTGTAAGAAACTAAGGGCTTTACTCCTTGACTTTCACAAACTTGACAAGTGCATAAGAAAACATCGTACGTGGTTGGTACTTTTGTAAAATACGACTCAAACATGTGACGTAAGCTCTACCACTAGGGAGGTGGCATTCGGAAAAAGGTTGTCTTACGGTTCATTTTCATCTAAATATAAATATAAAAACATTATTAAAATAAATAATAATTTAAAATTCAATTAAATTGAAGAATAAAAATTAGAAAACTAACCAATACTTTGGAAATTGACTTCGTTTACCACGAGCTTGTCTTTGTTGTTGTTGTGCTTCTTACTTAATCTTGTTGATGATTGTGAGATCTAAGTATCTCGATAGGGGTTTTGGTTCTTGTTCTTCTTCTTCTTCTTGTTGTTGTGCTTCTTCTTCATCTTCAATTTCTATTTCTCTTTCCAACATGTTCTCGCATACTCATGTAAATCTTAGTATGGCTGCGTACCCATACGGATAAGTGGTTCGTAATTACTAACGAAGGTGTTGTTGATATCGATGGAGTTGAAGTTGCCTTCTTTTTGAGGACTAGAAGAAGAACCCCCAAAGATTTTGCCACTTTAGTGACTTTTTTTTTGTCTTTTTTCATTTATGATTACATTATAATATTTATGTAATTAAGTAATAATTAAGAAATAATTAAGAACTAATTAGAGACTAATTAAGAAATAATAATTAAGAACTAATTAAAAATAATTAAGAAATAATTAGAAAACTAATTATGTAATTAAGAGAATAATTGCGTAATTAAGTAATTAAGAATAGAGAGTAAGTAGAGAGAGTAGGAGAATATATGAGTTGTGAATTGGAATGTTTGAAAGTGATGGGTATTTATAGAAAAATTGTAGGCTACTTTGACCAAAAAGCGGCTAGTTTGACCGGTTCAAAGAAGCCGTTAGCGTTAGGCAAATGCGTTCGGTCGTCCGTTCGTTCCATGGAGCCGTTGGGGTTCAGCGGACGGTCCGGTTCACGATTGAGCCGGTTCCTTGGAACGTTAGGCGGGTTGAGCGGTTGGAGCGGTGAAGCGGTCCACGTTCTTGGTCGGTTCTTGCGGTTTTCGCGGTTCCCGGTTCGGCAATTTTCCGACGGGTCCACGGTTTGCGGTTGGGACCGGTTGAACTTGCTGAACGTTCGTTCGGTTCCGGTTTCAAGCGGTTCGGGACCGGGCCAACCCGGACCGTGGCCATCACTAGCCACTATAGATGTTAAATTAGTATTGAATATTTGTAAAATACGATAGTAACTCTTTTACAAATATCCGAAAAATATAATGACTTACAAATGGTTCAAATTTGACAAATTAAAGACTTTTAAAAAGACCCATTAAGGATCCTAGACACATCAATGACTTACAAATGGTGCGGTGCGGATCAGGTCGAATCAGGCTAGATCTCAAAAATTAAAAGGTCAGGGTCGAAGTCGGTTGGACCGCTCAGTTCCGCCCATAACCATCCCTAGAATGGATAATAATAATAATAATCGTTTATGTTATTAATTGTTTGGTATATGCAACAAAAGATAACAATAGGTAATGAAAACAGAGACAATGTTTATTATTAATGACATAAAAAGGAAAGAGAGAGAAAAAGTGAGCTTTGAGAAAGAGAAGGATCGGAGCTTAGACGATATGAAGCACAATAAAAATTAAGGGAGAAAGCAAGATTTTTGACATAGGCAAATAACACTATTTGTTATCGGTGGAATATATAAGTGGCAACAAAGTAAGGATATTATTACCTCTACCTAATGTAAATTGTCTCCAAAGTCTTATAACAAACAAAAGGTAATGGTATCACTTAGGGACGAGCCATGATGAAGGTCAATCGTGATTGGAAAAACTTTTGTTGTCCCTCACATGTCTTATAACTTTTATATTAACTTTTCGATATATATCTTACATCATATTAATGTATTTTTTGTAAATGTCCTTCTTTATAATTGTCCACCAATGTAATTTTCTTGTTGTATGATTTTTCCAAGTCAATAAAAAGCATACACAAGTCTCTTTTTCTAGCCCTGTAGTACTTTATTTGCCTCGTAAGATGATTTATTTTCATTACAAAACTCAATGGCATAAATTCAAATTGGTTCTCTAATATGAAGGTACGTTTCTTCTTATGTATCTTTGTCGATCCTAGTCACAAGTTCAAAATATGGCTCATTAGTTTTATTCCTCAATAGTTGGAACAATTTTAAACATCTTTATTTTTGTAAATAAGCACTAGATTAATGTTTCTCCAGTCATTGGGCATCTTGTTTGTCTTCTTAATTCTGTTAAATATATCAATTAGCCAAATCATTCCAATCGTCCCTAGACATCTCTATACCTCAATAGGTAAACCATATGACACAAACTACTTTCTTTAACTTTATTTATCTTCCAAGCCTCATCCATGCTTTGCATAGATTCTCTATTTCTATCTAAGATTTCTATCTAAGAGAGTGATTGTTGTATCCTCCTATAACATTTCTTTGTTCTCCATTTAATAAATCATCAAAATGCTCCCTAGATTGCCTATATTTTCGTCCTAAACCAAAATGTTCTTATCGTTATTACACCTATGTCATTATTTCTTGCTTGTCTCCTCTTTATCATTCGATTTCTATATTTTCTTCGTCTTTAGAATTTAGTTTATCAAACACTTTTTAAAGGCCTTTAGTTATGCCCTGCGAATTGCTACTTTCGTCTTGGGTATGATTTCGTTATACTTGGCTAAGTCTCTTCAAATATGTAGTTTCCTAATGCAAGATAACAAATTTTCTTTTCTTTGATGGCTACCTTAACTTCCTCATTCCACCATGTTGTATCCTTTAAGACCTTTACCATGAAACTACACCGATTCTCCTAAAATCTCCTTTAACTATTCATCTCGTAAAATGCTTCTTGTCAAACCAATAGATTGTGTTATCCTGCTAATGAGAATCTACTTAGAGATATAACTAGAGATGTTCATTAGCGGGTACCCAGTATTTCGGAATTCGAGTACCCGGAAAGCGTACCCTGTTAGTCGGGTACCTTTTTAACAGCCCATGTTCCGACATTTCAGGTAGCTAGATAAGTCGGGTCGGGACACTGAATCATCATACAACTCCTCAGAGATAATCAAGAAGCCGTTGCAGTTGAAAAATTACAATTTACTAGACAACCAGATTGCCAGATGAAAATGATTTTTTGCTGGTTCTCAAAGCATATTATTCTAAAGGGCAATCATTTATACGTCCAGACTGCAATCCAATGCATTCACAAATTCAAGTTTTTTAGAACTTGCATACATAGTGTAAAACAAGACTACGACGCCGTATTGCAACCGAAATATAAGCAGACTCCGAAATCTACTGCATTGGTCGTGTAATTCATGTCATGACCTTTAATGTAACCGTAAACCAAAATCATATATTTGCACTATGCTTGTAGGTGTAACTCAAACCACTGTTCTCGCATCGCAGCACATAGATGCAGATTAACGAAAAGAGTGATAGAACCATACCTCCAACTCCTATGCATATTGCATGGTATCAAGTTTCTAAAACTTTCAAATACTGTAAAACTTATATTGAGAAAAAATTTAATCACTGTACTAGTCCAAATCATTTAGTACATCTAGCAATTGCGCAGAGATTTGCCAAATCCGCAACAACTTCATTGAAAACTTTTGGTCGACTCGCAAGAAACAGACAGAAAAAAGCGTAAGGGACAGCACAACGTTGATTTAGGATAACTTATGAATCTGCATAACTTCAGTCTAAACGCTCCATCTGAAATAAGCAAGAACAGTTGTATCAGACCAATTTAAAGAAGGAAAGAGAATAGACTTTTAGGGGCAAAATTAAAATCCAGAACAAAAAAAAAAGAAAAGAAAACAAGTTAGAGCACGAGGGTTCTAAAGCACCAAACAATAATAATACGGAGCAATTCATGATTCTGAAGACAATATCAAAACGATAAGTGCTTATCAAGTCAGATAGGAATAAAATACCTTCCAAAGGCCATCATTGAGATAATGCAAAGTGTCTACAGCAATACCCTTGTTGATAGCCCTTCTGCATCACCAAGTAAAATCCAGAGCTATTTTAAAAGGGCAAAATTTGCGCACAACATAATAAGATACATTAACTATTAACATTGTTTGGATAGTGAATTAGGAGAAAAAAGAAAGGGAAGGAGAAGGAAAGGAAGGGGAGAGGTAAAAGGGAAAAGTGCACTTTGTTTGTTGAGAAGGACAGGGAAGGGTAAATGAAGGAAAATGAGTGCTTTCCTACAAATCTTTCCACTTTAGGAGATAATTTTAACAAAATTTGTCCATGATTTAAGACAGAAAAAGATTGTCATGTAGCAAATAAAACAAACAAAAAGGTGGGAGGTAGGTTTACAAAGCAAAAGAGAAAAGTTATACAGTATTTGCAAAAGGCAGAAGCTAATACCAGAAATAAACCAAAACTAAGTAGTGTTTAAGCACTTTAAATCAACAAGAATGTAAAACTTACATATCTTTTGCAGACATTTTTGTGAAGCCAATAGCAAGAGCATGTTGCTTTCCTTCAGCCATAATGGCCTGGGGGACATCAGTTGCAATAATTAGTATAGCTTAAGCATATGGCTTAGATATATTCATCTAGCACAAATACATAGTTGTATTTCTTAAAAGGGGTGGATATAAATCAAACACTAACAGACACTTCAGAGAATTAGAAGATTTAAGGGCATACCACAGGCCTCTCACCCTCAACTTCTTCGTCCAGGATACCACCAGGAGACGTAAGCCCAGGACACATGATATTAGCACCAGAGAAAACAAACTTAATTGCACCCCTATCTACTTGAAATTTCTTCATTATATTAGGGTCTGCAGAAGAAAATTGTCGAACCATAAACAGTTGGCATAAACAATATATGTGATCTATACAAATGGCATGCAATTCAGAGCGAACAAACAATACAGAACCTACCATTGCCACTCAAACCACTGAAGATAAAAGACAAAGAAGGAGAAAATGTCAGGAAAAAATAAACAGAAACCACTTGTATACAAAAGGGGCCAGACCATCAGACAGCAGTAGAAACATTTGACCTAAAATACTACCATGCATTACAAGACTAAAACATAAAAGCATAGAACTATATACAAATTTAAGCTTACACTGATGGAGAAGTCTTAGAGTTGGCATATAAGGCCCATCACGGATATTAAAGAATAATGGGACATTGTTGACAACGACAAGATTTAGATGGTTTTGGCTGCAAAGGGAAAGAAAAGAAAAGTATTCTTAACATTACCAGAGAAAACAAAGCGTTACAAACTGGACAAGCATAGGCAGAAAAGAATAGTAGAGAACGCAATAAAATAAAAACCATTTGACAACTATCAGGGGTGTCTTCTTTGGAAGTAAATCTTCCAAAACTGGTTCAAGTTCAGGATACTGTCACAAAAAAAAGCCATATCAGTTTCACTTGAACTAACAAAGAAAACAATTTTCTACTTGAGAAAATGGCGTTCTTGCTTTCGAATGATTGAATTTCAACATATTAAGTATTTTTTCTGACATAAGTAGAGCTCTGGAGTTAACCTCTTCAGCTATGCTTTGGCGAATTTTCCTTTGCACAGAAGCCTTGACTTGATTTTGTGCCGACACATCTTCAGAAGTGAACCTGATATACAAAAAGGATGAAACATTTTACCATATTTGAGAGCCACATGGAAAATACTGAACCAAGGCTGCAACACATGTAAAGTCATGCATACTTCTCTTGTGAAAATACACAAAAATACTCAAAAGCTTGTAATCTAAATGCTGATCAAATTCTTTATATATGATAGCAGGATCTTTTTTTCAATCTCTAAAAACATAGCAAAAAACAGCAATCCTCCATTTCCAATCAGCTCACTATTCTTTTGTTTGGCCAACCTAAATTAAAAAATTATTCCTAGTTTACCTTGCAGTTTACGACATATTCTGTAATGAATCAAGGTAGACAAAGATGTGGGTATTACCAGTAGGTTAGGAGCAGCTTGCAGAATAAGATAGACAAAATGATAGATAGGAAACAAGAACCAGTTATGAGAGAGGGAGAGAGGATCAGATTAAATGAATGCTTATGTGTTGAGTTTTCGAACTCATTGGAATAGAAGAAACCCTCTCAAAAGCAGACTAGTAAAAGTAGCTTGCAAAAAAGATATGTAGAGCAAAAGAGAGATGGGAAACAAGAAACAATTACCGGTAGGGGAGAAGAAGGGGAAAGAAGGATCAGTCTGTAGAAGTTTTTTGTATTGAGTTTCTAACCCTTTGGGAGAGAAGTAAGCCTCTCGAAAGCTCGTACACATGTTTATTTCTCCCTGATTCCAATTGCTCTTCTTCTATTTCTCATCTTTAAGATCTCAGCTCCTGGATGGTGATCGTTCTGGTGGTGTACCAAGTATTTTTTGCATTAAAGGTACACCAAAGGGTTCGACAATACTAATTTCTCAGGAGATCACGTTCTTCTACGGTGTTGTTTATTTTTAGCCAATTAAATTGTTGGAAAAAGTGATGAGAAAATCAATTGTGGAGGTTCAAGCGCTTTAGTGTACCTTTTCTTTGGGAAAGACATTTTTTTTGCACACTGAAGCTCAATGTGTTAAGCAATGCTTCGAATCATGATCAAGCATGGTGGTTTGACTCAAGAGAGATAAGCCAACCCGAGAAAGAAAACAACATGACTACTTTTAAGGGCTCGAGTTGAGTGGAATTGAGTTAAATTCAACTAAACAATGGAAGCAGTAGGGAAAATAAAAAATGTGAGTGAAACTAACATGCTGATTTGATTAGAATTGAACACATTGGATTTGATGTGATCTAAGCTCAAAAGAGAAAAGTCCTACAAAGAGGCCCTTATCTTGTTGGAGATCCAACTGATTTACAGCTTCCCAAACATTCTTCCAGCACCTTGTTCAAAGCATATGAAGCATAACATTCACCTTGAAAACAATGTGGAACTTTGGGTGGTGATAATGTAATGAAACCAGGCAGTGCACTAGTATTGGTATTAGCATACTAATAGGATAGGAGTAGTTTTCAAAAGGAGATAGGAAGGAAAAAAACAATTTGAATTAGAGAACATGGGAAGAGAAGTATTTAATTGGTAATTTTGTATTTTGTACTGAATTTTCAACTCATTGGTAGAGAAGCAAGTCTTTCAAAAGTTTGTACCTATATTTAATTGTTGTTAAATTGCAATCATTTTATCGAGAAAACTACATCTTCTTCTCTTCCAATTCTCAGCTTCTAAAAATCCCAGTTCAGAATATATTCTTCCTTTTCCACCTTTACTTTTGTTTGGGGACAACAGGAGTGATATTACATAAATTATATCATTTTCCTTGCTTTAAGTACTTAATTGGAGTGTTAATATGTAATTTATGTTACTTTTCACAGGATTTTATGTTTTGTTTGAAGTTTTGTGTCTCCAACTATTTTGGATAAAATGACTTACTTAAGGCCAAGTACGAGTGTGATAGAGCATGAAAACTCAATGTAAGGACCCTGGCAGGTTGGGTAGAAGACTGAACCCCAGACCCAGAAAGGATCAGGTTAGGTATTGTGTTGACACAGGAAAACCTATCTTTTATCCTATCCTTTGTAACCTAATTTAGTTTTATTATAAATATCCTTTTAATTATTAGAGTAAACAATGTCTATTTCTAGGTTTGACATTCCAGGCACTTCCATTTACGGTTTTAGTAAAGTTCAATTCATTCTTCATCTTTCTTCCCTTTAACTAATTTCTTATATTGTTTTCTTAATTTGATTTCCTTATGAGTCTCTAAATCAACTCTTGAGTAAAAAGGGTGAAACCACATAAAAATCAATTGAATAGTTGAGACCGGGTATTGCGCCTGAAATATCTATCTTTTATAACCACCTACTTTTTTCTCTCTCCACCCTCAATGACCACCACTACCATCTTTCCTCCTTGGGTGCTTCCACCATAACCATCTCTAATTAAGAGATCATTTGGAGAGATTTAGTTGCTTAGCTCAAACCAGATGATTATCCAGAAGTCTTTTGATTGATGAATCTCAATTACTTCAACAGGACATTCCAAATGATCAATGATTGATCAAACACGTCATTTGACAGGATATTCCACCATCACCACCATATTTGAGATTCAAATGATGAAGAAAGCATTTCATTTTCTTGTATGATCTCTTTCATTGTCATTCTCGCTGCTGGCTCCTTCACTTCAGCTGCTTCATACCCATCTTTGTAACAGCTGCCATTGGCAATTTAATTTGTACTTCCTTTAAACTAGAGCTAGGGTGGCATATCAGATACCATGACATGAGAAAAAAAAGCCAAGTGATGAAGAGAGGAAAATATCAGGTCTGAAAGGATGTGACATGTGATAAAAAAAAAAAAGCAATCCTTAAACAAATGTTTTGAGTCAGTGATGGGACTATGACTCTATGAGAGGTAACAGATTGGGGGTATTAGTTAACATCAACAAACCAAAATGTTGCCTTACAATACAACCAAACAAAATGTAATCGATACTCTTATTTTGATTCCGTTTCCACCTCCAACTTTATGATACTAAACACCCCTGAAACTTTCTCAAATCTCACTGAAAACAAATTCCCATTTGCCTAAATCAACCCTAAATTGAATAAAGTTCATATAGTTCCTCATTTTCTTTAACCTGAAAGATCACATACAAACTCAAATCACTCCTATCTAAAACCCTAAATTCGAATTTACAGAAAAACCTAAACATTGTTCTATTTCACTACATCAATGGAACTGGGAAGACTATACTTCAATCCACGCATGGTGTCGCAACAAAAATGAGTACATTGATAAAGATAAACAAATCAAACAACATAGCAAATGAATCAAAGAAACAAAATTAACAATTATAAGATCAAAACCTAGAAAATATTAGCATACAATAAAAATTGTATGATATCAGAAGAGAATAATACGATAGAGAGAAAACGTACTTCTTGAACATTTGAAGGTGTAGAGGAAGAGACGATGCAAAAAGGTTGGCCTGTGCAGAGGAACTCTCAAGGGAAGGCGAGTGTGACTGTAAGAGTTCTTGTCAAGCTTAAAGAGAATAAATGTTCCTATGATGTCGTCATGGGTGTAGGGATGGTCATGGGCGGGTCCAGCCGGAGCCGGAGCCGGAGCCGAACCCTTTTAAATTTTAAAGATCTAGACTAGTATCCGAATTTTAAGGGTTTAAAATTTTTAGACTCAAACCTAGACCCTTCGGATCTAATGGGTCTAGAATTCTTAATGGGTCTAAAAAGTCTCTTTGATTTGTCAAATTTGAGCATTTTGTAAGTCATTATAAGAGTTATTATCATATTTTCAAATATTTAATATTAATTTAACATCTAAAGCCGCATAGCGTCATCCATATATGCTTAAATTCTATTACAAAAACTAGTTCGAGTCCCTAAAATAAGGGTAATTGGGTTAGCACTTAGCACTTAGCGCTTTGCAAGTAGTATATACATTATTTACATATATAATGATTATATTAAGAGAAATAAGTGATTGGGGCAGAAGTCATATGTAGAAGACAAATAAAAATAGAAAATTTAATGTTTATAAGAGTCCGGGTAAGGGGCTAAGGGGCGGGTACAACGTCCGAATCTCGGACTCAAACCCTCCAATTATTTTTTAGATCCGGATCCGACCCGAATCCGATGGATCTAAAAAACTAAGACCCAGACCCTTAAAAAATGGGCGGGTCCAACATGGTCCTAGATTCGTGACCATCCCTAGATGGGTGAGAATCGAACTCGTACGTAATGAAATTACTAGGTTAAATTATAATTTAATATGAAATATCTCAGTATTTTTTAATGTGTTAATATTATGTTTGACAAGGTGCAATTTAATTTTTAAATGCTGAATTGACTTAAATATTATATTTGACAGATTTTAAATTTGAAAATGTGCAATGTAATTAGGTTATATATTGCCAAATACTACCTATCAGTTTTCAGACATACTTCGCCTTCTAAGGGGCAAATAAACCTTAGAAGAGCCAAAATATTTCCTTGTAACATCATCGTTGTACTCAGTATGTCTTACTTGAGGAAGTTATAATTAATCATATTCTTTATCAAAAGAGATAAAGAAGCTGCAGCCAATAAAACTTTCGACTCAAGTACTCCTATAAACAAAAACAAACAAAAACAAAGGAGTCAAGGACGCCATAGGCTTGATAATTTTTTTTCCAAACATAAGATGTACTTTGGTATTCAAGGGGCTAATAAACCTTGATGTATTGTCACAGGCGGATCTAGTGGGGGGCTAATCAATTTGTGTATGAGTTAATGAATTTATCTATTTCTTTAGAAATTAGGGCTTTTATAATTTATATGTTTATCTATTTAGATAAATTAGGGTTTTTAGTTTTATAATTATCTTAGTAATGATTAGGTAAAATTAGGGCTTTTAAAAAATTAGGGTTTTTTTAATAATTTTCTTAAATCTTAGCAATTACTCATTTAACAAATTGCAATTGATAAATTCGATTAATTATTTAGATAGTTTAAACTTTAAACGTTGTATAGTTCAATTACTCATTTAGTTATTTAGTATTTTAGTAATTTAGTTTAAAACTAAAAAGTTCAAGCGTGAATTTGTGATTGATCATGTTATTATAGTTCAAATGGATAGGTATTTTAAAAAATTATCTGTTGGATCGTCGATTGGCAATACTAGTTCAAGATCTGAAAATTCACCAACTCCCCTAGAGGAAAGCTCAATCGCCTCAACAACATACCCCTTCTACTCAAAAAAGTAGAATTGATGTAAGTGTTCTTCCCTCTGATCCTGCTGATAGATGGCCAATTTCAAATTATGATGTGAATGATCGTGATAAGGTAAGAAGAGCTTATATTCAAAGAGGTCCCTATCAACCCCGAAATGATACTTATCCCCAAACTATATTGTCTGGATATGCACGTCGATTTAACAAGTCTTGGTATGATAAGTGTTTCTTATAAACGTAGAGATGAGTTTCGAGAAAAGCAAGCTGAGATGATTGAAAAAGCCTTATCTGAAGGTGAGCTATTAACTGGAAAGGGTTTAAATCAAGAAGTTGGTCTTCAAAGACCTGGGGATACTCGTTGGGGTTCTCATTTTAAAACTTTCTCCAATTTCATTCAAATGTTTTCTCCTATAGTTAATGTGCTTGATGCTCTTGTAGTTGCCGGAGATGATGATATAGTTAGAATTCAAGCTATTTTGGATGGCATACAAACTTTTGATTTTGCTTTCATGATTCATTTAATGAAATTAGTATTAGGGATCTCTAATGGACTAAGTCTATCTTTGCAAAGAAGAGATCAAGACGTTGTAAATGCTATGTCCTTGCTTGGTACTACTAAGAAGCAATTTCAGAAGACTAGGGATGAAGGATGGGAATCTTTGATGAATGAAGTGAATTCTTTTTGTGTACAGCATGACATTGATATTCCTATAATGGATGACTTGGCCCCTTTACGTGCTCGAGGAAAGTCGAAACGCAGACTCTCAAAGACAAATGAGCACTATTATCGTGTTAATGTTTTCTATATGGTTATTGATATGCAAATGCAAGAACTTGATTGTCGCTTTCCAGAGATTAGTACAGATTTACTTATTGGAGTTGGTTGTTTGAATCCTGCTAATTTATTTTCTATTACAACAAAGAGAAGGTACTCACAATGGCAAAATTGTATCCTGATGATTTTGATTATTTGGCCTTAGATTGTCTTAGTTTTGAGCTGGATAATTTGATTGATAATTTCTCAACTGATAAGCGGTTTTCAAGCTTAAGTACTCTTGGTGAATTCTCCAAAACACTAGTTCAATCTGGTTTGTACAAGTCTTGCCCACATTTTTATAAGCTTTTGCAGTTGGCGTTGATTTTGCCAATATCTACGGCAACAGTTGAAAGAGTGTTCTCAGCAATGAAGATTATCAAAACTGAGTTGCGCAACAAGATATCTGATGAGTTTTTAAATGATACTGTTGTAACTTATTTTGAATGTGATTTGTTTCAAAGTTTGTCAAATGAGGATATTATGCGTCGTTTTCAGAATATGAAAACTCGGCGTGGACAATTACCTTAATCAATTCTTGTTTAGTGTAATTTTTAACGCAATTGATTTAATCTTTTTGTTTTTCAATTATCGACATCCCTCGTCTATTTTTCTGGTTCCGCCCCTGCTTGATGTAGTCAAAGTCTCATGCTAATATCGATAATAATCAACAATGGCATGTCCACGTTATTATAATATTTTATATAATTTTTTATATTTATATTTAAAGGCAAAAAAATTGAATCGATGGTCCGATCCATTCAACCCGGGGGTTAAACTGCTAGGAACCGCCTCCTGAACTGCTAAGAAATCGTCTGAAATCGAAACCAAAATCAAAATCGAAATCAGCCTAACCCAGACTGTGGCCATCGCTACTAATATGGATGCACATAGATCGTTAAGGTTATTGTTGGAACTCAAAATTTCATGATAATTAGGAAATAGGAAGCATTCGGGAGAATCAACAGTTGGACAAAGAAATGGATAAAGGGGGCAATCTAGCATAAATAAATTCATACTTTTTTTTTGAATTTAATAAATTCATACTTATTCTGTTAATTGTTATACAACTCTCATTCTCTAATGAATTATTTTTTGTTAATAATTAGATAGTTCCCCTGCCATGCACGACTTTTTAAAAATTTTTAATATATTTTTACAAATGAAAAAATTAAAAATTTAAGAAATAAATATTACATTATAGTTATATTTCATTTTACTCTGAACAGTTGTATATATTACGTACATTGTATGATATTTTGTATTGTGCGCGCATGTGATTGTGAAATTTTTTTTAATAACAAATAAATCACAATAAAAGACAAAAAATATATTATGCTTTAATCATCTCAAAATATCCAATATATCAAACAATACTCAGTTTATAAATAAAATTGAAAAGATTTTATAAATAATTAAAAAAATAAAATAAAATATATGATTCTCTAATACATTAAATGATGTAACTAATATAAAAAATAATAATTAGATAGTAGTAAGTCTAAAATATGAAAATAATTTATGGGGTCATAACGATGACATCATCATCCAATTTTAGAGGGAAAACTTTTATTGAGAAGGTGACACTGAAGCAATTTTTTACAATGATGATGTCAGCTGTGTTTTGTTTTAGTAATAGTTATATAGATAGATTTAAATTCACTACTAGAGTCTAGCATATTTCTCTTATTTAAAGTGTTCATAAATTCTTGAATTTGGAATAATCTATCAACTTTTCAATTATTTTTCTTCATAAATTTTCAACTCGTTTTAATAAAGTAATTAATTTAAATATTTGTAAAAATAAATGACAAACAAAATAGTGTTTTAAGATTTTCCCCCCAGAAACAATAATTTGTTAGTTTTTGTTTATTCTCCTTAAAAAATAAATAATCATTAAAAATAAATTATAATCAGTTGCAATCAGTAAAAATTAATTTTAATTAGTAAAACTTAATTATAATTCATAACTAAAAATCAGGTACATTGGTAAAAATCATTTACAATTAGTAAATATCAATTTTAATCAGTTATAATCATTGAATATCAATTTTAATCGATAGAAATAATTTTAATTAATAAAATTCCACTAGTAGAATAAATCTAATTTGCTGCTATTTATTTGCTACTTAAATCTCAAATATAGCAAATAATGTAATTATTGCTACTATTTTGACTATTTCACAGCAAAAAAATATTTTTTGCTACCATTTTAAACATTAACAGCAAATAAAAATTCTTAGTGTTGTTTTTTTATTGAACAATAGCAAAAAATTATAACACACGTCACCCATTTCATGAAGCTCCTTTTTTCTCTCAGTTGAAAAACTTTACACTGCTATTTACCTTTCTATTCACTCTGATTCTCTTCGCACATAATAATTTTTATTTGCTATGGTTCTTTAACTAACAGCAAAAAGGTTTTGGTTATTTGCTGCCCCTCCATTTGCCGCAATCCGAAATTGAGTAGCAAATAAGCACATTTGCATAGTAGCAAATGACGTTAATTCTACTAGTGTTAAAACTCTATTGAACTAAGTAGGGACCTTAATCAAACAAATTATCTCACCTTTTCCACTAAAGACCAAAGATATATAGCCGTGCTTAAAGGTAAAGGACATTTCTAGTAAAATGCAGACAAATCATACCCGTTCCCCCAAAGAGGGAGTAAGGAGAGATGCGCGTAGTCAAGAACCCCCTATTGATACGTGTGCCCAGTAGGGGTCGAACTCCAAACCTTCTACTCCACATGCAGATGTTCTATCCATTAAACCTTACTTAAACCTCAAGTAAATTTTTAACTACAGTGGGAGTGATGCTAGCTTAAGAATGCAAAAGAGTATGCTAGCTTTAAAATTTTCCACTATCATTCATCTACTTCCTTTAAAACGTAACATTTAGGGTTTAGCCATTAAAAAAAAGGCGATAAGCCATCATTCACTTAAGACTTTTACTTCACTCCTCTATCCTTTATAGTTGCTTCTACATTGAAATGTTTTTCTTTATAAATCTTGTACAAGTAGTCTCAATTACTTCATGTATTAAAAGTAATTATCAACTTTAACCCTTTTTTTGTCTTTTATTTAGGTATTTAAAGATGGTGATAATAAATGTTTTCTGAGTTTTTTTATTTTGTTATTACTATTTTGGATTATCATCATACATATTGTATCTAGCTCATAATTAGGACATGGTATGGGAAGGAATACAAGATGACATACCAGACCTTTAGCGAAGGTGATAAGAAGATTGCGGCCAATGAGACCCATGATTTAAGAAAGACCTGCAAATGAAAACAAAAATGAAATAAGATGTGTAGCAAGATAAGACAAGACAAGATGAGTAAGGCTAACAACATAAAAATGCACAAACAATAAACAAGGCAAAGATTAAAGGCTTATGATTCTTTTAAAGTTTAAACTAGAATTAGTAAATAGGTCAAGTAAGTTTTTTTAGTTGATATTTGAAATATTTTGAAAGGTTCATTTATTGAATTAGGTCATTTTCAAATCTATGAATTCAAGTCAAATTTGTTCAATATTTGAATTAAATTAAAAAATACTAAAACCATATAAAGCTTTTTAAATAAAATTGTATTATTCTAAGCTAAAAGTTGTAAAAGTTGCAAATAGGATACTTTTCAGTGGAATTTCATCTATTAATCTATTAATGGTGATTTGGTTAGAGTCAACCTAATTTGGGTAAGGTATAAGTTAGATTGTGTCATTTTCACCTTACTTTAAATCACTTTTTAAATTAGATTGAGTTTAGAGTATTTTGGTTTAAATAAAATTGTCTTTTTAAGTCATGTTAAGTCGGGTACAATTTAAAATCGAATAAATATAAAATTATTGGATTTGTTTTGAACACTATTTGACTATAATTTCTTTCCTTTGTTTAGAGATACTTACCCCGTTCCACTATCATTGTTACATTTGACTTTTTATTCAATTCAATTTCAATGTGCTATTTTGATCATTTATATATTGAATTATACACAATTAAAAATTATAAAAAGTTAAATTATGCGATTAGACAATTCAAACGAGATCCTACTTAAATATATTTTTTCTCATACATTAGCCGCAATGGTACCCCTAAGTTTTTGTACTTTATTAATGGTACCCCTAGTTTTTTCGATTATCAATGGTACCCTCATGTTATTGGATGTTTTACAATCGTAATTTTTTCTAATTTTTTCGTCTAAAATCGTCTAAAACCGGTAACTTTTTTTTCTTTTCTCTTATTTTTCAATTTAAAACATTAAAAAATAAAAGAAAAAAGTTAACGATTTTGGATGGAAAAAATCAGATCAGATTACGGTTGTAAAACGCCCAATAACAAGAGGGTATCATTTATAATCGAAAAAACATAAGAGTTCTATTAATAAAGTACAAAAACTTAAAATACCATTAATAATTTTCCATAATAATTATGTAGTGAGTATTTTAGAGCCGAAATAGTACCAGAGTATGAGTATGAGCATGAGCCAATACAAATACCGGGAAATAACCGACGAGGATAGCACGTATAAGTTGACAATAACAATGACAATTACGATTACAATTACAATTGACAGATAACGTTAAAAACGCGATATTGGATGATCTATTCATTATTTTCTCTATCTATTCAATGAATTTTGAATCATCTACTATATGTTTCTTCTCTCTAAATTCATCCATTGTCCATTGATATTTACCTTTCTTTCTCTCTCCTCCATTTTCTCCCTTGTTTTACTTCTACAACTCTTTATTTTCACCCTTTTTCTATCTGGGTTTCTCTTGAATTCAATTGGGTTTTGTTTATTTTCTTAGAATTAGGAGGAAATCTTTAAGAAATGATGATGACTATGGAAGGGTCAATGGATGAAAATGTGTTGGATGATATAATTAGGAGATTATTGGAAGGTACAGGAGGTAAACAAGTTCAATTATCTGAAGGGGAAATCAGACAGCTTTGTGTCAATGCCAGAAATATCTTCCTCTCTCAACCTAATCTCCTTCAACTTCATGCCCCCATTAGAATATGTGGTAATTTTCTAATTTAATCGTTTTTTTTATAATGTATTGTGGGTAATTTAATTCAATGAATTTCTTATATGGGTTTGTGTAATTTTGTTGGGAATTTTTGGGAAATCATTGTGTTTTTGATTTTGGTATATTTGGGCTGATGCAAGAATCAAATTTAGTCTTTTTATGAAAGGATTGTTTCTCATTTTCTCTTCATTTTGGGTGATTTTTTTTTTCCTGTTCTTGTTATAAGATGAAACTTGTGTTTTATTCTAGAAATTGTGGAAATATTGATACTAAAGTAATTGTGGCATGGTTTTAGATGAATTTTTTATCAACTATCAATTGTCAAGTACGGCCTCTCCTAGAAATCCCTTTCCTTCCCTCTTTTATGGAAAGATCAAAATTCTTGCTTATTTGAGGCCACGGTGTGCGAGGTGTTCCATTCTCTTTCCCATATATGAAAAAGTTAATAAAAGAAAAATATGTTATGTTTATAAAACAAATATATTTATTATGAATAAGGCGCAAAATAAAAGTTTCCCAAATTTTTCAAGACGCTCTGCTTGCTTGTGTGTTGTTTGGTTTTGGACTTGATCAAGTGATATGATGATTGGTGTGATTTTGGAGGCTGTTTATTGAATGATTTGTATTTGCTCTCTAAACAACTTCTAGAATGGTATCATCAATTGCCATGTAGAATCATTTTTACCTAGACTAAGCACTATGATTCACTAATCTCTGTGCGAATTGCAAATCAAACATGCAAACTATAGTCGGTTTTGGGCTATTTTAGGTTCATTTTGAGCGAATGGCGAATTCAAAAAGTGAATTTACTCGTATGTTACACTATTAGGGACTATAGCTAATTGCTTTCCTAATACTACAAAACTACGAGCGTGCGAAGCAGTCAGGCAGGCATAGCACTTTAATAGTTTCGAGGTTGCAATTCTTCGAGAGCTGTAGAACAATAGCAGAGAGTAGATGACATTTTATAGAAAAATGTATTGTGCTCTGTATTTAGAATTCAATCACTATTAGTGAAGGTCGGACATGGCCTACACTATGAAATCAGTGATATATGTAGTATATAATATATATGAGGTATTTGGTCTATAAATTTTATTTTTACGTTTGAGTCGCAAAACGACTTGCCGTCAACATAAGGTAACTACTCAAATACCCTATACGTTGGGAGATTTTTGACCTCCTTACCTAAAATTTGTAATGCTGATACGGAAAGTTTTGGCCCTCGGCCCCTCCCTCACCTACACTTCTGAGTTCGCCTTTCACTCAATGCAAGTTAATCCTTGATGATTAAGATGAGTTGGGTTTTAAAGTAACAATTTTTTTAGCAAGTTATGTCACTTACTTACTTTATTGTCATAATAGTGATTTATGTTACTCGAACTCAGATTTCAAAGTCTGACACACATTTAAGTCTCTGACTTGACTATTTGATAAAAAACTCCCAAACTTTGAACCAAATTGAAGTGTACGGGTGTTCTACCGATGTTTGAATGTCAAGGATTGGAACTGGTATTTGGAGATGGTACTTGAGATTAAGTAAAGAGTACAATTAACATCCGTGTCCGGATTTCCTACCCATGTGTGAATGTCAAGGATTTGAACCTGTTATTGGGATATGGTACTTGTATAAAGCTATGTTACTTGGACTTGGGTATTGATGTCAAATATTGGTACATGTCCAAGTGTCAAATACGTCGAAATACTCAATTTTGCGCCTAGAATGAAGTATCTAAGTGCCATATGTCCGAGCATCAAGCATCGGACACGGGTATGTGAAGCAAAATGAAGAGTTCGAGTAACATAGACATAAAGTGTTCAGGTGTCCTACATTTGTTTGTGTGTCAATGTCAAGGATCCTGCACTGGTACTTGAGATAAACCAGAGTACAATCAAAAGAAATTGTGATAGATTCTGTGATTGGTGTTTTATTTCGTTTCTCATATGTGCCGATATAGACTATACTTTATAGCATCTCTAACGACATGAACACTATTTCACAGGTGATATACATGGGCAATACCAAGACCTTTTGAGGCTATTTGAATATGGAGGCTATCCCCCAGCTGCAAACTTTCTCTTCCTTGGAGATTATGTAGACCGTGGCAAGCAAAGTTTGGAGACAATTTGTTTGCTTCTAGCGTACAAAATACGATACCCTGATAAAGTTTTTCTTTTAAGAGGCAACCATGAAGATGCAAAAATTAATCGTGTTTATGGGTTTTATGACGAGTGTAAAAGAAGATTTAATGTTCGTTTATGGAAGATTTTTACTGATTGCTTCAACTGCTTGCCGGTTGCTGCACTTATCGATGAAAAGATTCTTTGTATGCATGGAGGCCTGTCTCCGGATCTCCATGATTTGAAACAAATAGACGAGATTCAGAGACCAACCGAGATACCAGATAACGGTCTTCTCTGTGACCTTCTATGGGCTGATCCTGCCAGAAACGAAGGCTGGGCAGATAGCGACCGAGGTGTTTCATGTACATTTGGGTCTGATGTTGTTGCTGAGTTTTTAGACAAGAATGATCTTGATCTGATTTGTCGTGGTCATCAGGTAGAATTTTCTCTTTTTTAGAACGATTCATTATGAATATCATTAGTTCATTACACTATGTTACGAGCTTTTAAGTGAAAATAAAAATGCTACTCCAGTTAGCTTTTTTTGGTTGGCTTTTGGCTTATTGATTCCCATTTTTTCTCTGATAATGAACTAATACCTAAATTTACTAAACATCTTTATATACAACTGGCTTATTTAGCTTCCAAAAGCCAACAAAAACAGCCAACATTTCCAGCTGGTCAAACATTCAACTAAAAAAGCCAACAGCCAACAACTAATTTCAAACACCCACAATACATAAGTAAGATTGGGAAACAAAGTAATACAGGACTGGGCGTCTAGCATTATGTAGTTTTACTTGACCGTTATAGTTTCTTCTATTGTTTAATTGCAGGTTGTGGAAGATGGATATGAATTCTTCGCTAAGCGAAGATTAGTTACAATATTTTCAGCACCAAACTATGGCGGAGAGTTTGACAATGCCGGAGCCCTTTTGAGTGTTGATGAAGCGCTAGTATGCTCTTTTGAGATATTGAAGCCACGCGACCAAGGAAGTAGTTCCAATGTGCAACTTAAGAAGGTAGTTTTCAGCTCTCATTTCTTAATTTTTAGTCATATATGATTGATGACCTTTGGTGGTTCATTTGTTCAAACATATCCGACGACCTGAACCCGACTTGTCACGACTCTAAAATGAATTTAAAATTATGTAAAACAATGTGGAACAAGACCCGATTTGAAACAATTTGAAACTTTGACCTGAAATCGACTTGATAATCCGAATGAACACCTCTAGTTTAGGCATAGAAATTGTTACAAGCCTGTGGAAATCTAATTTGATTGATTACCTCTTGATGGTTCATTTGTTTAGACTAGAGGTGTTCAAAACATATCCGACGACTCGATATTTACCCGACTTTGTAACCGAACCCGACTTATCCCGACTCCAAAATGAATTTAAATTATGTAAAAACCAATGTGGAACAAGACCCGATTTTGACCCAATTTGAAACTTTTGACCTGAAATCGATCTGATAACCCGAATAAACACCTTTAGTCTAGGCATAGAAATTGTTACAAGCCTGTGAAAATTGAAATTTCTATGCAAATTCACTCCCTAAGAGAAGTTCATATTGAGCTAACTGCCAAGTGAAAAATGTATCACTCTCCTGGAAAATTATAGTCACCTTTGTGAAAATGTTTTGGCAACTTCATTTATTTAGGAGTTAGTAATCTTAAAGATGTATTAATATTTCCATATTTTTTCGATTTCTCCGTAAGTTCCACATTCTGTGTATTCTATGTCGACCAAAAGACCGAGTAATTTCAGGGATTTTCTTCGTATGTCTCTTAAAGTTTTCTTTTGCGACTTACTAGTCCGAGAGGATTGACACACTAACGGTGTTTGAACAGGTTCCTAAACTTGGAGGCGCCTGATGAAAGCTTGTATATGTATACGACGACCACACAATTGAAATTTGTAGTATCCTTCGGATTTCACATTTCTCTTAGATACGTTTAAAGGTAATGAAGACCATCAAATTCAACCGAGTTGAAGGTTGCGATTACTGGAATGACTAGTTCATCCGACATTTTGTAAATCGAACACCATATTCTTTTTCGCAGGAATTCGCATTAATATTCGTTTTCCTTAAAAGCTCTTGGCTCTTCCGTCCCCCTATTTTCTTTTACTTGTATTTCGTGGTCGTCATTTTGTAGGCAGAATACGAAGAATGTTAGGTTAGCTTCCCGTATTATGTTGTTCGTTTTACTACCTTTGTGTATCGGAGAGTATGTTGCATGCTTTGCTCTCGGCAGAGGCATTTTAAGATCTTAATGTAGTGTTTAGTCGGATCATTAAATTTTGTAATATGTGTTTGTTCAAACATATCAAAATTACTCTATTTCTTTTTTGTTTATCTCATTTACCTATTTTATTTTATCAATTGTTGCAATTTCATCATTTGTTCTCTCCTATTTTACAGATTGTCGGCATATTGATGTGTTTTTTTACGGTAAATTTTCGCTTGATTGAAACTACCATTTTTGTGAGCTTTTTTGGTCGTATAGGGCGATCTGCAAGGAATGGAGGGAGTATTATGTAAGTGAAAAATGTAAATTATTTTATGTATGATGAAACTTAGGAGATTTTGGTATTTTCAATTTGATTTGGAATCGATATTTGATGGTAGATCGGGATAGATCGTAGATGAAGAGAGTCATTGTGAGTTGTGGCTATGAAGTGCGGAAATAAAGAAGAAGAAGAAGAAGATTGCTGCAACCATCAGCGGCATTGGAGTTGCCAATGACAGATGAGACAAAGAAGCGAGAACAACACAACGAGCTTACATATGAGTTGTGGCCCTACAATCACTAGTCAATACGAGGCCGACACTCGGCGTCGAGTCTCTTTAACAACAACCGCCTGTGACAAAGGGAAAGAAATGTCTTCGTCTTATTCTTTCCAAGCCATGATCATAGTTTCTATGAACGCAATATACATGACTTGACAATGAACATAATATGAAGGCCTTTGACACAACATTGACCAACATTATGACTCTTTTACGTGTTATGCAATAAATCAATGTCTTAATAATGTCTTGATCATTATCACGACATTATTGAAAATGTTATGTAATCTAGTAGCCCAAATTTCCAACACTCACAAACTATGCATTTTTTCTTTTATGCAAAATCCATATTTTATCGAATTGCATTTGATACATTTTTTTCAATCCAATTTAAATCATAGTGAACCAAAATCCAAACCAAATCAAATGAAGAAGTTTAGGGGAAAATTCAATCCTAACCGCACATCAAATTTCTAAAAAATAAAGTAGAAATAAGAACCAACAAATCACATTGATAGGCTATAAGATATGTAAATCACATTTACCAAATAATAAAAAACAAAAAAGTTCGATCTAAGTTTGATTATCAAGTAGGATGCAGAATTCACAATCTTTAATATAAAAAGTACTCCTACCTTTATTATGCAAATTCATTTTGAATTTTTATTTTTATTTTTTAATCTCAGTCGAAATTATATTTTTCATTCAATTTGGATATATTAATTTATATTTTTTTATCCCTTTAGTATTATGTATCACACATAGAGAACAATTACTCTAAAAAATAATTAGTGACAATTTTAATTATTTTGTGGAAATTTAAATAATTGAATAAAAGTATTAAAACTAGAGCCTGAAGTGTCATTTCTTCCCTTATTTATATTCTTCTCATTTAGAGTATTTCATTTGAAGAAGAGATAAATTTAGTTAATGTTTTTATCACGTGTTTAGAAGATAAAGTATATTCACGTGAAATTCCATTAGCTTCATCTTAATATATACTTTTTTATTATGTATTTTTTATAATTTATATTACAGTTTAAAATTTACTTTAAAAACTAAAAAAAATAAACCTCAAAAAAAAAATACATTGTTGAGTTTGTCCCCCCAGCTTTGTGAACAGGAGTTCGTTGGCCTTGGTCATACTCAATTACTCATCGTCTATCGACGAATTTTGAAGAATTGCTGTGGCCTGTTAATGGAGAAAACAGAAAGCGACGGACTTTCAGTAAACGCTGAAGCTAAAGGAGAAGAACAAACTCGAAATCCGTCTCAATCATGGCAGTCGTACATATCCGAAGATCTGCCTCGTTCTTTAATGGAATCGACTGATGCTGCAATTCGCTCCGCGCGCTCACTTCATCAAGACTCTTCTGCACATCTTCGTTCTTTGCAGGTCAGCTTCTTGTTGACCTAGTTTTTGTATGCATTTCTGGCATTGACAGTTTTTTCACTCCCAAATGATTGTCTTTGCAGGAGTTTTTGGCAGTTTCTAGGCTTAGGTTTTCTTACTATGAAGATGCTTTGTTCAAGAACTGCAAAGGTAGGTTATTTTGGTGATTTTACTTCATTGAACATTCGTATATGAGCTTTTAGATTACATTATGTTAGTAATTGATCGTATGCCTGAAACGTTTCCCTAATCATCAAATCGCATTGGATGAATTCTTAAATATTCAGCTACCTAGTTTCAACTTTAGTACTCTATATGATCATTTTCAATCCTGTTCTGTTTAATGTAGTTTGCCTTGTTAGTAGTAGATGGATGATATCATCAGATAGAGATTTGCAAAATGTATATTTCCCTAATTCCTACTTTGGTTGTGTTTGTTTCCTATGAGAACAATTTTAATTGAGTTTTATTGTTATTTTGTTAATGAAAGTGTTCTCCAATGGCAATTAGGTTTTGTAATCTAACATTTATTGGTTTCTTAGATAGAAAATGTCATTAGATTTTAGAAGGAATAATAGAATGAGAGCTTAGGAGAGATGATTGAAGGTCTTAAAATAGGAAGGAAAATGAAAAAATAGAAAGAAAAGGAATTTTCACCTTTGGGAAGGATATGTGACACTTGAATCTACAAACTTGTAAGGCGGAAGTCCTAAATATATACATGCGCACATCTCGTTTGTGTTACAATATCTGTTGTAATTGTAGTAATATTTATATGATTCGCTTTATTAATCATCAAATGCCTATAATCTCATTTGTGCTTCAAGATTGACAATCTTTTCAAAACATGACTCTTGGCATTGTTGCTCACAATCTCCCTTACTTTATATATATGCTAATTGCTTGATGCTCTTGTCTAGCTTAGTGTTGATTGTTTTGTTTGTCAAATTTTTTGAATAGATGGATTGGCCACCGCATTACAACACCCAAGTATGACGGCTGGCATCTCTTTGGCGGCAATTTTTCTTCTCGTGAGAGGTACGTCCACCCACTTAATCCTTTTTAAATTTTCAAAAACTGTCTTTATGATTGGATGAAATTTTAAAAATGTTTCTTCTTTGAAAGGCTTGGAAATTTTTATTGCTTTCACTTCCCTCTTCGTATGCACTTAGTTTTAAAAGGTGTGAGGCACATTGAGGTGGACAAGGGTGCTGGAGCAGAGACAAAACGTGCAAGGCACAAGTGCAAGCTTTTGGTAGGTTAGGCGCGCATTTTCACTCAAAAGTCAAAAGCTTATAAAACAATTTGAAGTTGAAGTGGACAAAACTCTAGTTGTTTACAACTATTTTGCTTGAGGGTAAGCATAGGCAAAATTTCCATGAGGGCAATCCTAAGGGTTAAGATACACACTTAAGAAGTATTGATATAGAAGTAGTGCTAGAGTATAGATATGTTCATACAATCATATATATCATAAAAGAACACAATATATGTTTTGGAGCTAGTTGAAGCAAGGAACAAAATTGGTGATGGAGTGTGTTAGCGAGTTTGAGTGGTTGTATCTGCTATGAAGTTGAGGAGAGTGATGATATTGTGTAAGGTGGTTGATTAATGGTTTCTATGAGTTCTTAAAAGATCATGTTGATGCGAACCCTCATATGAATTATAAAACAACTGTAAATATGGCCTTGAAATTTGAAAGGCAATACAAGAGGCGGAGTCTTAGTACTTGTTTTGTGTGTAGAGCAAGGATGTTCTATGTGGACGACCACTGAAAATGATCTATTGATTAGGTTCATCTAGGCGACCTCAAACTTTTGGGATTTAGTCGTCATTGTTATCGACAATGTTGTTGTGGCGCCTCTGAGAAGGATATGAAAGACAAGGTGCACTTCAAGTGTCGTGTTGAAGGGTTCTACATAAATGAATGCAAGGCGTTTAGAGTTAGATTATGTTGAATATTATTTTAACACACAGTCCAAACATGCTAGTGTTGAACGATGCACAACAAGAAAAGGATGAGTCACCTCACATCTTAGATGAAGATGGTTATTCTAAGGAGTTAAAGGATGATAAAGAGAATTTTACACCATGCCACGCTAGAATCATCATGCAACTAGGGTTGAAAAGTCCAATGATCAATAAGTGTAGGATCAAAGATGCAGTCTGCAAAATAAAGTGTATGTGATAAATACATATTTACAATACGAGGGGTAGAATAGTCTATTATGGAAGCCTCTAGAATAAGAATATTATAACTAATCTAGCAAAAGGCATCAAGTTTGTTAGGCTTGTTAGCTATAAATAGTATAATGTAATAATGTAATGGGCATGATTTGGAATATACTAATACATTCTCCTCTCTAATTCTATCTTCCCTCTATTCTATTCTCTGTATTCTTCTCCTTCCCCATCTAACCCTCCTTCTATTCTTATTCTTCTTGCTTCTCTCTACCTTTCTTACTCATTGTAGCTATTGGGTTCATCACAGTGTATCAGCTAAGAGCTAATGGTAAGACTTGCTTTCAATACTACCCGACATCCATGTCCGACAAACCCAAGTGGTTGGATGATCAACAAGAAGCAGTTGAGTAGCTTGGGTGTGGAGCAATCCAAAACAAAGTCAACATGCTAGTTCAAAGGGGAAACACAAAATGATGTCTAACTCAAATGTCATACATAATCAAGGTGTTAAAAGAGTTAATGCCTTTAGCTCCTTTGAAGGAGACGTCTCTACTCTTAGGCAAGAATATTTACGATGCAAATCACTTATGAGTGAGTAGCTTGGGTGTGGAGCAATCCAAAGCAAAGTCAACATGCTAGTTCAAAGTAGTCGGCCACCACATTCGTACATAGTGAAGATGCAAGGGCTATACGATGTGTTGGCAACCTTCAATGTTGATGAACTCTCTTCATATCCTGATGGCGAGAAAAGGAGGGTAATCCATTTTTGAAGAGGGGTGACATATTTACGTGGTATATGATGGCTAAGGTAGAAGTTTTAGGTAGTTTGGAATCAATAATTCAACTCTAGATGTTTGGTGGGTAGTGTATATCGAGGAGTGGCTTGTGTGTAGCTGGGCCAAATTTGGCAACAACTCGATGGTGGTACAAGCTATATCGAGGTAATATATTGCTAGCATTTGGCGAAAGTAGGTTCCTACTATTGTTTTTTATGTTCTATTGCAAATTTTTGTACATCTTTCTATGGATGTCATTAATCGCTCACGTTTGGCAAAAGTAGGTTCTCTCACCATTGTTCACTGTTTTCTTATGCCCTTTGCAATTTTTGTACATCTTTATGGCCATTTTTGTACATCACAACTTTCATCAGGACCTTGATGGCCATCTTTATTTGTGAGGTGGTTCCTAGTTTAGTAGTTCCACAAGCTTGCAATGCCACGTTGAAACTATGGTCTAATTTGTTTTGGGATTGTTTCGGTGCTCTCTATTATCTTATCAAATTGCTAATATGATGAGTTTTGTTTTATGGTTTAATAAGACATTGATGTTCGTTTCCCCATGATTATTTAGTGCTATAGTTTCCACCTTTCTTTGCACAGGTCCTAGAAGATTCTTGCTTCGCCAGACATTGGGACGATTTCAAAGTGAAGAGGTAATTATTTTAGTAACTAAATTTAATGTTTGGACTTTGGTCTATTTCACATTGTTCAATTGATCACTTTGATTAAAATGATTGGCAGTTCAAGGAATGCCCTTAATATTTTATTGCAGTGGCTTTAATATTGACAAATATGAACATGAGTGATACAAAAAAAAAATATTTAAATCGTGATTGTTCATACTTTATAGTACACGAAGAACACAGACAGCCAGGCATGGCATTTAAGGAGTTACTATGATTAATCGGAAAGATTTGTATCTGTCATAAGTAGTGGCAATTTAACCTTGAACTTAATGATTACATTGCCACTACCTATGACGGCTACAAATCTTTCCCATTAATCATAGTAACTCCTTTAGGGCCTTGCTTGTCTTTGTTCTTATACTATAAGAAGTTTGAAATTTGAGAATTACTGGAGGCAATATTAGTTGGAGTTTGTTTGTCGCGTCATGTGGTGTTCTCACCCTTGGAGCTGACTTCAATGCATGAGCTATGAAAGTATACACGTTACACAACAAATTGTCCAAGGTCCATGCTAATTATATTGCTCTCGAGGTGTAATTCTATTTGTTGAACCTTTTAATTCAGTGCCTTGTTTGGGGAGTGTAGTAGTAACAACTTTTTGAGTCTACTTCAAAATGTGTTTGATCTCTCATTCATTATCTAAGGTACCCTGTGAAAGGGAGTTAATTTTCAAATTTTTCCAGTAAATGACATGTGTTACCCACACTTTTGTGATTAGATTAGTCTTTCATCATGTGTTTTTTTTTTAATAGTTATCCATTCAAACATTTTCATCTGACTTATTTGTGTAACAATAATGCAATAAAGGAAGCCGAACATAATGTAGACAGTTAAGCTTTAAGAGGTCACATGGTAAACTAGAATGCTAATAAGTTTAAGCGGGTGATGATTTTTTGCAAAGAGATGAAGGTTCACCATAGTGAAAATAGCAAAAATTGTGGTTTGAATGTTGATTATGAGTAAAATCACAACAAAGTGGTGATGGGGTGCTACTAAATATCGGCTCGACAAACAATGCGATATCCCTTAAATATGCCAAAATGAGATTTTATAGACCTTTACGATGCAACTAGCATCAAATTGATGTATGTGAAAACCATTCTCAAATGATACAATACGGATGTGATCTTGTTTTTACATTATTGAATTCAGTGGATGGTGTATTGCTTTGCCTATAAAAGATAAAAAGAGGTCCAACGTTTAAGGGAGAAGAGCAGAGAAATTTGTAGGCTTAGGATCACCCACCCATTGCTAGTATAAATTGAAGACAAAGTAGTTGAAGATATGGTCATCTTGAATCTTAAATTAAGTTCATAATATCTAATATAGATATGCATGTAAGCATGTAACTTTAGCATACTTTTCCCTTGCTTTTCTCTTCCTTTTCAATTTCTTTACTAAGTTACTATTGGGTTACAACTCACCAACTAGGATTTTACTCTCTTATCTTTAGTATACTTCTGTTTAGTATTTGAGAATTGTGTAAATCTGATTTAATAATCCACTTTACTAGTCTATAATATTTAGTCAAGTATGTAATCACTTTTTATAATGCTATTATTATTGTACAATAATGTATAATTTTATTAAATTAGCTAATGAATAATATTATTAAATAAAATATTAGGCATGGATTCGTAAAAGTAAAGTATATTGAATATTTACTCTATTACGAATTCCATTAATTTTATTTAATAATAAGCTAATGAGCAAATAAAATACTGCAAAATAATCGCGATCCGTTTTGGACATTTTTTTCCGTTTCCATGATCTGCGAACACGACCTCATTTTTGCATCATGCATAGTACAAAACATCGGTTGCATTGTGACTCCATAATATTATAGGTCACGCTAAGCACGAATTCATCTGCATGTTCGCGGAAGTGGTTTTGAGACTGTGACCGTGACCGTGACCATATGAGATTTTGCCTTATGTTAGGAAGTCAAAGCTCTTGCGGAATACCGGAATTTCAGTATGAGTTGAGTTGAATATTGAACTTATATAATTGCGTTTTGTTTCTCTTTCCATGTTAAATTTAAGCAATTATCTGATTGGTGCCATTAATTTTAGTTTTCTAGAGCTATCAATGATTGGAATACAAATCTTCTTCTGCGGTTGTGGCCTATATTTATCTTTCTATTAGTCTAATTTTTTGTGTGGATGATAGAGCAAAGCTTAGTAGTGAGTTAGTGAATTTGTGAATTTGTGAATGAAAGTTATGGAGAGAGATCAACAATAAAATTTGTAGTTCATTGATAAAGAGAAGGGAATATTTATTGGACAATTCTAATGTATGTCCACATCACCTTAGATTCCATGTAGTTCCCTACTTGGCCAATTCTCATAAAAGAAGGATATCCCCATAACTTACATTATTTTGAAATAATTCATACTTGGCTTTATTACGAGTGAAACTTTAATAGGTAGATTAATAATACCAATGTTTTCTAAACCTAGATAGTTCAGAAATTGTAAAGTTACCTCAAGTGAGAGAGAATCTACCTCTATCAAATGCAGCTTTATTCTAATTTGGTCTTGTGTTTCATAACTATTTTTCCTTGCAAATTACCTATAGACTTAGCATGTGCATAGATAGAATCATGAGGTGCATGAATGATGAATTAAAATGTTTTCAGCGTTGGTGTATCTTAGACATGCAAATAGTGCAATCAAGTGATGTGCTTGTGTTTTAGAGTTTTAATTGATTTATTTTTTATAGGCTTGGGCTAGTTCAACTTCAAATTGTTCCTATAAAGTGTTCCGCGCCACCCACTACTAGGCCATAGGCATTTCTGTAATATTTAGAAGAAAATAGGTCTTATTTTAAAGGACTTGCACATAAATTAGAAGTAAAAAAGTAGAACTCGTCTAGTCCAGCCTATATCTGGACCACACAGGAGTCTGAGAATGAAATTTCTCGACCATTTCCATCTTGACAGTCCAAACTCCAAACTGGTTTATAAACAACACTAACACTATGTTTGGATAGGAGGATATTGTGGGAAAGAAAGGGAAGGGAAATGGAGGTATTGCATTTCCCTCATTTGGATGCCAATAGTGGAAGGGAGGGAAATGGAGGAAAGGGAAATTGGAAAGAGGAACTCCTTTACAGTTTTAACAAAAACAAGTTCTGTTAGAAAACATCATTAGGTGTCCATCTTATGAATTATTTTATCTTTATGATCTCTACTTCGGATATAACATGTAATTCCAAGGAAATAATACTCATGCAACTGGTTGTATAGTCCAAGGGGGTGTTTGGTATGGGAACATAAAATGTAATGGAAAAGGAAATGTTACAGAGGAGTAAGGGTAAGAGTATGGGTTGTAGTTATATGTTGTTTGGTATAAAAATATAAGGGAAATACTTGATCATAGAAAGAGAATTTGTTACTTGACATAAATGGGTGGCAACAAAATAAGGGTATGGGTATCCATTACCCTCAAGAAAAGGATTGAGTTAACCTAATATTTTACCAAACAAATAATGTGGAGTAATGGTAATTGAATCCCTTACTTGGTATTAAAAAGTTCATACCAAACACCCCGATAGTGTTCAGGACACTTAAACTACAAATGTGATGACAACACCTTTGCTTCAATCACAAAATGCTTTTACCTCTCAATCAAATTAAGCTTCTCTCACTCATTCCCATGTATTGATTTGAAAACACAACTCACTTTACTCGTTAATTATGATCACCAAGAAAAAGCAAAATAATTTTCTAAACCTGAGAATTTAATTCCAAAATTTCCATTGAATTACACAAGCAAGCACTCCTTCAAATAGGGGTTAAGAAGTCATAAGCCTATTTTGATAGCAAATCTAATCTTCTTAGGACTCACAAATGTGTTAAAAATGTGATTTAAGTGATTGCTTTCCCACCAAGGTGCAAAGCACAATTGTTTTTCGGCTAGTTGACAACCTATATTGTCAATATTATTTAAATATAATTGCTAATATTATTAGCAGTTTTTAAACGTTGCGATAAAAAACGTCAAAATAGTACTTCTATTAGAACTAAAATTGAAGGAGCAATGAGAATCGGTCTTCTCTTAGTTGGATTTGTTTGTCGTTGCCCTTTCCCTCAGCCTACCCTATATTCATTAAAAAAAGTGTGAAAAATTTATATTTAGGGTACAAATCTTTATGTTTGAACCTCGATAGGAAATATTAATATTTAAATTTAACATTTTTCTGGTGATGATGTGAAATTCTATGCATCCTGATCAATTTGAGGTCAGTATATTTTAGCGGAGCATGATGGTATTCTTAGAAAACACACATACTGGTTGGAGAATTAATTAGGGACAGCATAACTTTTACGGTGTATTGTATGATTAATTATAGACGTTTTACCTAAAATGCAAATCCTGTGTTGAAGGTTTTTTTTTCCTGTAAGAGAAGATTAATGTGTTTACTGAATTAATCTTTTATTTTCTCGAGCAAAATGCAGGCACGGTTTATTAAAGCTGAGAACAATTTGAAGTCATTGAATTCTTCTGTTGATTTAATGAAGAAGGAAAGCATGAAACTGCTTGAAAGGGCAACTCTCGCTGAAAAGGAGATGATAAACGGCCAGACTGAACTAATGTATATGAGTTTATGTACCATCTCCTGCTATGCAGCCAATGGTTGCTTGTTTCTCATGTTTTGAAAGCTTTTTGCAGGAAAGTGAGTAAACAGATGCAGCACCTTACCAAGTCCGTGGATCGTGTTGAAAGTCAAGCTGCAGGTGCATTTTTCTATCGGGTTTTCTGTTGTGATTTTCTGAATGGGCTGTTACTGTTTGTGCCAGTTGTGACAGGCAACAGTATGGCCTATGAGCTGTTTTTGGCTGTATAAATCTAAATGATTTTCCTATTATTTGATTATATTAATATTTCAATCCGGAACTTCCTTCCCTCGGAGGTTTGGTGACACAGCATATCATGACTTTATTTCAAGTTAGTATAAATATGTGCAAAACAGGACCATGTCTCCGATGTGCTGAATTTTTGACATTCTGCATTTAGAGTTGGAATACAGATATACTTCACTCACAGGCTTGACTTGTTAGAGTCTTTCTTATAATGTAGATGTTAGGATTAATGGGTGACTTCAGTTTACTAAGTGATTAGGACTTAGTTACAATACCTTACTCCCAAAAGATTGAGGTCAAGTGGAATAGCCTAGGATTAGTGTAGGAAGTGTATTGGAAGAATTGGGGACCAACAGACACGTTTAGAGGTGAAAAAGGGAACTCAGAGACTGCTGCCCCTGCACTGCTTGAATGAGCAGGCACAGCAGCTAGCTTCTGGCATAAAGCTGTTGCCTCATATGTTGAGTTCTTGCCTTACCCTAAATTGCCCTCTAAATACCTACACTCCTAGGTCATTTTTGGTATGATAATAGTCTCATCAAAAGCTACCTTACTCGCCGTATTTTTCTCCCTATGATGTATTCGCCTCACTTCCCCACAAAAATACTTTTCCATTGTAATTCTTATCAAGTTTTGATCTTTTGTCCTTAAACACACAATTAATACAACTCTAGCTCAGTGTGGATGTAGCCAATTTATGGTGAACCACGTAATCATTGTATTTTAGTTTATTTATGATGTGCTGTTGCTTTAATCATCAATAATTTGCATATTTGCTAGTTTATTGACGGTACCATAAAGTACCCATCTTTCTCAACTTTCTTTTTTTGGATTTAACGCTTCTTCATCGGTGATGTACCAAATCTTTCAGTAATGATGATTGTGTTACATCTTTTCAGGTTTGGTGGATCTTCTACGGGAGATACCAGGCAGGGAGGCATTGCAACTTCGAGCAGAGGCAAGTCCATTTATGGTTTTTGACGTTTAGCCTGAATGCCTCTGTTTGTTGGTTCATAATACTTCTCAAATAATTTTTACTGTAATTTGCACTTCTATTGAATCAGTCTCTTTTCATTGTGCAGAATCTAACTCGCCTTTTGATTTCTTATGCCGTCTTTTGAAGTGTTTTCCTGAAAATTTGTCGTTTAATATGTAACAATTCATTTTAATTTAGCGTTTTTGTGTGTAGTTCCTTAACTTTCATATTCCATACGAGATCAATATTACATATGTTTTGAGAAACGAGTATGGTCTTTTGAGCTCTTTTTGTTCGTAAATATCCTCATTGATATATTTACTTTTGCGTATTGTCCATCTCTTCAGGTTGCTTCAGTTGCATCTCTTATTAAGCAGCAAAAAAATATTTTGGCAAAAAGGAGGATCAAATTAATCGAAATGGGAGTTCCAGTCTGATGCAAACTTTATCAAGATGGTTCAAATTGCTGATCACTATTTACTTGTGTGCATATCAACAAGTAAAATTACAGGTTACAAATTCTGCAATGCTTCCTATCTGACCTTTTGAGTAATATTTGTCATGTCAACTTTTACAATAAACTCGGCAAGAATTGTGTATTCACATTGTGAAATTATTTATTAAATTTTGAGCTTGTCTCGTGATATCCTATCCTGGCATATCATACTTTTTTAGTTGTATCATGTTCAGCGTTGAGCATGGGTCTTTATTTTGTTTGGAGTAGATGTAGATCAGAGAATCTCTATGAACTATGGGCAAGGGAGAAAAGGATTTAATACTTCCTGTTAGTGGTGAGAATCAAACTACTTGTATAATGGTGAAAGAATGATTCTCGAGTTTTGGTCTTATTTAAGCATTTCTATTTTTTTTGAATTTTGCTACTCTAGAATAAGTTACAAGCAAGAGGAAGACATGTAGATAAATATGAAGAATGGGGACAAGAGAAACTGTGATATTGTTGTCATTTGTCAAAAATAGAAGCATTAAAATCAAAGTATGGTTTACTTGATTCATTGGAACTTGAAAAATCGTCATTGACTTCATGTACATCAAGCAGCATCTAAAAATGTAGAAGTTCACTTATTTAGAAGTGTCGTATCTCAATTGAAACATATATAATTAACCTTTTATAGTTGAAGTTTTAGATTTGATTCTCAATGTCGTTTTTTGGCTTTCCCTATATCTCGTATTAAAAACAAAAGTTCTTTAAAGTGCAAAACAAATGTTCAACTCTGCAAAGATCCATCTTCTAAGCAAGAGGAAGTTAGTATAAGAATCATTCTTATCATAATAATCACCCTTGTAATAGGAATTTTTAATATTAACTGCTTGATCTTAAATTAATTGCTATGATGTATATAAAATTAAAATTTAAAAACCCAAACAAATAATAAAAACATTTAGGAAGCCTAAAAATATTTCCACATTTATATCTTAAAAAATTACAAATGATACTTAAATAAAAAATAAATAAACCAAAATTCATAATTTTTCATCCTCTACGGAAAGACGCCGGTAATGCTGTGTTTTTAATTTATGTTTCAGATTTACATTGTACCTTATCTAACATTAACTTTGGAATTTATCACAAATTCATGCATCAAAATATATTATATAATCTATATCTATCTATAACTATTACTAACACAAAACACGCTTACATCATCACCTTTCAAAATTGCTTACGTGTTGCTTCCAAATTAAAAAATTTTCCTCCTAATTTAAATGATGATGTCATTGTTATTATGATCTTTGACTTTCTACTTTTTTATTTTGAATATATTATTTTTCTTATTAATTGTTTTTTTTTTACTTTTTGGGTTAAATCATATTTAATGTATTAGCAAACTATATATTATATTTTATTTATTTTAATTATTTATAAAAAAATTTTAATTTTTTTTGTTAAATGAATATTATTTAGTGTATTGGATATTTTGAGATATTTAAAACATAATATATTTTTACTAGGATTTGTTTTTGTTATTTATACTCTTGGCTCTTTAAATGCAATGATTAATTCTAATATGATTTTGGTTGTGACTATCTTTAAATATTTTAATGGGAAAAAATTATGTTTGTAAACTAATAAAATAATTTTACGTAAAGTGGGTTATTAATAGTAATAATATTTTTTTGAAGATTAATTGTAATAATATTTAATAATTCTACAAATTAATGAAATAATTATTTTTGTTAGCAAAAATTAATAAGTTATTTTCTATCAAAGAAACTCATAATTTCATATTGTACTCAGGGTATAAACCATTTGCTCTTTTATTCAAAATAAAAAATTAATAAAAGTATAAATATAATTATATTGCGCACAATGCAAAATATGATATAATGTACGTAGTGTATACAACTGTTCAGAGTGAAACGAAATATAAATATAATACACCAATAGGTCAGAAAATTTGATAAAACCGTGCATCGCACGGGCACTATCTAGTTTTAATAATAAAAATAAATAAAATATTTTGACGTGTAATTTGGCGAAAATTTCCAAATTTAATGTTAAATGAGGTGGTATACTTTTGACATTTGACTTTTACGCAAACCAATATGTTATTTTGATCATTTATACACCATTATACTAAACTATAAAGCATTAATATCATGAAAATATGTGATGTAGACAATTTAAAAAAGATTATACATAAGATAGAAGTTACAGAAATGCGTATGCTGAGGTAGATGTGTGGACACACATTGATGGATCGAATTAGGAACCAAGAGTTTAGAGACAAACTAGGGATTGCCCCTACTTCAGCAAAAATGCGCGAAAATAGATTGAGATGGTTTGGACATGTGCAGAGAAAGACTTTCGACCCCCCTGTGAGGAGGATAGAGAACATCATAGTAGAGGGTAAAAGGAGTCAAGGAAGACCTAGGAGAACTTGGGATGAGCAAATAAAAGTTAACTTGTGTGAATCAAACCTCTCTGAGTACCTGACCAAGGATAGGGGTAGGTGGAGGCGCCTTATCCATGTTTTAAACTATTGATTCTCCCATCGCTTACTTGTTGGTGTCCTTGTCCCCCGACTTTTAGTCGTTGCTATTACTATTTATTATTTATATTGTTTTCTTTTCCTTTTTAATTGTTCGTCTTTACTATATTTTTATTATATCCATATGCATTCTATTCATATTTATCTTATGTTTAAGAGTCACGCTTGTGTTTGATAAGATGTAGATTTGCGGAGTTCGTTTCGGCCACACTCGATCCCATCAGTTGCAGAATCTTATCTTATTTGTTCTCGAGTTGGGGGACTCTTTGTGATACCCCAGATTTAACTTGAAAAGAGATTGATAGATTATTCATATCAACAAGGTGCATCTTCTTTTCTAGGGAGCCCATTTGCTAAGAACTCCACAATTAAGCGTGCTTGGTGGGGAGCAATCTTCGGATGGGTGACCTCCTGGGAAGTTTTCCTGGGTGCACACGAGTGAGGTCAAAGTGCACTGGAAAGACTTGTGTTGGTCTGTGGGGCCAGTCTACAGTCTCCATGAGTAGTCACCGGTGCTTCCTTGGGCCGGAGTGCTACACTCTTTGGTCGTGCTCTCCTTTATAGGTATGAGTTGCCGTCGTTCTTCTTTCCCTAGACCTTGTCCATAGTTTTCTATAGGTAGGATATACTAAGTATGATAATGATGATAAATAATGTCAATAATGCAATAATGCAGTGACAATAAGTCCGTAATACTTCTATAACAAGTATTTCAGAACATAGAAAATACTCCATCTGTTTTCAATTATTCTTCTCAAATAGAATTTACAAATTTTAGTGTCAAACTTTCACTATGATTTCTCATCGATCTATATAAAAAATTATATTCACGTGGGATCTTGATAGATTCGTTTTAATACATATTTTCTAAATATCAACATTTTAGAATTTTTAAAAGGAAAATTTACCTAGAATAATCCAATCTATTCCTGAGTTTCCTACGAAAATCTCACTTGTTGATTAACCATGAATAATCCCAACTTTAAGGGGTATTTGCTTAGAGTAAACTTGGGTAGCCCAAGGACCTGCTATAGAAGTTATTCACCAAAAAAGTAAATTGTAAATTAATTTAAAATCAGTTAAAAAAATTTTAAATTTTACATAAAAAATTCTAAATAATAAAAAAATCAAAATATTTTTTAAATATTTTTTTTGACATTTAATTATAACTTATCTTTTTTTAAAAAATAAAACTTGCTATAGCAAGTCATTCGGTCATCGGATTTACTCTAGGAAAGTACATCTGAATGTTGGGATTATTTATGATTAATCAATAGGTGGAATTGTTGTAAGAAAATCACAAATATATTGCATTGCGATGTGCGTTAAAAAGTAAATGGAGAGAACAAATAAAAGAAGTAAAGGGGGTACAAAATTGGAAAAGTTTCCCCCTTAGTAGAGGCTACCTTATAATTAAGTGCAATTTGCCGACCATTATTTAAGGAAAAAAGTAAATGAAGTTAGGGAAGAAAATTACTCATGTGAAAAATGCAGAGCGATATAAAAGGAAAAAATGGGGAATGACTTGTATGAAGGTGAATTCATTGATTCACCGATTTACGAGTAAAAAACGCATTGCTGTTTGGATGTGAATATGAATAATATGCCACTGCCACTCTACACCAAACCCTAATTCTCACTTTCTCTCTCTTCCTCTTTCTCTTCCTCTGCTCTATCCCTAATTCAATCTTACAATCTTAATTCAGTTTATACTCAAGATTTGATTATGTTGTTTTTGAGTAAGTAGAATCGAAAACGAAGATTAGTGAATTGATTCAGTTGATTGATTGATTGATTGTTTGATTTGATTTGATTTGATATGGAGAGTAACTCGGGAGGAAATGATGTAGAGCTGATGTGCAAGACGCTTCAAGTCGAACACAAACTATTTTATTTCGATCTTAAGGAAAACCCAAGGGGTCGTTACCTTAAAATTTCCGAGAAGACTTCTGCTACTAGGTCTACTATTATTGTTCCTTCTAATGGAGTTTCGTGGTTTTTAGATCTCTTCAATTATTATGTTAATTCTGATGAACAAGAAATTTATAGCAAAGAATTGCAGCTTGATGCTAAGGTTTGCCTTTTCAAATTCAACTTTTTTGTTTGCTTTCTGTTTAAACACTGTTTCACTTTTGTTATCCTGTTTCAGGTGTTTTATTTTGATGTCGGCGAGAACCGAAGAGGTCGATTTTTGAAGGTTAATTCTTTAAATTTTTTTTTTCTTTTGTATGGATCTGCCTTGTGTGCCCAATTTTTTGACTGGTTCTCCCATTGGTTTATGCTATCTTTGGATGGGAGGAAATGGAGGGATAGAAAGAAGGGAAGTGAAGGGTTGACATGCTATTAATTTGGATACAAAAGTTCGGACAAGTTTCTGCATTTGTATTCTTTTTGAAGGCTTATGATTAATTGCTTGCCATGCCTTTTTTTTAATTCTGGATAATACTTATGTTTTAGGCTCAATGTTTTTTCAATCTTCAACATGTTTTGAGAACTTAATTATTATATGCTGTTCATAATTATTGTACCTAAAGGAAGTCAGAAAGATACTTAATGATTGTTCAATTCTGATTTCTGATGTTTATGGAGTATTTGCTTAGTACTGTACTCTTCTTTTTTGACGTGATCATAATTTATGAAAGGCCTTTTTTTATATGAGGATTCGCTCCACCTGATTCTCACTTGTTTTTGAAAAATAGATAAAATCTTACTCACTTATTTTGAGATTAAGATAAAAATTGATTCTCACTCTCATTTCTGTAATAAGGTAAATTTTGATTCTCACACTTATTTAAGAAATTATGAATTTATGATAGGTGTAGACCAATGTTAACAATGGCCAATAAATGTAGATAAGTGACATGAGTTCAGATAATAGGGTCAAACACCTATGTATCACATTTTCCAACATTTATTTGTGATGACTAACTCTCAGTAGAGTTGATAAACAAAATCTCCAAAACATTATCATCGATATCACAAGTTAGGGCAATGTTTTATACAAAGAGAAGGGAGAAAGAGGAAGGAAAAACCAAGAAATGAAATTAAATAGTTTCTAACAATTTGGATTTCAAAACATAGGAGATAGAAAACGAGGGAGATATAAACTCCAAAACATTCATTCAAGGGTCTTTCTCCTAGGGATCCTCACATATCCCTATACAAATAAGGGATATTGTTCCCACCCCATTCTTTGCCCTTCCTTTGCTTCCAATTCCCGCTATTTAAAAATTATGTTAGCTAATTGGTCTAGTATTAAAAATGAATCAAAAGGGAAGGAAAAGATAACAACAGGGAACCAAAGAAATGAATAGAAGTAAACTTTTTATTTGGTTCGATTGACAGGAATTGGTGCTTTTTGTGTTGATTTTATTCACTAGGAAATGGTAGAATTGCGTAATTGATTAATCAATCCATTAACCCAATGCTAATAAGTGAGTTACACTAAGGTGGCGTTAGGGTTTGAAATACAAAGATGATGTTTTTCAATTGACCTTTGATAGCAACATCACTTAGAGAAAATTGCACATGATTATGAGTCAATTTACTGTGGGCTATTATAATCTAAATTCAAATAACTATAAATCTTTGGCTTTTACGATATTGGGCACATAACCTATTTTAGAGGGATTGGGAAAAGGTATGGAGAAAACTTGAGTCATTAACTTTCATCTCAAACACTAATGTGGATAGAAGTAATTTGACCTTGTTTGCCAACTTCTAGATGCATATCTTCTTGTGCTTGTCTCTTGAAAATCTCGAGTTAAGTTCCGACATCATAGTGCAAAAATGTAGTATGGTCATGATGACCCTTCTTACACTAACAGGGTAATGATGTAACATTGATGATGTGGTTGTTGTACCACTGTACATCAACCTAGAATTTGGCCTATGGGGGTGGCTGTTTAAACTTTTTACAATGTGGGGAGTTCTAGTTCGGTACATTGAAAGCATTTATAACTCAGCCAATATAATACAGTGCTGCCTTGTTTTTGCAGTGTGGAGCTGTTCACTATGAATAAATGCCTTCGCCCACACTTCTCATCATTTTTGGTTTATTACTTCTTTTTTTCCGTGCAATTTCTCTATCAAATAAATTGCTGTCTTATATGATTTTCAGGTATCCGAAGCTTCCATGAGTAGAAACCGCAGTACTATTATCATTCCCGCTGGAAGCACAAGAGACGAAGGATGGGCTGCATTTCGTAACATCTTGGCTGAGATAAATGAAGCACTAGCTTACATCATGTCTAATCAGGTTTGTTTCTTGATACCTTTGTGTGCTCTTGAGTAATTATGTTCTTTTGCTAATTTTACTTGCTGACTACAGCAAAATTCTGAAGCTTCAGAACGTCTTGTTGGTCTCTCTGACGATGTTGGTGCTGGCTTTATAGCTGGGCATAGTACTCAATCTACTCCTTCAGAAATTCCTGTGGACAGGTCTGCTGATCTCCCTGCTCAGGATGAAATTAATAACAACTTGGGAGCCTCCTCTAAAGTTATCAGAGTTGACCAGAAGAGGTTTTTCTTTGACCTTGGTAGCAATAACAGGGGACACTTTTTAAGGATATCCGAGGTAAAAGATTATTTATGTGCAACTTTGTTTCTTTCTATCCGTCCCTTTTCCTGTATTGCGTTTTGAAGGTGATTGCCACCACAATGCAGGTAGATGGTTCTCGTTACTTGTCCACATTTATGTGCAACTTTGTTTCTTTCTATCCCATTTTTCCTTTTTCAAGTACTGTGCTTTGAACTAAAAATATTTGGCACCAAAATGCAGGTAACTGGCCCTGATCGTTCATCCATCATTCTTCCGTTATCTGGATTAAAACAATTCCATGAAATGGTTACACATTTTGTGGAGATTAGTAAAGACAAAATCGAGGGAATGGCCAGTGCAAACGTACGGACAGTGGATCCTCCTCAAAGATAAATCAATTACATCTCAGAAGTGAATTATTTGATTTGGATTTGAGAATGTCAATGAATCCTTATCATTCTCGATTTACAGTGATGAAGTAGTAGTCGTGAATTCGTATTCAGATGTTCAGTTACATTTTTTGTCTTTCTTTTTCCCTGTTGTATTGAGCTGAGCTGAGCTATATTTAAGCCTGACAATAATATTTGTTTGATTGATGCACTTAGGGAAGAATATTTGGTTTTAGTCACAATGGAATAACAAAAATGTCTGTGACTTTGTTAATGTCTAAATCTGTTATGTCCCAGCAATGCTCCATTCCACCGTGTATTTGTCATGGCTTGTTTTGAGCATGTGGTTGTGGTACCATGTTGGCACCGTACCTCTTGAAAAAAAACTCCTTTTTTGGCTTGTTTAAGGAGTTTTTTTATTTGTAACTTGTGCCATGATGATGAGTGGACCGAAGCAAGTTACTTTTTTTAGTTGCTTGTTTGATTCGTTGAAGTGTTGGATTTTTATTGGCTTTTAAGCTAGCGGGATAAGTTAGTTTTTAGGAGGGTTAATTGATGTAAACCATCTAGAAAGATCTCATTTATGTGAAAAAGTACCTAGAGTAAAAAAAATTTTCAAAAACTACCTAAAAAATTTAATTTGTTTGTCAAAAAATACCTTTTAAAGAATCGTAACGTGATTTTTTTGGCCATTGATCTTGCTTCCTCATGTAAGTTTTTATTTGTTTCAAAATTGTGCTTCCTCATGTAAGTTTTTATTTGTTTCAAAATTGTGATTTACGTCACTTAAATTGGACGATGAAGGATATGAATATTAGAAGAAGGAAGAAGATAAAGAAGTAGGGTAAGTTAGCGGAATGAAGAAGCTGTTGCATCAAATATTTTAATGTTTAGGATCAATCACATGATAGAATAAAGATGGAAAAAGAAACGGGTTCTATTATAAGGTATTTTTTGACCAAAAAAAATAAAATTTTTAGGTAGTTTTTGATAAAAAAAATAATGTTTTAGGTAGTTTTCACAAAAATACGGCCTTTTTAAGGTAGTTTCTAACAATCTTCTCTTTTTAGGAAGATATTTTGGTAAAATTTGCTAGTTGTGTATTAAAAGAGTGAGAATGAGAGTGTTTGGCAAACAGCTGATAGCTGGTAGCTAATTACATTGACGGATTTAACCATATGATTATATTGACTTGTTTGATCAGATGATTTAGAACTCGCTCCTATGAACAGTTTGTTCAAAAACAAATTATTCATAATAATAAGTTGTTTTGAGCGGTTAATTTACCAAATATTACTATTGAATGGTTTGATCACCTAACTTTCCACCTTGTATTAAAATAAGCTAAAATCGCCTAATAAGTTTTTTTTGTCAAACATCCCTAGTAAGCCAAAAGTGGCGTTTGGCAAAATGGCTTATAAAACAATTTTAGCTTATTTTGGTACAATACAGGGTTGAGTGTCAAATCAACCCATGCTAATGTTTGGTGAACAAGCTAGTTGAAATATTTTATTGATATGAATAAGTAGGTTTCAAACAAGTAGCTCATAGCAGTGAGTTCAAAATCAAGTAACCAAACTAGTTAATTAAATCAGTTGGTTAAATTAGCCATTGTAATCAGCTATTATCTGTTTGCCAAACCTCTTAAAGCTAATGAAAAAAGCCAATCAAATTAAATTTTTTATTTGGCTTGAAGGCTGCCTACCAAATACTTTTTTTTTTCTTTTTGACCAACTAAAAAGCCAAAAATTACACACATATCAAGCTTATATGTTAACTGTGAGAACCATAATATTTTTTTAGCAAAAATCTATTATTTTTAAGAAAAAATTTAGGGAAAAGAAACAAAATAATTTTTTGTCCAAAAAATTTCTAGGAAAAATATAGTGATAAAGTGACAAGAAAAGTGTTGCCTTTTATAATGTAGTTACTTTTTGACAAAAAAACTGTTAACTTTTTTGGAGATTGTGGTTATATGGTTCTCATATAAGCTTTTATATATATATATATATATATATATATATATATATATATATATATATATATATATATATAGAGAGAAGAGAGATAGAGAGAGAGAGAGAGAGAGAGAGAAGAGAGAGAGAGAGAGAGAGAGAGAGAGAGAGAGAGAGAGAGAGAGAGAGAGAGAGAGAGAGAGAGAGAGTATATAAATTTTGTGAGAGACGTATCTGATTGGGTCAATCATTGTATTTAAAAAAAGGAACATATAGTCTAAGTACATGCTTGCTCGAAAGGATTTTAGGATACCTCAAGTAGAGATTTAAGAAACGTCAAGTAGGGATTCACAGTATGTCATGTAGGTGTTTTTAGCACGCTGAAGTTGTAAAGTATGTGTTTTTGATTGTCTGGTTCTTGTAAACCTTGAACATCTACTTGGTATACCTCAAAACATCTATTTAGGATATCGTTGAGGGGGTAGGATCGAAATCGGTAGAATCGGATCGTAGAATCGTGTGATCCTACAAATATGCATCAATATGCTTTGAATTACTGATTATCATTTATATTTGTTTTCTTTTTAAGTTTTAAGACATAATAAGTAAAAACTTATTTGACTTCTTGTCTTACGTTTAAATCGAACAATTAATTATTTAAATCAAAAACAAAAACAAAAACAAAAACAAAAAAAAAAATTAAAATGGGTAATTTGATGGGATGGACGTTGAGAGGAGGAATGTGGAGGAGTCATGTAACTCCTCCCTAATTAAATGTTTGATGATAATTAAAAGGGCATTGAAGTTAGGCAATTATTCTATGAAGTTATTAGGAATTAAGCATGCTATATGAGTGAATCATAGGAGTAAAATTTCAGAAAAAATTCATTGGTATTCCTTGTGTATTTTCGGTCAAAGCAAGGAAATAAGAGAAAAAAAAATAATAATAATATTCTTAAGTTTGGTGTTGGGTGTTCAATTGTGCTAATTTAATCTTGAATCCTTAGAATTTGTAAGTTCTTGATCCATTAATCTTTTATAATATTTTAATTATTTAAAAAAAAAAATTGTTTTGTCATATGGTGTATCGTGACTTATAATTCTTTAACAAAAATGCAATTTGTTAGAAGAATTATGTTTATGTTGGTTTATTTTTATAGTTTCTTATGAAATTATATTCCTTTGACAAAATTTCAATTTTGTTAGGAGGGATTATTTTTTTTATGTTTTATTTTATATAGTTTTTATGTTTTATTTTTATATAGTTTTTATGAATCCATGATCCTTTAACATAATTTAATTTGTTAGAAGGATCATATTCATAATTTTGGTGATTGGGAATTATTAGGGTGATTCTATGAAATTGTTTAAGTTTAATTAGGGTGATTTTATTATTGGGAATTAGTGGTGGTAGAATATGTTGTTTTGTATGTGTGGTATTGATTAAAGTCATTGAATTATGTAAAAGGATGTAAATAAATAAATAAATAAATAAATAAATTCATTTACTTTTATAATAAATAATAATAATAAAAAAGAAAAATATATATATATCTATATAGTAAATAATAATAAATTTCTGGACAGTGGGTGTGCCTCAACAGGCACACTTCGATCTTCGACAGTCGAGCGCGTTTTGTTTTCGTTTAGATCATCGATTTCATTAAAAGTTACTGGAACGCTAAAATTAGTTAAAAATAGCAAATGGGCATTAAAAATTATGAAATTTGGTACCCAACCTAATTGATGCGTTCCGCACGCAGTGGTGAAGTCGGATTTTTCATTTGGATTTTCTAAACTGTCCGAATTGGCAGATTAAGTTTCTGGTTAAAAATGGAATTTTGAGTTATTTGGAATTTGATGAAAGTAATTGAAATTACTAAGTCTTATTGATATGTTAGTGGTATAGAATGAGTTAGAAGTGTAAACACGTTCTAATACGTGTTCGTTTTGTGTGTATGTTTGTTTAGGACCTCGATTCATAAGAGGGTGAAATTCCTGTAGCATTTGAATACCGTTGTTTGTTGTTGCATAAAGGTATACGCTTAGACCATACTTTATATGTGGTTGTGCAAGTAATGTCGTTTCATTCTTGATTATTGCATTGTGACTCATATAAGGATTAGACACCTCAAATAATTTGAAAGAAGTTTAACTTGGAAATTGAGGATGGATGTGTGGGTAGCCCAATGGTTTAAAATTTTGGAATGGATTATATAAATTTTTGTTCCCATGGCAGTTTTGGATCATTACGGTTACCATGGGGGTATGCATACTTTAACCTTTGACGACCCGAACAGGACGGGCAACGTCTTAGGTCGGTGGTTGCCTTGGGATTAGCTCTCCTAAGTGTATTCCTCCAAATGAATTGGATTATTACTTGGACGACTCGAATAGGACGGGAAACGTTTCAAGTTGGGGATTTTGAATATATATATTAGAGCCTTTGCATGCTAGGATGAACGCATTGCTTGTTTTCCACTTGATGATAAGTTGTATGTTGTCTCTGACGTGTATTGGATTGTTCTTTTGAACCTGCTTCCGTTGTCGATCGACGACTAGCAGGGTGATTGCAGGTGGGAATTGGAGTGAGGTTGAAGTTAGGATCACATCACCCAAGACCGCGTTTTATGTAATAAGAATTATAATAGAGAATAATTTACATTTATATAATGGAACTTAATCTAGTTTATTTTGTCGTTTCGTTAGTAGAGGCCGTTGGGTTCTCAAGTTGTATTACGAACTTTATAATCTCATCGCTACCGTACGCTTTATTTTCCGCTTAATTATATTCCCTTATCAACGGAACGTTGCCGATCTTGGATGGGAACCTTCCCACTAAGTGTCCAGTGGTGAACCGAATTCATATTTTTATATGATTATCCGGCTCACACGAACCGGACCGTTACACTTTATTATATGAAAATATTTTACAATTGAAACTACCCATGTAGGATCGGATCGTAAAATCGTAGGATCGTAGAATCGTGTTATGATCCTATCGCCTAAATTTTTGAATCGTAAAATCGTAGAATCATAGATTAGAATCGGGATTCTGATAACTATGCCTCAAACAACTACTTGACATAACTCAAATACCTAATTTACATGCCCAAATCCATACTTAATATACCTTAAACACCTACTTGGCAATCCAAAATACATGTTTGGTATACCCAAATACCTACTTGGTATTTCTCAAAATCTTTACTTGATATACCTCAAACACCTATTGGGTATACCCTAAATGTCTAATTGGTATATCCCAAATACCCACTTGGTAGACCTCAAACGATTATTTGATAACCCCAAATAATTACTTGGTATACCCCAGATACGTGGTTGGTACATCTCAAACCCCTACTTGATACACCTCAAACCCTTACTTGACAACCCCAATTACCTAATGATATATGTTAAATTCCTACTTGAAATACCCAAATTGACAAATATTAAATCCCTAGTTAATTATATACCCTAAATCCCTACTTTGTATACCCCAAATCCCCACCATAGTGATGTTTAAAAAATAATTAATTAATTGTTTAAATAATAAATTTATGTGCTTTAGGTCTCTTGTGAGCCGTCTCCCAACATTAAGATTCTACCTACAATACAAATTGATCGTCTATTTTTGAACCTGAAAATTATAGATCAGGATCGTGATTTTAATAACCATACTTGACATTTTTGAAAGATTGGTATCCTTAAATTGTGAAATTGAAGCAAGGTGAGTATGAAAGGGTGCAGATAGGTATAAACAGGTAAATATAAAGAGGATAACACTGTATACTCATCACCTACATATAAGTCATTCTATTTCTATACTCATATCTTTTCCACCCAAATTCATATCCATAACCACAGTACAAAATCCGTAAAATTGACCCATCTTGTATCCAAACATATAAAATGTCACTAGTAAAGGTGTTCGTTCGGATCATTAAGTCGATTTTAAGTCCGCTATTTTGGATCGATTTAAAATTAATCTTCCATTTATGTTGATTTTCAATAATTATTAATATAATTTTTAAATCAAATCAAATTAACTACAACATTGAATAATTATCAGATCATTCAAATTCAAATCTGTTTTGAACTCCTTGAGCCTCTAGCTATAAAACTTGGGCCTTGGGGAGGCATGTAAGAAGTACCCCGTGGGCGTGGTTGCGTCATGCGTGGAGTGATTTGAATCACCCCATTTTTTTTATTATTATTATTTTTAATATTTTAATATTTAATTTAAATCAAACAAAATTAAAACCCTTTAGTCTTATGTCTTGAATCTTGACTCGTTTTTACTTTAGCCGCTACTTCTCGCACTCTCTCTGTCTCCTCCTCTTCTTCTCCCTCCCTTTCCCATACACAAATTATCTCCCTTCCATTGGGCGGTTTATCTAGGGTTTTAGCTTTTCGAGATCTGTCCATGGCTTCCGTTGCACCTTCTTCTGATCGTATCCTTCTACTGCTTTGATTCATTATACCTTCCATTTTGTTTTGTTGGATTCGTGTATACTTGTTGGTTTGTTGTTTTCCATGGATCTGATTTGTTGTTGGCTCTGTTTCTTACTTCTTAGAAGTACTTACTGCTTATAATTATAAATCTGGTGTTACTACTTGTAATTTATTTGCTGCTTTCGATCTGTTAAGTTTTTGATATGCTATGAACATCTGAATCTGATTGTATTTTTTTGCTGTGCTTGTTATTTGATTTTGATTTCCTTTACTTGAATATTGTCTCGAACATAGAAGCTGCAGGATTATTGCAGAAATTATCTCTGGAGTCTCAAGCTCCGTCTCAGACGAAGACGACTGATTTGGAGCCTACTAAAAAGGTTAGATTGGTTTCTCATTCATTCGTTGCTTCTATAAGTATTTCTTTTCCAGTTGAACTGAAAATGAAACTATTTTGATTACGTTCAGCCTCCTACTTCTCAAATGGGAACAGTTAAATCTGATTCCAAGGATACTTCAAATGGTCACACTCCCGCCAATGACAGATGTGTGACTCCAGTTTTGCCTGACTTCATGGATCCTTCTCTGTGCTACGTTCCCAACAGCTTTCAACACCCTGGTTATTACTTTAGCGGTAAGAGTACCTTATTATTATTTCTTCGGCTCGTTTTGCTGGCTGTATGAACTTTGCATTACTATTTATGACTTGTTTGTTTGTAAATTTAGGCTATGATGGGACCTGCAATGAGTGGGATGATTACTCCAGATATATGAACCAAGATGGAGTAGAGATGCCTCCGGTGAGTTTTTCTGTGCCCCCCCAACACTTTTCTCTTTGTATTTTGGTGTTGTATTCTTGGACTTAGTGACCTTCTTTTACAGGCAGTTTTTGGGGACGGTGGCTCCGTTATGTACCATGGTTATGGTTATGCACCCTATCCCCCCTATTCTCCAGCAACTTCACCTGTTCCAGCCATGCCTCATGATACCCAAATGTTTGGACCTCAACAGTATCAATATCCCACCCCATATTATCCTCCTTTAGCCAGCACGAGTGGCATGTATACTACTAATACACCTGCAGTGCCTCATACAGGGGATGTGTCTTCTGCTCCCTCAGTCAAAACCTCTTTTCCAATTGATCCTTCTAGCACTATTCCAAATGTCAATGGCAACGGCACCAATGTTACTGTTCCGGTTGTGCCATCATATCAAAACCCAACATATAGCATGCCAACTTATGGTAAGGGTGGTGTAACAGGTAGTCTCCCCGCCAATGGTTATCAAGATCCAAGATTTGCTTTTGATGGAGTAAGGTCTCCAATTCCTTGGGTTGATGGTCCTATTTTTTCTGATGGTCAGCCCAGGCCTGGTACTGGCAATTCATTTCCTTCATCGGTATCACATGCTAATGTTCCTCCAAGGACCCAGAGCATGTGCCCTCAAGCTAGTGTCATGGTACATTTTTGCCTTTCTGTTTTTTTGGAGTAATTTTATAATTTGATTGAGTTATTTTTTTTAGCTTGTATGATGGTTAATTTATAAGTTTATGGGTTAGTTCTTTGGTAAGTGATACATAAACGATCATGCTAGAGAATACAAGTGAAACATAGTCACAAATTTGGAGCAAATGAACCTCCTTTGTATAATTAATTGATACATTCTTTATTTTCAAAATTGGAGCTTCTTAAGCTAGAGCCTTGAACGAATGATGCATTGGGCACCTTGATAAGGTTGCGCAAAGCGATTTCTTAAGGCAAGCGCCTCAGAGTGCCTTAAAACAATTGATGATTTAGATATTACAAATTGTCAATGATGACGAATTAATACAATATGTTGTGCTTCATAATTCATGGATTATGATTAGCCACTTAATGTGGCTGGATGCGTCAACCATGGAATAAAAACTCACTAGTTACTTTACGTAACGCTTGTTATGTCGCAACGTTAATCTCGTAATATAGTCACTGTCAAAATGCCGTGATGACTGTTACCTATACTGTAACGCCCTTCATTTCCTTGTTATAACGTTACAACATTATTTGTCTTCCCTTTAATATTTTATTGATACCCATTAGCTTTGATTTTTACGATCATTTGAATTATAGATTTTCATTATTTTAGTTGAAAAAAAAAATTAACTATTAACTGTTTAGTTAAATAATTATGTACTAAATGTAGCTCATATAGTGCAATTGTAATTGCTATAGCCAAATTACTGCATAATAATATTAGTTCAACCACAGAAATGCAATTTTAAGTTCAAAACACCCCTTATGTGATTTCATTTTTCAAACATCACACCGCATCGGTCTGCGATTCACATTATTACTCCGTTTGTAGTCATATTCCATGACATCAACAAATAAGACTACACTAGAGGGGTTGGAGATGAAAATTATGAGACTGTTGCTCCATTGTTTGTGTTCAATTGATCGAAGTTAGGTAGAGGCGAAGTTGTGTTTGCTCTATCTTTTTAGAAATATTTCCCAAATGAAAAATATGCTACAAGAGTTTCATTTTACACGTCTAGTCAAATTATTGTTTGAAACAAGGCTTTTTTTTTGTTGTTTTGGCCACTTTTTCTTTATAAATGTTTAAGTCCCTTCCCACCCCGACTTTCTCCAAATTGTTTAAAAATCAGAATATGGAGGTTTGTTTTGCTGCTTCAATGCCTAGAAATGACCAGATTCATTAAAGCTGAAATACTTCTAATGATTTTTCTATGCATTTGTAGAGCTTGCATCAACCAAGGCCAATGGCTGGCATGGGGACGGCTCATGGATATATCAATAGGATGTATCCAAACAAGTTATACGGAAACTATGCTAATGGTGCAAGAACGGTTTTTGGCTTTGGAACAGATGGGTATGATGCCCGTGTCAATGGACGTGCTTGGTTTGCAGTTGATAGCAAGTTCAAGAACAAGGGACGGGGTAATGGTTTCTTGGGTTATGGAAATGAGAACATGGATGGTTTGAACGAGCTCAACAGGGGACCTAGGGCGAGGGGATCTAAGAACACAAGGAGCTCTACTAATGTTGCACTTGCTGTTAAAGGACAGAACATTTTGCCTAGCGGAAACCAGGATGGGAATGCTACTTTGGATCTGGTTCCTGATAGAGAACAGTATAATTCTTGTGATTTCCCTGAAAAATATGAATCTGCTAAATTCTTTGTCATTAAGTCTTATAGTGAGGATGACGTCCATAAGAGTATCAAGTATAATGTGTGGTCCAGCACTCCAAATGGAAACAAGAAGCTTGACTTATCATACAAAGAGGCCCAGCAGAAGTCTGGTGGCTGTCCTGTGTTTCTGTTTTTCTCAGTAAGCAAGATATTTATGGATTTTTTTTTTTTGGTTGAAATTATCTGGCTCAATGTTCATTGATTTGTTTTGAAAGTAGCTAGTTTGCTGTCCTTATGTTACCTATTGTGCTTATGGTCCTGCAAAATGATATTTAGGTGAATACAAGTGGGCAGTTTGTGGGCCTCGCGGAGATGGTGGGTCCTGTTGATTTTCATAAGAATGTTGAGCATTGGCAACAGGACAAGTGGTATGGTAGTTTCCCAGTGAAGTGGCACATTGTGAAGGATGTGCCTAACAGCTTATTGAAACACATTATCCTTGAAAACAATGAGAACAAACCAGTGACAAACAGCCGAGATACTCAAGAGGTATGTCTGAATTTATTTTTCATGAGTCTTGCCCAGCTCATTTAATTTTATTTTTTGGGTTTTATCATCAAGTTTACATGTTTCCTATTGATGAACACATTTGGGTCGGTGTAGGTCAAGTTGGAGCAGGGTCTTCAAATTCTCAGAATATTCAAGGAACACACCAGCAGAACCTGCATTTTGGATGACTTCGCTTTCTATGAGGCGCGGCAAAAGACAATCCAAGAGAAGAAGGCTAAGCAGCAGCAGTTTCATAAACAGGTACTATTTACATTTAACATTTGCTTTCTTGTTATAGTTATTTGTTATCTTTTTTGGTAATTGCCTTGCTTGATGTGTTTATGCATGAAAAAATGCTAGTTCTCAATGGTGTAGATAGCTTTTGGTAATAGCCTTGTTTGATGTGTTTATAGATATGGGAAGGAAAAAATACAGGAGGGGAGAAGAACAAAGAAGTAACCAATGGAGAACAGCAATCACGCAAGTCGGTAGAAGCTTCCTTCGATTTGAGCAAGGCTTCTCTGTCTGTTCACTCCAATGGTGCGGCTAAAAGTGTAGGTGTGTCGGAAAATGGCGCAGTAAATGGAGTTGCAAAAGGTTTCTAGCTTCTGCGCTGCAATTTTTGAGTGCGGCTTTCTGCTGCTACAGCTTGCTCGGCAAGATAACTAGTTTATAAAGCTCATTTTCTAATGAGCTTCCTTCAACCAAAGGAGATACTAATAAAGACGGGTTATGGGGGCAGTTGAATATCAAATGCAGCAAGATCAGAAAACATTCAGATGATTCCCTTGGTTTAAGCATCATGCTGGTGGTGGTTGAGATAGATTTCTACTATTTAAGAGTTGAATGTCTCTCGTTACGTAGCCTTTGTATCCGCGCTCGGGTTTCTTTCTTGCTCTATACTAGGTTTTTTTTTTTTTTTTCTTTTCTTTTCTTCTTTTTGATCTATTTTTTCTTTCATTCAGTATTTGTATGCTCATTTTCTTTCCTGTTATCGTTCGCTTTGTTTGGATCATCATATGTTACAAGGATCAAAACAAGAGAAGGAAGCCATGAAATCATATTCTGAGTTTTCACAGAGAACTACATTGCACAATAGAACTCATTGTTCTCTATCAAGAGAGAATTAAACTAGAGGGATAGAAAATAGTAGATACAGATTTACAGTACAACATTAACAAACTAATTCAGTTATTTATTTTCTTCATTATAGGGTAGAGAATTAAACTAGAGGGATACAAAATAGTAGTTACAGTTCAACATTAACAAACTAATTCAGTTATGTATTTTTCTTTATTATAGGGTAAGCCGAGAAAATAAGAGGGTTAGGTGAGAATCAAATTAGGGCTTTGCCTAGGAAAAATTGTGTTTGTTCTAACTTTTAACTGAGAGAAAAGACTCGATTCTTATAGATATGTACATATATTACAACGTTAACCATCTAATCAAGAGTCACAATTGAATTAATAGTGTAAGCCACCAATTCTAAGAACCTCAGCTAAGAACAATATCCTCTGTTAGGTAATTGATCTCAGTACTAACAAGTATGCAACTTCCTTAGATTTTTCATGCTGAATATTTTGTGTAAATAATCTTTGAGGTGTTTTATGAACATTGTCATTGCTAGTAATTATGATATCACCCACATGTCCCACAATCCCAACATATGTGATAACGTTAATGAAAGACTGATCACAATGTAGAAATGAATTGTTGATATCAAGTTGAAAATAAAGACTTTGTTTTACGCTCCACCGTCATATGTTGTAAACAAAAACATAACACTGAAAGAATATATCAATTTTAACGTAATTTGTTATGCTGTAGAAAAGAATTTCATGTGAAAAAATTTTATTTTTGCTATTACGGACAACATTCAAAACCTCTTGCTATTAAATGTTACTCATATTCTTTAAAAAAAACTAGTGAAAAACATAATAAAAGCATAACTTGATGTTGAAGGACATACATTACAAAAAGATTAAAAAAAATTTAACCGTATAGATACCAAAAAATTGACTTTTGTAAAATAAAACTTAGGATGACAATACATGGATTCTAACAAGGTGAAACAACCTCGAATAGCACAACATCAAAGAACAAAATAACGAAATGACTTCATATATTTGTCTAAGTGATCGCTTTAAGGTTAATTACAAGGGTAACTTTAAGACTAAAAAGTCATCACTTTAAAAATAAATGTACATTGGGCCAAGGCAATTAAAATGGCCTTACCATGAGACTGTCTCATATGAGAATTTGTGTAAATTAAATTTATTAGTCGACTAAAAAATAATAGTTCAAATTTGGGTTTGATCCTTTTCCTTAAATTACAAATATGTTACCTCAACCATTGACATATAGTAATTTTTCAGCCAGTCTCCTGAGAGACAAAGCCTAATCTATTGAAGCTTATTGTCTACATTTACTCTACATTTTCCCTAATGGGCCAACCCAATTAGAGATGGTCTCTCAAAGAGACCGTCTCTCACAAGACTTTGTGTAATTTTTATTACAATTATGTACTCTTTAAATTATATAATATATTAGTAAGGGGGTCGAAACCAAAATTACAAAGCATCACATTTTCGGTAAGGGCGCCGTGCTTCCGCCGGCCCGGTGTAGCTTCGCCCCTGTCTGTGATACTGATAACAATTGCACTTGGGAAAATAACTTCTTCCCATCTTGATATGAAAATTTGACTAATACATTCATCTCTGTTTTTGATAATTTTGATAATGGAAAGCTTTTCTTGTTTATCCCAACGAAGAGAAAATGTTCTACCTATATACAATGACTATTACTCATCTAAATAAGGCTACAGAGATAAGCTAAATATACACATTTCCTAACATAACTCCTAAATATATGCATAGTATAATGTAGAAGATACATATGATATATTACTCCTAATAGAATATTCTGATACTCCCCCTCAAGTTGGAGCATGAAGATCTCGAATGCCCAACTTGCGAAGAAGGATAAAAAACTGATTTTTACCAAGAGCCTTTGTGAGAATATCTGCTAATTGTGCGCCCGTGCGAATATGTGAAGTCTGAATCGTACCTTTAAGGATTTCATCGCGAATTAAGTGGCAATCCATCTCAATGTGTTTAGTACGCTCGTGAAATACTGGATTGACAGCAATATGAAGAGCTGCTTGGCTGTCACAATATAGCTTGATTGGCTGAAGATGAGAAATGCCAAGACAAGAGAGCAAAGACTTTAACCATTTTAGCTCACAAGTAAGAGTAGCCATCGAACGATATTCAGCTTCTGCCGAGGATCGCGACACAGTGGGTTGTTTCTTGGTTTTCCAAGAGACTGGTGAAGAACCAAGAAGAACAAAATAGCCAGTTAAAGAACGACGAGTCAAAGGACATCCTGCCCAGTCACTGTCACAATAGCCGTGGAGTTGAAGAGGACTATGACGGTGTAAGAAAATACCTTGCCCGGGACAACCTTTAAGGTACCGAAGAACTCGTAAGGCAGCTTCCCAATGATCAATACGTGGAGCACCCATAAATTGAGCCAATACATGAACTGAATAACACAAATCAGGACGAGTTATCGTGAGGTAGATGAGGCGACCAATAAGACGCCTATATTTTTCGGGTTCAGAAAATAACTCCCCCTGGCTACGAGCAAGATTATGATGTTGCTCCATTGGAGTACTTGCCGGTTTGGCACCCAAAAGCCCAGATTCACTAATAATGTCAAGAGTATACTTGCGCTGAGTAATAAACAAACCTTTCTCACCATGAGCAATTTCAAGACCAAGAAAGTACTTCAATGTACCAAGGTCCTTCATATAAAAACAGTCGCTAAGATATTTCTTGAAGTTCGAAATGGCATCATGAGAAGAACCTGTGATAATAAGATCATCAACATAAACAAGAACACGAAGAGAAACATTACCTTTTATATAGGAAAATAGAGAATAGTCAGCATAGCATTGGCGAAAACCAAAATTTTTAAGAGCCATGGATAGTTTGGAAAACCATTGTCGAGGAGCTTGACGGAGACCATAAAGAGATTTGCGAAGGCGACACACTTGATTTATATTGGAAGGTAGTAACCCGGGAGGAGGTTTCATATAGACTTCCTCCTCAAGATCGCCATGTAAGAAAGCATTGTGAACATCCATCTGATGAAGCTCCCAATTTTGTGCCGCAGCAACAGCTAAGAGTAAACGAACAGTGACCGTTTTAGCCACAGGTGCAAATGTTTCGTTAAAATCAATGCCAGCTACTTGTCTATTTCCAAAAACCACTAGGCGAGCTTTATACTGTTTAATAGAGCCATCATCCTTGTACTTAATTTTGTACACCCATTTACATCCTAAAGCTCGCTTACCCAAAGGAAGAGGTGAAATAGTCCATGTGCCATTACGTTCAAGGGCATCAAGTTCAACTTTCATTGCTTGACGCCACTGAGGACTTTGGTTTGCTTCTGAATATGAAGAAGGTTCGCTTGCTGTTGTAATAGCTGCCAAGAAATTTTTGTATCTCACAGAAAATTTATCACAGTTCACATAACAAGCTATAGGATAAGGAGTACCTGAGGACCGCGTGGAGGGAGAGGGTGAAGAACATGTGACGAAAGGTGGAGGCACTTGAACTGTATTGGTTACGTATCCTTTGAGACGAGTAGAGGGTTGCCGAATTCGTTTGCCTTTTCCTAACGAAGACAAAACACTAGTATCAGAAGACACTGAATTAGGAAAGTTTGATGGAGCAATTGTAGAGCTGTCAAGAGCTTGATTAAGAGGTGTGGAGCTATCGGGTTCCACACATTGGGTTGTTGTAACTGAGGGTATTGGAGTGACAGGAGATTCGACGGAGGACTCGGGTTCCAAAGTCTGTAAGGTAGGGTGATCAGAGGGTGAGACAATTGTGATAGAGTGATCATCAAAATGTGATGGAGGAATAAGAGGTGGAGAAGGAACATCATTGACATTTTTAGTAAAAGAGTGAGAAAAAGGAAAGATGTCTTCAAAGAAGACAACATCCTGTGATACAAAATATGTTTTTGTGTCTAAGTCATATAAACGCCAACTCTTTTTGCCGGGATAACCCATAAATAAACACTTACGGGAACGAGGACCAAATTTATCTTTGATACGAGGTCTATTATTGGCGTAGCAAAGACAACCAAAGGTACGAATAATAGAAAAATTGGGAGATTTACCAAAGAGAACTTCATAAGGGGATTTATTATGTAGAATAGGTGTTGGGTGCGATTGATTAAGTAAGATGCTGTAGTGATACATTCACCCCAAAACCCAATAGGTAAATTAGCTTGAAATCGTAAAGCTCTAGCCACATTAAGGATATGTTGATGCTTACGCTCAACACGACCATTTTGTTGAGGGGTATCGATACATGATGTTTGATGAATGATTCCTTTTGTAGCATAAAAAGTGCGTAAAGAAGTAAATTCTAAGCCATTATCACTACGTAAAATTTTAATACGTTTATCAAATTGGGTGTGAACCATAGCATAAAAATCTTGAATTAATTGTTTAACCTCACTTTTGGCAGACATCAAATATACCCAAACAGCACGAGAGAAATCATCAACAATTGTAAGGAAATAATATGCACCACAACTCGAAGAAACATTATAATCACCCTAAATATCACAATGGATTAAATCAAACATATCGTTGGCTCTATTTTCACTAATTGAGAATGTATTTCGAGTTTGATGAGCACGCAAACAAATATCACAAGGACAAATGGATTTGTGTATACTAGATAAATTTTCATTATTGGAAAGAACAGGAAGGAAAGACAAAACTTTGTAAGATGGATGTCCAAGTCGCCGATGCCAAAGCTCTGAAGCACTCAAAATAGTTGTTTTATAGGCTTGAATGTTGCTGGTAGACTTGAACCAATACACCCCATCACATTGTTCACCCACTCCAATCAGGGTCCTCGAATTGCGGTCCTGTATAATACAAAGCTTATTAGTGAATGTAATATTATAAAAGGAAGAGTGAAGCAATTGGGAAACAGAAATTAAGTTGCAAGTCAAATCTGGAACGTATAAAACGTCACTCAATTTTAATGTGTCACTCAAGATAACTGTTCCGGCTTCAGTAGCTGTGGCTTGTGTTCCGTTGGGCAAACCAACAGGAGAATAAGGAACTGAATGAAGGTTACTAAACAATCTTTTGTTTCCACTCATATGATGCGAACAACCAGAATCGATAATCCAATTATTAGAATAATACATACCATTGTGTTTTGCTACTGAAGAAGTATTAGCCATGTCAGTAAATAGTTTCATGAGATGTTGCCATTGTTCAGTTGAGATGGGAGCACCAGCATAATCATTGGCATTAAGAGTTGAAACACCAGTACTTGGAAGAGCACCATTTACAGCATGTGCGACGGCTGAGGAGCGTTCACCACGACTTCCTGGATTCCTTCCACCACGAGAGCCACGGTTGGGTTGTGTATGAGTACGTCCTCGGGTTGCCGCTCTATTTTCAGCATACCACCATTCGGGGTATCCGATAAGTTCAAAACAGTGGTCTTTATCATGACCGGTTTATTGCAGTGTGTACAAATAATGGTGGTATTATGTGAGGTTGTGCCACGAACCTTCAAAGATGAACGAGGATTAGAAGGACCTTGAGCAGCAAAACCAATGGCTTCTGGTTTATGTTCATTTAAGCGAACCAACTGATGATTTCTTTCTTCAGTTATAGCTTTGGAGAATACCATGTTTAAAGAAGGAAGAGGGTCCTGCATTAACATATTAGACTGAACATGTGAGTATTTTGCTGGGTCTAAGCCTATGAGAAATTGATGAGTCCGTTCGTCATCTCTTTCTTTGTCTAGCAACACTTTCGAACCACAAGTGCATGAACAGGAACAAGGAGGTGCAAGGTAGCCTTGAATTTCCTCCCATAATTTTCTAAGTCTTCCATAATAAATGACCACTGAATCATTATTCTGAGAGCAAGAATAAATTTGACGCCGAAGTTCGTTGATGCGAGGACCATTTCCAATTGAGAATCGTTGTTGAAGATCATCCCACATATCCTTAACATTGTCGGTTAATGGAACAGTGGAACGTATAGAAGCGTCAATGGTATTTTGCAACCATGCCGTCAACATTGAGTTAACTTGAACCCATAAAGAAATATCAAATGCAGTTTCGGATGGTTTCGAGATTGTACCATCGAGAAACCCCATTTTGTTGTTGGCCTTAAAGGCATTACGAACCGAACGAGCCCATTCGTCGTAGTTATCACCGCGAAGGACGACCGGAGATAGTACTAGATTTGTGTTGCAAGCAGGATGAAGGTAATAAGGAGAAGTGGAATCAATGGATTTGCATTTTGTTTTGGTTTGGTCAGTAGACTCCATGATAATCAATTGTAAGAAATCTTTTAATAAATTGATGAATAAAAAGAAGAGCAATGGCGGAAGCTTGTGAAAAAAAAATTAGTCTGCTCTTGATCCCTCATGCTTCATCCCTCATGCTTCTTCGTAGATTCACACCATAAATCGAGTTTATCAATTTTGCATATGTTAATTTCGACAAAACTTCTATGTCTATTCAAATTCTCTATCAAGATTTGTATTTTACGTCGATTTTGTTCATTATAACGTTTCATTTGAGTAGTTGGATTTTTTGCAAGATTTGCATCACCTTCTATAATATTCGCTTTGCCCTTTCAAATTGCATTTTAAAAATTTTTGGGGAAATTTAGTAGATAAAAGAATTAGGTTAAAGAATAAAATAAAAATAAGTCGATAATAGAATGGAGTAGTTAAGATGGAGAAAATAATAATCTTATAAACAAAATTAAGGAAAATTTCACATGGTAGCATCGAACTTCCATGAACGCCAGTGATAGCATTTTAGTAAGATTTTTCCACGTGGTAACATCCAATTTATGCACCATCTAACTGCCATAGCATTTTCTGTTGAATTCTTGTCAATTTTCGTTTGATTCATCATTTTGACGCTTCTACCCTTATTAAGTGCTGGTTGTTGTCTTATATACAATAGTTAGATATTGTATACATTGAATACTACCATGTGAAAAAAATCTTATAAAAGTACTCTCATGTGTAATTTTCTTTAAATTAAAAAACTGCAAAAATTAAATAAAATAAATTAAAATAAAAAATGTGCAAAAGCGACACATGCAATATCCCTAAAAAAAATTTAGGAATTGAAATCGATAAATTAAATGGAACACAATTTCTTCGAAGATTCATAAAATCAGCAACTCTTGATACCAATTTATTTAGTAAGATAAGAAAACAAGATACCAAAATCAAGGTATTAAAAGAAACACTAGGGTCCTATCATTCATCAAAAATAATAAAATAGAAGAACATTTAATTTAGAAAAGTCAATCATTTAGTCTATGTGTTCCTATATGATGTTTTCATATAAAATACTTGTGTAGATTAAGAAAAATTAAATTTTTTAGATGATAAACGTATTACTTCCTCCGTTCCGAAATACTTGCTACATTTTGTTTTTGACACTATCATCGTTTAAGTTTATTTTATATATTCCGAAATACTTGCTACATTTTGTTTTTGACATTATCATCGTTTAAGTTTATTTTATATATTGCGACTAATACGTAAGTAATAATATAGTCAAGTGAGATCTTGTTTGAATCGTCTAATTGCACACTTTTATAATATAAACTTTTTATAATTTTTAAATGTGTATAATTCGACATATAAATGAACAAAATAGTACATTGAATTGCGTAAAAAAGTTAAATATAACAAGTATTATGAAACGAAGGAGGTATATAACTATTTTATTGATTGATATAGCTTATGTTTAAAAATTGAGGATCATGTATGTTAAAAACTCATTAAAAATAAATTAGTAGAAAAGATATAAAAACTACAAATATTAAAAATTGTTAAAATAAAATTATGAAAAACATGTGAGAATCATAAATATCATAAAAATGTAAAAATTAAGTTAGTTAAAATAATGTGGGAACTAAATAAAAATTAGAATAACAGCCAGTCTCCTGAGAGACCGTCTTTCTGAAAGACGTCTCCCAGACCCAATTCATTAAAGCTTCTTGCCTACATTTACTCTCCATTTTCCCTAATGGGCCAACCCAATTAGAGATGGTCTCTCAAAAGGACCGTTTCTCACAAGAATTTGTGAATAATTAAAGTTACTTATGTTCAAAAATTGTAATATAGAAAGATTTCAGTACAGAAATAAGCAAATTTGGGTAAAATAAAAAACGAGAAAACTATATAATTACGGAAACAATAATTTATCTCCATACCATTTAGAATCATTCTAGCAAATGAAATATAAATTAATTGTTTTTGAAACATGTTTAATTTTTTTTTGAAACATTAATTAATTGTTTTTGAAACATGTTTAATTTCCTCATGTATATCATTGTTGATTTAAAATATACTTCATACTCCATATGTAAATATAAGATTATTTTAGAGATTTTGATAGATTTGTAAGATAACGATGACGTGTAATGACTATTGAATGAGTTTGCGTATCAAACCAAGAGATATCACAATCCCTCATTTTGAATGAGAAAGATAGATTGAATGAGTTGATTTAATACTACCCGGTCCGAAATACTTGCTACATTTTGGTTATGTATAATATTTATCGTTTAAGCTTATTTAATACATTGCAGCTAACAGTCAAGTGAGATCTTGTTTGAATCGTCTAATCGCATACTCTCATAATATTAATTTTTAAAAAATTTTAGATGTGTATAATTCAACATATAAATAAACAAAATAACACATTAAATTGCGTAAAAATTTAGATGTAGCAAGTATAATGGAACGGAGAAAATAGATATACTATTTCCTTTCCTTGAATTAATATCAAAAAGAAATATGGTGGTTTGTAAGAAAAAATGTATGTATTTAGTAATAAATAAAAAAATATACTATATAGATAAAATTTAGAAAAAGTTAAAATATATAGATGAGATTAAAAAAAATAGTGATCGGTGAGCCATAAATAAGAATGATTTAGAATGAAAAGAACATATCAAATTAGGAAATGATGTTTCATCCGAGACATTGAGTCGATTTCGAATTATGTGTTTTATATCGATTTAATATTAAATTTTTAATTCAACATTAATTTTTATATAATTTTAAATTTATGTAAAATCAGGTCAAATCACAATTAATTATAAGGTCAGATAAATATAATGTGGTGGGATCTGTTTTAATTAATGTATGAGCTGAGCCCGTGCCCCGCCCGGCTGAGCCTTATAAAAGCGTAAACCTAAAAACAGTCAGGTGGTTGGGTGTAGGAGGAAGACAGCTACAGTGGTTTTGGAGTAGTTGGATATCTCATAATTGTGGAGTCTGCGGTATTCTCAAACAATAGAGAGAGAAAAAATGGACACCTTTCGAAAGGGCAGCCATGGAAGTCTTCTGCTAGGGAGAAATACTGGTGGTAGGCTGGCATTTGCCAAAGCCATTAATATTGTATTTCGAGGTTTAGCTTCTTATTCGACGTCGTCGTCTTCGTCGTCATCGATATCTCCGTCGGTATCGCCGTCGCCATCGCACAAGCAGAACGACGATGATGGAAAATCGAAGTCAATTAATCTTTTCTCTGCTGTAAATGAGGCTCTTCATATCGCTTTGGAATCCGATCCTCGGTTTGTCTTCCTTTACAGTTTATTTTCTCTGGAATTCTCTCTTAATTTTGATTTTTACTTTCCATGAGGTAAAAGTTTCAAAGGTAGATAAGAACGACGAGCTTTAACTTGGTGGAATTGATCACTGTTCATTTCCTGTAGTATTTTTTTTTTCTGAATTGCATGTATTTGTTATCCTAGAATAGATAAGGGATGAAAATTCGCTTTAGTTTATTTGATTAAGTTCACCAAAAGTTCGAAATACTTCCAGTTTAAATTTGGGAGAGCTCAGGGGTTCCTAAGTGAAAAGACACCAATTGATCAATAATTTGTAATTCTTTCTTTGTTTTTGACGGACTTAACTCATTCATTTTTGTTGTCCTTGTTGAATAGTGCGTATGTTTTTGGAGAAGATGTGAGTTTTGGCGGCGTTTTTCGTTGCACTATTGGATTGGCTGATCGATTTGGTCGAAACAGGGTTTTTAACACCCCTCTTTGTGAACAAGTATAATTTCAAACCATTCTCGTTTAGTTTACACTTTGGTAGCTCGTCACAAGTGCTGGCTTAAGACTTCTGTGTTAGTCTGTGCAAAAGTCCCATGTTAATGCTCGGTAGTATGCTTATATACATAAATAACATGAACATTGACGATAGGGTTCTTTTTTCAAATTTTCCACCAGTTTCCAAAACGGGCCTTCATGTGTTAATTTTTGTACTGTCCTCCGTATGTCTACTGAGATTAGATTCATTTTCAGGGAATTGTTGGATTTGGCATTGGTTTGGCAGCAATGGTGAGTTGTGCAGTCAACTTTTTGAATGTGTTTATGCTGTCTGCTATAACTTTTTCTGATTTCCTTCACTTTTACACTCTTGTCACATTCTAGGGTAACCGAGCTATTGCAGAAATTCAGTTTGCAGATTATATTTTTCCAGCCTTTGATCAGGCATGCATTTTTCCCGTGATGGATAAATATAAGTTGGAAACCAACTTCTCTTGACAAAATCTATTCTTTGCAGATTGTAAATGAAGCTGCAAAATTCAGGTATCGAAGTGGAAATCAGTTCAACTGTGGAGGTAACCCACTTTTCTTTATGCTACTTTTAGAACTTGAATGTTAATTGTATGAGTAAATGAAAATTGCTTTGTTATTCCAGGCTTGACAATAAGGGCTCCATATGGGGCTGTTGGACATGGTGGGCATTATCATTCACAATCTCCTGAAGCATTCTTTTGTCATGTTCCTGGGATCAAAGTGCGTCACTTTCCTTGGTTCTTTTGAGTGCCTTTTTTCCCATTTGGAAGAACACTTATCAACATGCATGTTTAGCTATTCTTCTGCATTAGTTTAATTAATGAATTACCTGTTTGTTACAACTATCAACTTATATGTGTCTTCTCTTCATGAATTTTGAGTTTACACTGAGTGTCAACTTCCTATTTGGAGGTTATTTTGGTGAAACATATTCATGCTAAACATCATTTTTTAAAGAGTGGGAGATAAAAGTTTTGCTTGGATTTCACATGCACAATTATCCAAAATCCAAACTATACCAGATGATACATTTTGAGCATTTTTTTTCCATCATTCACTCCAGACACAGTGAATCATATTAGCAAATTACCATTGAACTTTTTTTTGTTGGAACTTGGAAAAGTTATGTGTTTTAGTGTCGCTTTTATACAAGAGGTGCAATATTGGACTTGAAATGGAGAATCTCAAGTCACATTTCTACATTTTGGCAATGGCTACACGTTGATAGCTAGTAAGCTACACTTGTAAGTTTGTGTCTTGAACTCGGATTGGACTCAAAACGAAACTTTTTGAAGCTGGTCAAACTTAAATCAATTGATCTTTTACAGCCTACAACTATATGTTATTGTGAAGTTGTGTGGGGTAGACCATTTTTTCCTTTCAGTCATGTTGATGCCATGTATTGCTAAGAACAGATCAGGAAAGTTGCATGGGAATTTAATGTTAGTTTCTTCAAGAGTGCAGTTTAGTTGAGCACAAATAAGGTCTGTTTTGTTAGCATAATTTTAATTGGTACAATAGTTTTTGATTGGGCTTCCCTTCTACCACTTTGATGAGTTGCTCAATGTATGTCAATGGGGGCGAGACATTTTGAGGGAACGAGACATAGGTGGAAGAGAATATGGAATCAATGAATGCCAAAAGGAAATCCCTTTTTTCATCCAATCGGATAAATTCATTGGCAAATGAAAAATCTACCATTTTAAAGCATATGAGATTGAATTGGTTAATTTACCTCTTTGACAACATATGGAGAAATCTTTTTTTTATTTTTTATTTTTACATCATGGCTTTGTCAGTGTTGTAACAAGATTTGTTGAGATATAGAGAACAAACAAGATACCAATTTCTACTCTTGTCACTAGTATAAACTAACCCTTTGCCGTTTCCCTCTTTATTTTCCTATAATCTTTTTTCTCTCTAAAATAGAAGGGTCTTGTAGTCATATGTACTGAAGACAAATGAGAAAAAAAAAACCATTCATGTATATTTGGTGATGTGCAAAGAATATCAAAAAATGCACCATTTAGGAAGTTATCATGCTAGAACTTTGAGACTTGAGTAGCTAAGAATAGGAAGGTGTTGGCCAAGGTGACCTAGATAAGGAAAGTGAAGAATAGCATGAAATTTTGGCTTTTTGAGAGCTTATGACAATAGATAGGAATGAATGGAGAGGGAGAATATCACTAAAATTGATTTTCTTATAGATTAGTACTAGATTGGACTGAATAAAGTATAATCTTTGTTACTGACTATTTATCACGTTGATTTGTGTTGCTTCTGCACATGTTGGGTTAAAACTATGGCATTGTTGTATTATTGTGTTCGATGCATGTATATGTGTATTTGAATCTGTAATTTCTTAAATAGGTGGTTATACCTCGAAGTCCACTGCAAGCGAAGGGGTTGCTTTTGTCAAGCGTACGCGATCCAAATCCTGTCGTCTTCTTCGAACCCAAGGCAAACAATTTCTATCTTTGGTATCTCCTTTCATGGTTTGCCTAGAAGAGATGACTAAATTTTATGTTATCTTGGACATTCAGTCTCTTTATCGAGTTGCAGTAGAGGAGGTTCCTGAGGGTGATTACATGTTGCCGTTGTCTCATGCAGAGGTATAATTACAGTATTTCTGTTGTTTGCCTTTGGAAATTGGTTATATAATGAATTAACACATTGTATAGGTTATAAGAGAAGGAAGCGATATTACACTCGTGGGTTGGGGCGCTCAACTAGCTGTAATGGAAGAGGCCTGTGCTGAGGCTGAAAAGGTATAATACTAATCATGTAAAATTTTCCAATGATTTGTGTACAACTAGTCATTATTAAAGTAGAATTTTGGGAGCTTATATTGGAGTTACAGTAATTGTTAACGAATTTTCCAACTATCTTTTGTATTTTGTTATATATAAAAGAACCACCCTTAAAAGTTTTCGGCTAAATTCACTTGAAGTACTCACATCTTTGGAGAATGCTGCACTTCTAAAAAAGAAATCAAAAAGAGTTGGTACATTTTTTTCTCTACAACACAATTTAATTTATCATTATATTTTATGTTAATCAAAGACTTGTTCCCAGAACTATTATATCTGAATTCATTGAAACTTTTTAGTGAAACTATGAGAGAATGTGATGGTCAAAATTTGTTGGAGATTAAGTCACCTTGTTAGTCAAGGATATAAGTCTGGGCAAGTGGTAACTGCTTTCCACAGGCATGTTAGAGTCATGAAATTTGTAGGTCAAATGTGATATTTTTTTATCTTGAAGGCAGTGACAAAGAAAATGGAATGTTTGTAAGTTATTGTTAAACCAACAGATACTAGAACAGATAAATCTATTTTGCTAGTAGTTGAACAGAAGTCTATTGTTGCAGATGAGGATTAAAGTTTTACTTTAGTAAATGCCATATGCGTTTGTTGCAGGATGGAATTTCATGTGAGCTTATAGACTTGAGAACGCTAATACCATGGGATAAGGACACTGTAGAAGCTTCTGTTAAAAAGACTGGAAGATTACTTGTGAGTCTATCTCTTATTCTAGATTAATCTTTCAGGTATATTGCACTTATCTCCATTTTGATTGGGCTAAATAACTTACAGATTAGCCATGAAGCTCCAGTAACCGGAGGTTTTGGTGCAGAGATAGCTGCATCTATAGTTGAGCGTTGCTTCTTAAGGGTAATTACTTATCTTTTTTATATTCTTTGTTTTTAAAACAGTTAGCAATAAGTCTTCATGCTCTACGATCTAGTTCCTTATAAGCTTGATTTACTAGATTAGAACTCTCTCAAGTGGAGTGTAGCACTGTAGCTATTGTTTAGAGCTGCTTGATTCAAATGTAATGAATTCTGTCTCCTTGGAGAAGCCTGAGCAAGATAGAGAAGGCACTTTGTTGATTTTTTGTGGTGGATGTACTGATTGATGGAGTTTGGAAAAATTCTCCATGACAGGATCAATGTTGCGATGTCTTCTCATAGTAGGACCAGCTTTTTGCATTACAATCCTTCGGTCCAACTATACAAAGAGTGTTTTTTGTGTGAGACTTGTGACTGCTACATGCACTGTCATTTTTGAATCAAGTACCCCAAACCATTATCACTCTTTCTTCCATTATTAGTGAGCAAAAAGCAGGCAAATGAGATTTTCTTCTGCAATTCCATTGCTCCAGTTTTAGTCAAGAGAATTTGAAGAGGAGAGAGACAAAAATAATACGCTTGCTGGAGCATGTAGGAGTTGGGGTGTGGTGATTCAGGTTCGTAAGGCTACGGTTGTTCAGGTGGTTCAGTTCCAATATCAGGTTGAACTACTGACATCGAAAAAGAAATCTCCATTGATGAAAGCTGGAGATACTGCCATTAGTTTGGCATAAGGGAATGGGACTTGTGAGACTTTAAGATAGGACTTTTAAGTTGAGACTTTGAAAATAAAAGTCTCATCCCTTGTTTGGTATGATAGGGACTTGAAAGAAAGATATAAAATCAAAGTCTCAACCCAAATACCACCCCTCCCCCAAGACATTTTTCTTGGGGACTTTCCCCCATTTAATCCCATTCCCCATTCCCATTCCCCTTAACCAAACAAAGACTTAGATATATTTTTGAGGCAAAGTCTCATTCCCTCCCTCAAATCCCTCCTACCAAACACCCCCTAAAAGCATTTCATTATGCATCTAAGCTTACCTGACCAAAGATTGCATCCATATGCTCAACTGTTATTATTTTTTTGATTTGGCAACTGCCCCTTCCCCCTCTTTTTTAAGTGTTACTTTGAAAATATTCACACTTGACATTTAAAATGAGGCTGTATGCACTTGCTTAATTATTAGAAAAAATATCTTCTTTCATACCAGGTTAATGGTATTAATTAACTTTTATGAGACCTCAACATGTCTTAACTGCTTTGCTCTGAACGCTTTGCAGTTAGAAGCTCCTATTGCTCGGATTTGCGGTTTCGACACACCATTTCCACTTGTATTTGAGCCATTCTATCTTCCTACAAAGAACAAGGCAAGTCATTTCTTTTGATTTTTAATGGCACTCCTTATTTAACATTAGATGTATAATTGCCATTAGATGTATAATTGCCAATAGATGTAAACCTGGGATAGCAATATCTGGTATTAAGACCTTTGCCTTTTTACATTTAAGCTATACTCTGTTCATCTTTTTTGTGGCACCATCAAATTTTCATCAAAAGCATGACCAGCTTTCTGAGAGATTTGGCCCTCTAAAACTTGTCTCCAAGTCCAATATTGGATCCATACCCAACCCGGATATCCATATCCGAATCACAGGTTCTAGACGATACCTTGCATGATGGACAGTCTGCTCGGATAGTCTGATCCAACAATATGATGTTGGCATCTTCTCTATCAGCATTACAAAAGCCACCCTTCACCTCTTGGTTCTTTTAGTGATGTACTAAAGTTAAATTGGAATGTCATGTTATATTTTGGCATCTTTCATTAGTTGTCTGGAAGGGTTCATATATGTATATGCCCTTCTGAGTGATTGAGCCTCCCTCTTGTTACTGGAGTTCACATCAATATAGTTGAAAAACCGTGCACTGATTAAGTTCCAACTTCCAAAGTGTCACCCCAAAAAAAATAGAAGGTTTCGGGGGTGGGTTAAATATTCTACTGAAATACGTGAGGCAAGTGAAGATGTTAACATTAGCTGCATTTCTTTCGTTTTATTGTACTCCTGTTGTCCTTTTAAAATATTAACGGTTCTAACAGAGGCTCTTCTTATCGTTGCTGCAGATATTAGATGCGATCAAATCCACTGTAAATTACTAAATTTATGCGGGGATGTGCTGTGAAGGGCAAATAAATCATCCTACTGCGTTGTATAATGTACTCTTAATCATGCGTGTTAATGTAACTAGTCAGCTGCCGTGTGAAATTTGATTTTCTTGGACGTTTAAATACTACTAGTAGACAGTAGTAGTAGTTATTATTTATGATCAAAACGAATAACTTCTGTATATTGCCAAATTTGTCAATAGTAAGAAAGTTTAACTGTAAATTTTTTTTCCGGTGACTACTACTGTACTAGTAGCATCCAAATTCTTGTGTGCACACCTCGGGCTTATATGAGTATACTCACTGAGTCACACTCCATTTAAGATGTAACTGGTGTGTGGCTCTATGTTTCAAGTATGAGACTTGGTGTACCTTAATTGTGCCTACAACTCTTCTGTATTGAGCGTAATCTTTTCATGCCACTGTATGCATACAACTCCATTTTGAAGCTTTAGCTAATGTACGCATATTTATATGACTCACCATTTCAAATGCTATTAGTTTCAACTTTTTTCTTCAAAATATAAACCCCAACCTATCTTTGAATTTGAGAAAAAAAATATAATTTGAATGAAAGACGGTAGAGTTGGAGTTTATGTTTTGGGTGAGAAGGTTAAAATTGATTGCATTTGAAATGGTGAGTCACATTAATAGGCGTGCAACATCCTTAGAGCTTCGAAATTAATATTTGCTAACATTTTTATGTGCAAAAAGATCACAATAAAACAATTATGTAAACCTCAGCGTTGCTATGTGGAATTTTTAAAAGTTTTGGTTACCACGTAGAAAACCCAGAATCTCAGGATTACCACGTGAAATTTCCCTAAATTAAATGAATTATACGTTTCAATTTTATACAAATTTTAGAAGTCAAAATATAAGAAAAATCAATGGCTTAGATTTTTCATATATTAGAATAATGAACATCTCAAAATCTACACAAATTTGGGTCGAGCCAATTAATAAAAAAAGAAAAAAAGAAACTATAACTTAAAAAGTAAATAAAACATGGGCAATTGTTTTTTACTTCATCATCAAATCATCCATGGTTTTTCACCTTCTCTATCAAATTATTCATGGCTACTCTCCTTTTTCAACTCAATTTTCAGCATTAAATTCACAAAAGAATTTGAGTTATGATTCAATTAGATTCAAACAGAAGAATACTTGAATGTAAAAGAATCGAACAATGACAAAGCCTAATCCCAACAATAATATCAAAACAAATCAACATAAAAATCCGTTGCTAACAATGTTCTATTTGGCTCAGGTGTATTAATCTAAGAATAAAAAGAATCAATTTCAATAATTATTTACATTTATTCTTCTCCTTTCATTTTAAATTATTGTTTTATGATTTTGCAAAGTTTAATTTTTGATACAAATGTACTTACATAATTTTTGATACAAATGTACTACCATCCAAGTTGACATCCAAAAAATTATATAAAGGGAGGAAACTACATAAATTCTACATCTTGATTCTTGAGCGATAAATTATGCAAAAAAACAGCAGCTAATTCTTGTTTTTAATGTTTACTGCACCATTTTAGGCATGCTTTCCCATTAAGAGTACATTCTAGCATGTATGGTATGTGCTTTAATAAAAACAAAGGCAAGTGAGGGGAAAGACTGACTGGAAGGCATTGCTTCAGTCATATAGACAACAATGAGCAGAAACTGTTCAGATTTCCATGGCACACAACTTGCCCCTCAACCTTTGAGTAAATAGCACCATGTCTATCTTTGCTTCATAGAATTCAAGATTATCATAAGCTGTTAATACAAAAAAAAAATCAACAATTATAAAATGTTACGCGCAACTTTATGATCGATTTTCCAGATGATCTCTGTACAGCATTCCTCCTCTATTCCAATGACAATACTCTACTTGGTGATCTTGTATTAGAACTTGAAATTCTAAATAAAAAGAACATGACATATCCACAAAATTTTTCCATAAACAATGACTTCTCATCATCATTATCCAATCAAGAATTAGCTTAAAAATGCTTACGGCACTAATCTCAGAAGCTGAGCTGAAAGCAGCAGCATCCATGAAGGAGAATTTGCAAATTAGACAGCTGACCCGAAAGAGAGATGCTCTAGCCTCACTTCTTTCTTAGTTCTGGACCTTAAGAACAGGGAATGCAATAACATCCCGTATGCTAGCAGAGTCTGTTAATAACATCACTAGTCTGTCAATTCCCATGCCCTGTCAAATTCCTGAGTTAGATCCTTTCAAAATATATAAACATGTAAATGCAACAATAACAATGATGCCAAAGCCTTCATCCCAAATCATGGGGTCATACACTCATACTCTACATGCACCAAAACAGATCAACATACTCATGCAACAGTGAACTGTATAAGAAAAGTTTTATGGGGTTACAAATAGGAGGAAAATCACTCAAAACTGCTTGATGATGCTGACGCCTGACAATTAGCACAAAAAATCACGGAATCAGTCACTGTGCTTCAAGAATCTCCTTATAAAGCATTGGTATGGGTTAGAATATTGGGAGCAACGGGATTGCATATTGGATCAAAAATCTGGTAATTTTCAAATATTGACATATCCCGTACTTGAGTCCAAAATGAGGACGGCAACTCCATATCCTAAAAATTTAAAATTTGTGTGTTGGATTGTCAGATCTGTCCCCAGAACGGATTCCTCGTACCTTTGTCTAGGTGAAATAGCAAGAAACTACATCAAATAACCACATCAGGGTATAAAATATCAAATACAGTCACAAACTAAAAATTGCTTCAGTAATCATAGAGCGGTTTTAGTGGGCAAATGCAGATGATCTGTAGCCTAATTTAGTAGATGCAGACAGAGAGGTGTGAGATTATATTATGAGTACCATGTACGTTGACATAGGAGGCATTCATGCTCCCCAATGCTATCAGAAAATCTTCATTTATTAAGTTATTAAAAAATATTAGAAAATCTATAACTATTATAATAATAACTATTACTAAAACAAAACACACTGACATAATCACTAATTAATAGTGCTTATGTGTCACGACCTCAACAAAAAATTTCCCTCCAAAACTCAATGAAATTGGTTACTTAAATGCAAAGCATAAGTCTAATATGATTTAGGTTGTGGCTACCTTTATGCAAGTTACTTATATTTTTTATGACAAACAATTTATTTTTTAAGTTTATAAAATAACTTTACATAAATATTTATGTTAAATCTATAACTAAATTTTCTCAATCATCTACGCACAATGCAAAGTATGATACAAATCAAACAAGGTATGTAATGTATACAACTATTCAAAACGAAATGAGATATAACTATAATGTAAAATTTATTTCTTAAAATTTTAGTTTCTAAAATGATATGTCAGTAAATTTAATAAAGCCGTGCATCGCACCGGTACTATCTAGTTTAATAATAAAATAAAATTAAAAGTTAAAAAGGACAAACCATCCCAGAAGCTGGAGGCATTCCATACTCCAATGCTGTCACAAAATCCTCATCAAGGGTCACCGCATAGGATTCATCTCCACTTTCATCATCCTTGTGATCGCTTTCTAATTGCTTCTTAGTGTGCTGCCTCACTTGCTCTTCCAGACGTAACCTCTGTTTCCATAAAATGAGAAAATTTTATAATGAACTAAGCTAGATAGCTTACCAGAATACATAGAATAACAGAGCATTGAAATAAATCCAACAAAATTTTAAAGGTAACATGCCACAGTTTAATCCATGTGTATTGAAATTACAGTTTTTAACCTACAACTATGAAGTAGAACAGGAGCTTTAGGACACGGCATTCATGAAATACATTCACAATTCTAAAGAGACAAGAATATCCCTTTCAAACTAGTTTTGCACTTATATGCATACATATTTCAGATTGATTATTTACTTGATCAAATAACCTTCTGTTCCATATCATATCTCCTTTTAATTGATGTGGCATATATGTATTTCATATCCATGTTATGAAAGTCCATCTATCGTCTATAACATAATAAGTAGTTGAAATTTTACCTGATCCACAGGATCTGTTAGTTCAGAAAATGCATTTGCTAGCTCTCGGCCACATATAAAAAGTTCAAATCTTTCAGTCAAGCCTTTAGATCTGCATCAAAAGAATCATATATAAGGAATGCATATGAAGTACTAAAGAGCATTATATACAACAAAATATAGTTCAAACATGTGTCTATAATTCAAAAACCTGATACGACCTTTAAAAGGGAGAATTATCAGGTTGCAAAAGAATTGAAAAAACTTCACATTATTTACTTGTTTGATTTAAGATGGATTTTCATTTTTTCATGGTTCAAAAAAAATCGCTTTAAAAGCAAATATCCTTGTTCCACCTTCAGAATCACATCATAACTTGTACCTTGAATTTCTACAAATGAATATCAAGATAGCAGTCTCCCTGATTACAAATCATACATTATGTGAAACAGAGAATGACCATTTCAAGAATATGGACCATGTGGATGAAGTACCTTTAAAGGACGAGTTCACATATTAGTTTTCCTACTTTCAAGATAAAATATTTTTCTTGAGTTATGATAAAGTATCAAAGAGAATTGCTTTGTTGGGCTATGCTAAAGAAAGGTATATCATGTACGTATATCAGAAGTATAGTCGAAGATATGTATGATAAATCACAAAACAATGTTAGGACATATGGAGGAAGGACGGAAAATTTTCAATCATGATTGGTCTACATTAAAGCTATGCTTTGCCTTGGGCCTTTGAGTCCTCTTTGTTCAGCACATTACATCACAAGACCTATTCAAGGAGAAGTTTAATACTGCATATTGTTTGTGAAGACATTGTATTAGTGGATGAAACAAAAGATGAGATCAATGCTAAGCTAGAGCATGGAACAAAAATGAGTTTGTTCCATATTCCATTTTATAACGAATTTTAAACTTACCGTCCCTCCCATCACATAACCCAGTGATTTAAAATCATAATAACCATTATAAGTTTTTATATTAACTTCTTAAAAGGCTATTACTAGTTTTAATTTAAATATATATTCTAGAACACTTAACTCAGTAAGATAAAATAGATATTTTTCTAGTTGCAAATCCATACTGTGAGGTCAGCAAAATGCATTGTAACACCGCAACTTGCCACGTCCACGACATCACGGCCATTACCACAGTCATGAGTCATGACAACATCCACGATATTTTCTTATGAGTTAGAGAGGTGGAAACATGTGTTAAAATCAAAAGCGATTAAACAAAGTTAAAGTAAGACAGAGGATACGGCATGTTGTTTTGGCACGAAGGGAAGGATCATAGCATAGGTGTGGTAAAGTTAGTTAGAAAAGAACTCCTTTAAAGTCACAGCTTCAAGTACCTTCATTTTTCACCGAAAGGAGATATTGATCAAGATGTTAAGCGCGGGGTTTGTTCAGGTAGCTTAAATGGAGAGCTGACTGAGGTTTAGCACTAAGGTTAAACAAAAACTTTCAACACATGAAACTAGACAAGAACTACTATATGGCTTAAGATGTTGAGTTGGAACACTTCAAAAGATAGAATATGAAAAAAAGACATAAGATATTTTTCAAGATATTGAAGATGAAATGAGAGAAAATCATTTATGCTGGTTTTCATGTTTTAGTAGACCAAAAATGCACCAATTAGAAAAATTGGAAGTTATAATTTCAGGGTGCTTATTGCTTAGAGAAGGATGAGGTACCGAAGATGATGTGGATAACACGGGTAAAAAATAGAAAAGAATTGGAATTCGTAAGAGCATATGATAATAGATAGAATGGGGGACAATATAAGTGGAATATCGTTCAAACTGGTGTTGTCAGTTGTCAGTTGTCGATTAGTATTATATATTAGAGCCTAATGAATTTTTTGTTAGCGATGATCTCTCATGTTGATTCACTTTGATTTATGTATGCGACCCCATATAATTGTGATTAATGTTTTAACATTATTTTAGAAGAATAAAGTGGAAGATCAATTAAATGAATGTTGTTTGTTGTAGTGTAGTAAAGTTAGATACAAAGGAGGACCATCCAAGTGTTTCAAGTACCTTGAATCAATTTATTACAAAAACAAATATATTGATCAAAATGTTAAGCATTAGCTCAAGTAGAGAGCTACAACCATAGTAATATGCAACTGATGTGTGCTTCTAAGGCTAAATCGTTAAAGAGTAAATTCAACCGCACTAGCTTTAGACCAACACTAGAACACTACAATATGGGTTAGAATGTTCGACTTTCTGAAAAGACAACTGTAGGAAATAGGGTACAGAGATGCACATGTTAAGATTGATGAAAGAACATATTCTAAAAAGATATATTCAATATGAAGACATAAAAAAGAGTCTTGGAGTCGCTGATATTAAAAGTTAAAATGAGAGAACTCGTTTATTCGTTTAAGTTGGTCTCACCATGTCCAAAAAAGACCGATTAAAAATTTTGGAGTTTGTAACTTTATGAAGCTAAAAAGGTAAACATATAGGGTGAAGAGGACATCGATAATAGGAGTGAAGAATAGCATGAAAACTGGGATTTTCACGAGCATATAACAATTGATATGAATAAATGTAGGAAGACAATTTATGTGAATGATTGTTCAAATTGATGTTCTAAGTATCAGGTTTACATGCTTCTCCTGTTTGCGCAAATAGTCAACAAAACAGAAATCCGCATTTCAAGTCATTTATTTCATTTGCTAGCAACAGTTCATAATGATTCAAGACGGAGAGGTACCGTGAGTTATAGCATCGCTTAAGAAGATTGTCACAGGAAAAGAACATAGTACAGGAGAAGCAATTATAGAGCATACATACTATTAATCAATATTTTTCTATTGAGTTAGTTAACTACTTTGGGAAAAATTTCAGCTCACAAGCTTGACATTCTATCTTTAATTACTTGTATTATATTAAAGTTTAGACTTAAGAGTTCATTAAATGCTTTTGGTTCACAATTTAAAATAAGTATTATAGTGGAAAAAATAATAGTACTAATGTCAGAATAAGTATATTGACTACAAATCGTAATCTTCTAAAAAAAAAAACACTGATGCAATTCAAGAAGAAACTCATTTCCATACAAATTACAATCATTAATACAGCAGAAAGAAGCAACTCAGAAGTTCAAAAATATATATGATCGTGATAAAACATGGTACATTTCCTTGTTACCTTCTGTGTGGTTTAGCAAGAGGAGATATTTCAATTGGATAATCCAGAACGAAGGTAGGTTGGAGGAGTTTTGGCTCCACAAGAATCTCAAAGACCTGGAGTAAACATACAGAAACGCTTTAGCAAATAAAAGTATTGGTTACTAATTATGAAAAAAGGTCCACAAACAGAGGAACCATTTAGACTCATAAAATTTTCATACATCATCTCCTTTAATTAATTTTTGAAGGATGAAAAAGAGTTCAGGAACCAACACAGAAGATCAACATCTCAACTGCCAACATAAATTTAAGTACACAAATATATTTTACATAAGACTCATGCTGATGCCATTTTGCTATTAATGCAATGGCTATACGGGTAGAGATTAAGCTAACCTCATTAAGAACATGGCCAATTGACGGGCAATTACCAATCGCAAGCTTGTCTTTGTCCTCAAGGCTGCTTCCAATAGTTCTCAAAGTAGCTTCCTTGGCAGCTTCAAGATTATCACCAAATTCAGTGAAGTCAATTCCAGAGGCTTCTTTAACAAGATTGTGCATGGTCTCCCTCCTCCAAGGCCGCTCTAAAGATATTTCAACTCCCTGCGAGGAAGCGTTGATGCTATTTCTATTTTTGATATGAGTGCCAAATTAAATTTTTACCAATTCAAACAATACTCATACAATTTTAAGCAATTAACATTCTTCTAATGGACAAAATACAATGTGTAAGAATCATTTCAGAAGTTTTTCAGGTTATTTTGCTACTGAATTACGATTAAAAGTGAACAGAAAAACACAAGAAATGGAAAGTTAAAGAATGTAATGAAAATCCCCTTAAAGCCATTTTGTTCAGTTTGTTCCATATTCTACAACTGCTCTCTTTAAATAGTGGGTAGTGGGTAGTGAGTGGTGAACAGTGGGAAGCAACCCAAAAACTTAATCTTCCTACATGATACATTGTCATTGACCCAATTGTCAACATCAACTGCTTCCAAGTTCCAAGCCCTCCATCAACCAGCCTTGCATTCGGCTTCCAGAGGTCAGTTTTGCCCACTTAGATCCAAACCTCAAATTACAAGATGATAAACTCAATACTCCAAGAGAAATAAAGCTAAAAAAGCTGATTGGAATGATAATATGGTGAATATATCTGGATACTTCAAAGTGCATTAAGTATTGCTCAACCCTCAAGACATACTCAAAGAAACTTAAAATCTTAATCTTATAACCAAGATACAACCAACTCCCAAGTTATGCAATCGATAACAGATGTTGTGTGATTCTCAAAAACATTTCTTGAATCATTTTTTGTGTTTTTGCGTTTATGGACAGATAATCAAGATCAGTAACCCTAAAGTTTTGTATCAAGGGGTAGATTAGAGTGGTCCGACACATTAACCTCCCAATCTCAATTGGTATTTGGGCAGCTTGACCTTTGTTGAATATACAAATAAGAATATATTCAATAATAAGAATACACGAATCATCAATGTGAATGATATGAATTCGCAAACAGACGGGACATCATCACCATTTCTGGATAATTTACCAGTAGATGATGATGATGAGTTATGTTCTTATGATTCTATTCACACGTCAACAAGCAACACCAGGATAAACCCTTGTCCTACAGTACTGGGAAACCTATTATGGCAGAGGCTGGCACAGCTGGTCTTCACTCAAATGCACTGACAGAAGCTTCCAAGGAATGTAATTCTGCCATGAATACTCCTAAGCAAAATTCCATCGAAACAACCCTCTCTGAATTGCAGGTTTATTGTCATCATTTTTTCGAAATTCATAGTATTAGTGATAGTTATTTGATGAATTGGTTAATAGGAAGTATTTGAATTTTATAACTGCTGATTAAGAATCCAACATGATTTAATAAAGTAATCATCGCTCCTATATTTTGTTATAATCAGGAAAAGTTGCAGTTCTTATCCATTATGCAAATCACCCCCCATCAACAAGGTTTGCTCTAAGAGTATGATTTTAACACCACAAAATTAATATCAGTATCCAAATTATATCAATTTTACCATAAAATAATTTAGATTTAGGTAATATCTTCACTTGTAAAATAAACCAAACCCAAATATCGAAGGGTAACCAACAAACTCAAGATTTATAATCAATTAAATCTGATTTTCCATTCCATTCCCACAGCTATTTATAATGGTTTACAAGCATAAGCTGAACGATCCAAGTACATGAATGCTCTAAAAAAATGCAGGAGTCAAAATAAAACTTCCACAACATGTAAATTAGCATTTTCTGCGTTAAAACCCAGTAAGCCAACCAGTTCATTCCCTGTTTCTAAGCTATCATCTACAAATGCATTATACCCAGTCTTCATTCTGACTGCCCAAAATTGATTGAAAACACCTCCACTGACCACAATTTCCATAAGTTTGGAATGTGAACTTTTGATATATTTATTAAACTCCCCAAAATGATCCAAATTAACCAAGTTATGACTATGACTAAAGGGTGTAGGTGACAAACAAATGAATCAGTTCAATTCAATTCTCCTTGTTCCTTGTGCTAACCATCCAAATGGAGATTATGGAGCCCTTAAAATGATCATTTATACCACAAATCTGACGCACTAAATGTATTCACAAACTTCTTCAAGTAAGCTCCGGAATATTCATTAGTGTTTATTATTGCTCCTTAATCATCCACTAGAATTAGGTCCAAAGACCTAACCATAACTTTTTAAAAGCAATTTAATTATGTCAATTGTATAGTGCTAAACATGTACTTCTTCCACATTTCCATGTAAAGCCTAAATGAACCTTCCCCACTTTGGCTCGAGATAGTTTGGCTTTAAGTTGAGATAGGAATTCCAAGAGCCTCCAAACCGATGACATCACATATATCGACTAATTCAACAGGCGTGTATGTGAAGCTACGACAACGACTGAAATCAACTAGTGTGTGGCTTCCTAGTTCATGCCTTTCCCTCTTGAATATTCTATAACATACTTTTGGTGGTGATAGTTGCAGTGGTGGAATACAATGAGACTTGAGACTTGGGACTTGGAACTTGGGAGTCAGTGGTCAATTTGTTCGAGTTACCAGTGAAACTTTTTGGGTGTTGATCATGCGGTGGTATGTAAGTTATTGCAACTATGGTGGGGTGGTTGGTGTCAATTCTTGTTGTTGACGCCTTGGTGGTAGTAGAAACGATGGATCAAAGGTGCTATAAACTAGAATTGTTAAGGCGATTAAAATTGTTACGTCTGAGATAGGTGTGAGGATTTAGGAGCATTCTTATTCCAAATTGGTAGATTACCCACACCCAAATGCCCCCTAATGCACTTGGGCCCTCAAAAATAATCATAAAAGATATGCTAAGCACTCTATATTAAGGTTGAGTAAGAGAGCCGACTGATTCATGACATTTTATACAATTATAGATTGTTCAAGGATAATCAATTGTTCCAAGAATGCTTGAGCAGCTTCCAAAAAAAGCTGAATAAAGAAGTTGGGAGAGGACGAAGTCCAGGCATTGGTGATAACTTATTTAGATAGAACAAGGAAGATAGAAATAGATATCCAACAAACAAACCTTACCTGATATTCTACTGTAAGCTTGCCTTGAACTGCATGAGCACATCGAGTGACAATTTCTTCAACCATGACCATCATGCTCTCATAGTCAGAATATGCTTCATACAGCTGAAAATTATAAAGTCATTACATCCAGAATTCTTTGTTTTGTTTAATCAAAGGAAAAAAGAATCAAATGAAGGAAAAGTATTGGCTCAAGTTACCACCTCTATAGTAGTGAACTCAGGATTGTGTCGAGTCGAAAGGCCTTCATTTCTGAATATCCTTCCAATTTCATACACCTTCTCAAATCCTCCGACCTGTTCAACAAAGTCGAGGTTTATTATAACAGAAATTCGACAAATTTTATATAATTCAGCAAAGCTGCTTATCATTTAAGGCAAAAATAAATAAATAAATAAATAAAACAATTTCTTACTTTTCAATGTTATTAAATGATGATATCCAAATGTAATATGAAAAGCATGACATGTCTTACCATCATCCTTTTTAAGTGAAGCTCAGTAGCAATCCTTAGATATAAATCCCTTCCTAGTGAATTATGGTATGTAACAAATGGTCTTGCTTCTGCTCCACCAGCTGCCCCCTAGTAAATAAATCATGTAACTATCAAGATCAAATATCAAAAATATGTATACCTTTAGTTATCCATGTAAAAGAAACTATAACTTATCACAAGTGAAAAACGGACTAAACCCTAAAATCCACAAGTGCCTAATTAACATCAGGTCAAAATGATAACACAAAGACAAAGTTGGCATAGTCAACATAGCTAACATTTGGGAAGAGTTTGTTATTGGGGGAAGACCATAAATATAAATAAACCGAAAATGTTATTAAAACAAGGAATAAGCTTCTGCAAACAAAGTCTGCATAGAAGACCATGGCATATCCAGCCTCTCCCTAACCTCGCCCATGGATAAAACCAACGCTGAGAAAAGCCACATGTTCAGCAAACTAAATTCCTTCCAGCTCTTTCCAACTATAAATAAAAGGCTTGGGTGACACTTGAATTGGAGAATTAATCAAACAGTTCAAAACTATAGCTCCTATTATTTTTCTCTCCGTTTCTGTTTCATAATTGACGAGATTCAAAAGTGTTTTCACTACTAAATATCAAAATACAATAGCATATGAAGAACAAAGCTCCATAGCAGCAACAAGGTCATGCAACAGTAAATATCAAAAATACTATAACACATATTTGGAGAGAGCTCCAACTGGTTCTTTGCCACTCAATTACACAATGCCTAACATTGAATAAATATAACAGTGCTGCTATCAACTAGAACATGTCCCTCACATATGAATAACAGAATAACAAACTAAGTATATTCTCATTTGTATGTGCAAATCAACCAGTCTTTGTATCCAATATCCATATCATGAAACAGCATCAAGTCATCTATTGCATCATGAATTTTATAGTGTATAGCCAAATCGTAACAATGACTCACAAACCTGAAGAACTGGAGTTTCAACTTCAACAAAGCCCAATGATTCAACGGTCCTTCGTATCTCTGAGATGATCTACTACAACAGCAACAACATTCTATTACATCAAGCCTTGAAAATTTTAAAAGTCAGTATATAATTGATAGGCCTTAAAGAATTTTATAAGAAATCAATAAGCATTAGCATAGGAAGCACACAGTTTATCAGGCACTAAAGTAACAGATCAGTAACAAGTTGAACAAAATACATGCAAAAATTAGACTAACTGGCTAATGACAGCAGCTATAATGAACCTCTATTGTGAATATTCAATTATTACCAAGATTGTACCTTTGCTCTTTTTCGAAATGTATCGCCAACTTCAGGATTGGCAATCATATCTACATACCTGGATAGCGAGTAAATCAATGTAGGTGTCAAATGTATGGGTTCCTCCTAAAAATATGAAAAACCATACAAGAATGCAAAGAAAATTTAATAGATTATGAAGCTAAAATGTCACTGATGAAGAACGAAAACAAAAGTGCTTCAACTGCTAATATTTAAGCAAAGAAATCAAATTAGGAGGAACTAACTGCATAATGAACACAAAGGAAAACATGAGAGCGATTTACCGTTGACGATAGCGCTTATCGACATCTGTGAGACCATGGTATTTGTCCGGCAGGGGAAGTAAGGATTTTGTAAGAATCGCAAATGAGGTTACACGAACCGAGAGCTCCCCTGTAATTGTAATTGAAATTGTAATTGTAATAAAGTTGCTAGGACAAAAGAATAGCACAACATTAGTAAACAACAACAATGCCAATGCTATAATCCCAACAATATGAGAACCCGAATTATATTTGAATTAGTTTTATACTTATAAGAAGCTCACCTTTCTCTGTCCTTTTCAATGTGCCAATGGCACCAAGTATATCACCAATATCAACAAGACCTTTTAACTGCTCAAACTGATGTTCAGTGAGCTTCTCCTTTTCACAGTAGAGCTGATCCCAAAAACAAATAACAAATAAATGAGTTGAGTTGTGATCAAATAAATGAAAAGAAATATGATTTCCCGTCCTTCAAGTTTGCTACATATTCAATGCTTTCTCACCGAATTTGCTACAATACTTTAAGGCTTTCTCACCAAATTTGCCACATTTTTAAGGCTTCCTCACCGAATTTGCTACTTTTCCATTTCCATCCACGCATTTCCATTTTTTTCAAATAAACTCCCACTTTCTCACTATTTCTAATACACATTCACATCTCCCCTTCTTACCTTCCACACGTTTCAAATTGTTTGACCTAATATCTCCACCAACGACCAAATAATATAAATGCAGGCAAAATTCAATGTAGCAAACTCTATCACACATGACTAACTCTTGTACAATAAGAGAACAAATACCTGGATAGTGCCGGTTTGATCTCGTAGTGTTAGAAAGGCTAGCTTTCCGAAAGCACGGCGACTCATGATTCTACCAGAAACGGAGACAATATCAGGAGCCTCCTCACCATTGGGAAGTTGCTCATAAATGGTTTGAAGCTGCGTTGTTGAGTGAGTCCTATCCCACTTATACGCGTAAGGCTCCAACCCATTGCTCCTCAATTCTTCTACCTGTACAAATTCAAAATCAACAACAATAACAATGTCAAATCCATTGTTCCAAAATTAAAAATCAAAATGAAAATTCCGAACCATCAAACAGCAATTTAAGTATTTAATCTAACCTAATCTAACCTTGTTAAGGCGGATACTCCGAATGGCTTCCTTATCCGAGGTAGAAGAAGACGACGAAGATTGGGAACGGCGATTCTGATTGGTGGCTGTGGTGCTACTTTTGCTGCTCTTGGTTACAAAACGTCGATGTTTTTGGCGCAGTAAGAATGGTACTGTGTTCACCACCAACGAGTTAGAGTTGAAGTTGAAATTAGAGTGAAAGAGGTGCTTTAATGGCTGTGAATGTGATGATTGACTCCATAGCTTCACTCCTTCCACCATTTTCATCCTCATCGTCATCTTCGACGGAAAAATCCTTTCGCTCTGCCAAGCAACAAGTACCAATCCTTTTTCTCCTACTATCCGCGTTTCATAGCATAGTCCAAACTCTTAGTCCAAGGCTCCAAGCCCATCAAACGATTAGAGTCATTTCGGGACTTTTTTAAAACTTCGAAAATTCCACATAGTTAACATCTTTTTTGAAATGTTAGTGGTAATATTTTTGTAAGAAGATTTTCGTAGCATTTTTCGTTAAGTTATTATTAAATTCCTATTTAATTCATTATTTTGTAAGTTTTTTTTCCCATAATAACATCCAATTTTTGTTTAATTCACCATTTTAACGTTTAATTCATTATTTTAACGTTTAATTCACCGTTTAATTCATTAAAACCCATAAATATTATAATAGTTTTACTTCATACCAAATACAAGAAAAATAATTGATTATCATTTAAGTTTTCATTAAATAATAATTTTCATTGGTCAAGTGTTTTCCTAAGAAATTTTTTTAATTAAACCAAATATCTCATAAAAATGTTGTTTTGATTATCTTTAATAAAATTTCTAACAATAAAAAAAACAATTGTGAGATACTTGTTAATGAATAAAACGGTGAATTAAACGTTAAAATGGTGACTTAAACAAAAATTGGATGCTACCATGAGGAAAAAAACTTACAAAATGATGACGGCAATTAGATAGTGCATAAATTGAATGCTACCATGTGGAATTTTCTTTAAAAAAGTGTTACCACTGGCATTACATGAAAACTGGATGCTACTATGTGGAATTTTCTTTAAAAAGTGCTACTAGTGGGTCGGGTCGGGCGGGTCAGGTACTTTTGAACACCCCTACTTTTGACCAATAAAACAACTATATATGATTGATCAGGCATTAATACATATTGGTAAAAATTTAAAATTTATGTTAGGTAATAATCAAATGGTTGATTTCTAAATTTTAGATTTTAGTATTAGGAAACAATATCACGATTGTTATTGTCAATCCTTGTCAAGTTTAATTACTCCTCCGTAGATTTTGTCCATCTCTAAACACGACTTACTTCTCCTCAAAAGAAATTAAAATTTTCTAAATTAGAAAAAAAGAGATCCAGATGTGATCAATCAAAATAATAATAATAAAAATAATTTAAATTTAAATTTATAAATAAATCATTCACGTGCATAGAAAAAATATGATATCAAAAATCAATAAATAAAATATTTGAGAAAATAAAAGATAAAAATAGACTAATGCAGAGAGATATGGCTCATTCATCGAGATTGGTTACATGCATTACTTCTCTCTTTGGTTCGATTTAGCTAAACCCAAAAAATTTATAGAGAGAGATAATTAAAAATTAAAAATCTAATATTTTAGATATGAAGATAGATTAAAAATAGAGAATTTTTCTGAGAAAAAGATAGAAGTAATCTTCCATCATAAGTTGCAATGATCTTTGGTTCGATTACAACAATTATTTTCTTAGTTGTAGAGATTATTATCGTAGATAATCAAGATATTAAAGGTTATTTGACGTAATAGCGTATATAGTACTCTAGTTATTAGGAAACAATATCACGATTGTTATTGTCAATCCTTCTCAAGTTTAATTACTCTTCTGTAGATTTCGTCTGTTTCTAAACACAACTTACTACCCCTCAATTTGAATAAAGAATTTAAAATTTGCTAAATTAGAAAAAAAGATATCCATGTTTGATCAATAAAAATAATAACAATGAAAAGCAATTAAATTTAAATTTATATATAATAAATCATTCACATGCATAGAAAAAAATATGATATCAAAAATTAATAAATAAAATATTTAACAACAAAAAAGATAAAATAGACTAATGCAGGAGATATGGCCCATTCATCAAGATTGGTTACATGCGTTACTTCTCTCTTTGGTTCCAATTAGCTAAACCCAAAAAAATCCATAGAGAGATAATTAAAAATTAAAAACCCAATTTTTTAGATATAAGAATAAAAGAAAGATAGGGAATTTTCAATACTTTATTTATTAGGAAACAATATCACGATTGTTATTGTCAATCCTTCTCAAGTTTACTTCCTTTCAATTTGAATAAAGAAATTAAAATTTGCTAAATTAAAAAAAAAAAGATTCATGTTTGATCAATAAAAATAATAACAATAAAAAGCAATTAAAATTTGAATTTATAAATAATAAATCATTCACATGCATAGAAAAAATATGATATCAAAAATCAATAAATAAAATATTTAAGAAAATAAAAGATAAAAATAGACTAATGCAGGAACTATGACCCATTCATCGAGATTGGTTACATGTTTTATTTCTCTCTTTGATTCGAATTAGCTAAACCCAAAAAATCTATAAAGAGAGATAATTAAAAATTAAAACCCAATTTTTTAGATATGGGAATAGAAGAAAGATAGAGAATTTTTTTTGAGAAAAAGATAGAAGTAATCTTTCATCACAAATTGCAATGATCTTCAAAAGAATGTGATAATTAGTTTAGTAAGACATAAAAAGTCATTAATATTGTAGTAATTAATTCCTTAATTGTAGGGATTATTATAGTAGATAATCTAGATATTAAACGCTATTTGAGGTAATAGCGTATTCAGTACTCTAATTTTTAGGCGGGAAGTAAACTCATTAAAACATGACATGTGTCCTTAGGTGATCTCTGTTTTAGTATTAGATATAGATATAGATAGATAGATAGATAGATAGATGAGTAGTAAAATATGGTGGACACCTATCTTAGGATTTTCTAGGTTTAATAGGTTAACAAAGTCAAAAAAAATTCAAAATGTGTACTACCACCCTTTCCTAAATAACAATAATAAAGTCAAATAGTAATTTTTCTTTTCTATTAAATTTGTAAGGTAAAATTAAATATTTTCAATAAATTGATAGTATATTAAAGGTTATGTGTGACGATACAAATTATATGTGTTTACCTATGTGAATACAGGGGCTACGCCTAATTCTTTATAAGGTCTCTAAATCTTTGGACCTCTAAAGCATTCATGACTTCCTATTATTTGTGATTATGTGAATTGCGCAATGTTATCTTACTAACTCGTTCAAGACTAGTTTCACCTATTTAAAATGTCCGCAAAAGACCATTGTAAGCTTTGGGTGTCAATTCAAGTCCACAAGACACTCTCACTTTGAAGCAAAATCTCTATTGTTCGAAAACTCTTTTTGTTATTTTCTACTCATTCTTTTTATCTACTTCTTCGAATCATGTTGGAAAATGTTATAATATATTCTATAGACGCTTCAAAAGTAGTAAAATTTCCAATGTCCCACGTAAGAAGTATATGAGCTTCTTACCTTTTTAATGTATTTCTTTATCTTTATAGGACTTGCTTGAGTTGTATTACTAGTTTGAGTTGCTTCACAATTACAAGTTCAATGTAAGTAGTAGTCCTTTTTACACAAGTCTTGGTCTATTAGAGTTGAAATATAGACATGGGAAGTTTAATTCAATAACACTTTAGCTAAGTTTATTATTATATATTGCGTGAAAACGACAAATATAACCCTAGACTTAAAAGATTAAAGTAGTTGTAGTTTTTGTCACGCTTAATCTAACATGAAAGCAGGTAATTCGTGTATAAACATTTCATAATTGTTGAAATTAGGTCTTACTCAGATTAAATCTAACTAATAGGTTCCTATAGGTTAGAGCATTAGGTATTTCATATGATAAAATGAGTAAGAATTCAAATTTCATCAAACCTTTAAAAGTTAGATGTAGACGCAAGTTAGATGTAGACGCAATTGACAACTTCAAATCTTTTATGTTTGTTTTGGTTTAATTTAAAATTTTACATAACTAGCTCATATTTAGCTTAATCAAATTGATGGACTAATCCTACAACTCGAGTTTTAGAAAAAAATTAACATACTATATTCTATTATGTTTATTATAAATCAAAATTTTGCAACTCGACTTCTCGTTATACACAGCACGTGTGCATGTCTTACATGAGTTCCATAATTTGAAGATTTGAATCATCGTTCCGTAGTTTAGATGGGCAAATGGTTGATGCCTGATAGCTGATTTTAAACCCGTTATTGTAAGCAGCTTGTTCAAAAACAATTTATTCGTATCAACAAGCTTTTTCAACCAGCTAATTCACCAAACATTAGCGTTAGTTGGTTTGACCACCCAACCCTCTATTCATATCAAAATAAGCTAAAATTGCTCAATAAGCTAATTTGCCAAACACGCCTAAATAATTTGAAAGGTTTATTCCAATTCCACCTAATTTTACTAGAAATACAAGTATACAACACAATTCGATAGTTGAACTAATATTTCCTCTTGAATTAGTATAAATATCTTAACAAATTAATTTTTATAATGTGTGTTTTTTCAAGTTAATCGGATCATACTCAATTTTGAGTTGCAATTAATAATTAATAAGGTCTATCTTAAACCAACTCTAATTATAATTCAATTTAATGTACCTTGATTGATTTCATCATGTCCCAAGTAATAAATATTTTTCCCTTTCAAAAATATACTCATCATCATCATAGATATAAATAGTTGGAATAAAAAACCATCTTTACCACGTGGCAAGCTGTAGAAATTTAGATTATATTTGAAATAAAAAATTATTTGTTATGGAAGATTATGTCATCACAATAAACCTTAAAGATTTATTTCGTATATATTAATATAATCAATATTAACATTCTTATAAATTAAAATATTTTAATGTATCATGGAAATGCTATGAATATAAATTTATTTATATCATCTAAGTTCTTCAATTATATATGTTATTACAATATAAATAGTAGTTTAACTTCATGTTATTACAATATAAAACGAATCCATACAAATATACAATTAATGCATTTTTAGATGGTTATTTTAGGATCTTATATGATTATTTTAAGTTTATAAGCGATCACTTTAAAACTATAAAAGTGACCACTTTAAAATTTAAAACTACACACTGAGTCAACCCAATAAAGATAGTCTCACACTGAGATCGTCTCATTTAAAAATTTGTATTTTGAGTAATCTCATTTGAGAATTTGTATTAAGAGTTTAAGTGATTTTGAAACAGCGAATATACATTATTACATTGAGTTAGTTCAATAGTAATGGTCTCACTACGGGACTATCTCATTTGAAAATTTGTGTAAAAAATATTACTTCTTCTGTTTAGAAATATTTGCTACATAATGATTATTACACTTTTAATCATTTAAGCTTATTTTATATATTGCGCTAATGTCTAAGAAAAAATATGATTAAGTGGGATCTTGTTTAAATCGTCTAATTGAATTACTTTCAAAATATTATCTTTTAATAATTTTTAAATGTGTTAATTCGATATATATGTAGAAAATCCTAATCAATCATCTGTGATTTATAAATCACCATAAAAGACAAAAAAGTATACTAATAAAATAAGCAAAACACATTGCAAAAAGTAATTACAATTTTCAAAATATCACCCTATCAATTTCCTCCACATGAGTGTGATTTGCCAACTTGTCAAATAACAGATATTAACCTAGAATTGCTCATATATATAAATGATCAAAATAACACATTAAATTGCGTGAAAAGTCAAATATAACAAGTACAGTTAAACAGTAAAAATATATACATACTTCCATGATTCCATATATTTACATCTGATAATGATATTGTTCATAAAATAAAACATATCACCATCAAGTATAAATCTTTTTAAACAAAAGTAATACTCCCTCCTATTCGGCCTAAATGTCCCATTTAGTTTTTCACACTTGCCGAGATAACATTTATACCTTAATATCTCAAATTATTCTTAATTAAAAATTATAAAAATTTGATATTAATAATCTTTGTATGTATTGAGATGAATCAAACAAGATCTTACATGACTATGTTTTAACTCATAAATTAAAAATAAAATACAAATTAAAAGTGATAAGTAAATAGCGCCAAAAAAATATAGAACATTTAGACCGAATAGGAGGTAGTATGAATCTATTTAATAAAAATTTGAATTTAGTTGAAAATTGAAAGAATAGGACATAAGTGGCGTATGAGTGTAAATTGTAAAATTTGGAATGGTAGACGAGTGTTAGGCCCGGGCGCATAAAAAAACAACTAAACATGACTACTAAAAAACGGACTTCATAAAAACCTCCATTTATTGGACTTTTTCCCCAAAACAACAATTTTTTGTTTCACCCCCCATTTCACGATCTCCCACACACACTCTCCCTAAATCAAAATCAAAATCACAAGAAAAAAAAGGAAAAAGGGAAACTCAGTTTAGGAGAGAGAAAGTGAGTGTCCCTGTGAGTTGAGACTCAGTGTGGGGTTCGAGGTAGGGAAGAAGAGAGTGTAGGGAGGTCCGTTTGTGGAGCTGTTATTGTTCATCCTTTTTCTTTTTCATTTCCATTTTAATGGTGGAGAATTGAGAATTTCCAACTGTGTACTCCATTGTTTTCTTTTTCTTTCTCTCTCTAGTTTGAAGCTGGTTTTGGGTTGTTGGGTTTCTGGGTTTCTGGGTTCTGTTCTTACTGAAGAATGAAAATGGGGGTTAGTGTTAAGCTGGTTGGGATTGTTTTTTTGGTTGGGTTTTTCTTTACTGTTGTTCATTCAGCTATTCCATCTCGTCAGAAGCTGCAAGTTCGTAAACATTTGAACCGTTTGAATAAGCCTTCTGTTAAAACTATTCTGGTAACGCTTTTCTCTCTCTACATTTTTAGATGACGCTTTTTTTTGGAGGGGTTGATAATTTACTTTTCACGCTTCTAGATTTATCATTTTAGATTATTTTTGGGGTTTTTCTATTATATTTTTTTTATTTTTTTAAGGAAATTGAACATGGATTTTTAAGCTTTCATGAAGTAGCTGTAGCTTGTAGCTGTTTTCTGTTGATTGTATGGACACTACTGTAAAATAGAGATAGATGTTTGACTTATTTTCACTAAAAATTTATCTATTTTTTTCTTTTAATCCTGTATTTTTGAAGATTTCCTTGTTCATTTTTTGTTGTAAATACAAATGCACGCCAAAAATCAAAGGTATTTTTACCAAAAATGGTGGACATTGAATTGAATCAATCTATTGCAAGAAGCAACTGTTTTGCTCATGTATCATTGAGTTGTTTTTTTTTTTTTAGTTCTTTTAGCTTGCAATTTCAGTATTTTTTGGGTTTAGGGTTAATCCCTTGTTTCTTATTCCAAAATTGCAATTTCCAAGTTTATTTTGTTTGTTAATAACATTCATAATAAAAAATAAGAAGGTTAAACTGTAGTTTTATGGATCTAAATTTGAAAAGGGTGTTTTGTAATATTTATGCAGAGCTCAGATGGTGATAAAATTGACTGTGTTCCCATTCATCATCAACCAGCCTTTGATCATCCTTTTCTGAAGAATCATACAATTCAGGTCTCTTCATTTCTTTTAATGGAGAATTAGTTTCTTTTTCTTGTATTTTTGTTGTTCTATGTCAAATGTACTTTCCTTCTTCGCGCTGGAATATATCTGAGAGTTTCTTTATGGTGTGTGTTGTGGATGGTGTAGATGAGACCAAATTATCACCCAGAAGGATTGTTTGGTGAGAGCAAGGTGAAGGTGGGCTCGAAACAGGAGCCACGAAGCAATCCAATTACTCAGCTGTGGCACGCTAATGGTAAATGCCCAACTGGGACTATCCCCATTCGGAGAACTAAGGAGGAGGATGTGCTACGGGCTAGCTCTGTTAAGAGATATGGAAGGAAGAAGCACCGGAGCTTTGCTAAGCCCAGGTCTCCAGATCCCGACCTAGTCAACCAGAGCGGTCATCAGGTCATCATCTTAATTCACCCAGTTATAATTATCTGTATTTTAGGTCCACTCTTCTTTTCTTTGTTTAAGACAAAGGCAGGGGCAGAGAAGACCATATGCAATTTTTAAAAATTATGATAATTTGTAACAATTTTGTATCTCTAAATACTTACCATATGCTACGTAAATTAATATTAAATCTCCTAACTTTTTGGGACCCTGTACGGTTGAACGTGTTGAATATGGTCAGAATCTCCCTGGACAGAGGAGAAGAAGAAAAAGGTTTATGAGAGTATACTCCTTTAGTTTGATAAAGAGGCTTTATCTATCTTTATTTACTTGATTCCTATTCTCTTAATATTCTTGATTCTTATTCTCTTAATTCTCTTGATTCTTATTCTCTTAATTTTCTTGATTCTTATTCTGTTTTAGCTTTCGCACTAAATATATTTTAACGTTTTACAGCATGCGATTGCGTATGTTGAAGGAGACAAGTATTATGGAGCAAAGGCGACCATAAACGTTTGGGAACCGAGGATTCAGCAGCCAAATGAGTTCAGTTTGTCACAAATCTGGATTTTGGGAGGTTCCTTTGGTGAAGATCTTAATAGCATCGAAGCTGGTTGGCAGGTATATGTTTTTTCATTATGATGATGATGGGATTTGTTTTGGAGCTAATGACATGACCATTGTGCACTATAGGAACAACAATTTAGTCGTATTATATGCTTAGTTTCGAGTAAATTCCTTTCCCGTCAACAATGCAATAATTCACGACCCCATTTCCATTTGATTGTATCTACAATTTTCTCGGTTAAGAATCTTTTATTAGAAATGTGTGTTCTCTTTCTGACTACTAGTCGTGTGAATGATGTGGATACAGGTTAGTCCTGATCTTTATGGGGATAACAACACCAGGCTGTTCACATATTGGACGGTAAGCTTTTTCATACTAGGCATTGGCTTCTTTCGTTCTATTGAAATACCGTAAGTTGTTAGGAATATCTTAATTACGACTGTAATTTGTGATTTGATTCTTATGAATTATAACCAGTGTAACATGATTCGTAAGGTAATTCACTTTTTGAATTCGCAATTCGCGTAAAATGACCCTAAAATAGCCCAAAACCGACCATGATTCTTTTTTTTGATTCGTCATTCGAAAAAGATTAGTGAATAATGTGACGGTGATTATAACTAAACAATTTTCAGAGCGATGCGTATCAAGCCACTGGATGCTACAACCTGTTATGCTCAGGATTCATACAAATCAACAGCGAGATAGCAATGGGAGCAAGCATCTCACCAGTCTCTGGGTATCGAAGTTCCCAATATGATATTAGCATTCTTGTCTGGAAGGTAAATTCCAATATCCTCACTCAATCTTATTCAATTATGAACCTTATTTTAAAAAATTTTGAATAAATATATATACTTCTACTTCCTCTATTCCACTATTCTTGATGCATTTGACTTTTTATGTAATCCAATGTGTTATTTTAATTATTTATATATTGAACTACACACATCTAATAAGTATAAAAAGTTAATATTATGAAAGTATGCGATTAGACAATTCAAACAAGATCTCGCTTGCCTATATTTTTTCTTACACAATAGCCACAATATCTAGAATAAGCTAGAACGATGAATAGTGTCAAAAACCGTTATGTAGCGAGTATTTCATAATGGAGGAAGTATAAGCCAAGTAGAAGTACTCCTGATAATTTTATAGCCTGAATAATTTATGTAGTATAAAAATGGAAGATACTAACAAGTTTGGCTGTCAAAAAGATACATTTCCAATGCTTTTAGTGTTCCTTGCATGTCTTTGAATTTAAAAATGGAAGGAAAAAAAGGTTATTTATTTACCTGAAATATTAAGATCATTGGATTCACTTGTAGTATATAATCTTGGGTTCAAAAAGTAAATAAACAAGGACAGGTAAAGAGGGAGGGGGAAAGGGACAAGGCTGTGGTCTGAGGATTAGATGCTATGAAGTAGTATATGGAGTTGTAAGAATCTTTCAAAATGGCCTTGTGTATTTAAAAAATGGGGGATATTATTAATATAATACATTAATATTTTCCCTTTGTGGGTCCCTCCCCCATACCCACCACTCTAAATTGTCCTATCTCTCTCTTGTCAATCAAGAGTGAGGACAATGAAAAGCTATTCATATTTAACCTTTTGATCCAAAAATGAGGACAAAAGATAATCACATGTAGTGTTAACTGTGAATAATGGGCACTGCATAACAATCCAAATCTCTTTTGACTTGTATTTTGGTGAAGGAAGATGGTGGGTCTAAACTCTAAATGGGTGGGTAGTTGGGTGGGATGTCAAGGCCCAAATGGAACTACCCCTACCACCTTATATTGTCTTTGCTTTGCTTTTGTTATTATTAATTAATACTATTTGTTTTGGTTTGATTTGATGTTGAGTTGTATTATGTATGATAATGCTATTCTTTTATCATACTCCTTTGTTCCACTAAGTTTGCTACATTTGGCCTTTTAATCTGAGAGCTTTTAGGGTCAACAAGAGATGATGTTTTTTTAACTTGGGATTTATACGGTGTCACGTGGTGTAGGATCCAAAGGAAGGAAACTGGTGGATGCAATTCGGAAATGACTATGTGTTGGGGTACTGGCCATCGTTCTTGTTCTCATACTTATCTGAGAGTGCTTCAATGATAGAATGGGGAGGAGAAGTGGTAAACTCAGAAGCAGATGGACAGCATACTTCGACTCAAATGGGGAGCGGACATTTTCCCGAGGAAGGATTTGGCAAAGCAAGTTACTTCAGAAACATACAAGTCGTAGACGAGTCTAACAACCTCAAGGCTCCAAAAGATATTGGTACCTTCACAGAGCAATCCAACTGCTACGATGTTCAAACAGGGAGTAATAGTGATTGGGGTCATTTCTTTTATTACGGAGGCCCTGGTAGAAACGCAAACTGCCCGTAGCTTGCTTCAATACCGAAAAATATTAATCTTAATTAAAAAACAAAAAACGAGAAAAAAAATTGAAAATAGAAGCCGAGGCACCCCAAAGGGAATGTCCCCTTCAATCTAGAATTGATCTTGTGTGTAATAGTCCAATGTATGTCTATATGGTTTGATTTACGATGTAAGGCGGTGGTGGTAGGCGGCGGACGTGGTGGTAGTAGAGTTAGGTTTTTGGTTGTAGTAAAGTGTAAAAGTGATTTAAATTTTCAAAATGTGCTCTTCCAAGTCAAGTGTGTATGATGGAAGAGGAATGAATCCCTTAATGGTAGTATTATTCCTTTAATTTGATGGGATTGGTCTTTATTTAAATGGGATTCTTTTTGGGATACCCTTTATTTTCTTTCTTTTAGTTATGGTATTGAAGGAAAAGAGAGAGATAATGGGTAATGGTGCTCATTTGTCAATAAAGTTAGCTCGACTTTACATGGTTTATTTTAAAGTTAAGATTTTGAGTGGTTATGCTTATGAGTTAATAATAGTTATGAGTGAATGAGTTTGGCCATGTGAATGGATGACACTGCTAGCTTTCCAGTCCTCTTGGTCCCACTGTCCTTTTGGCTTTTGCCCTCCACTTCTCCCTAGGCCCTTTTTTTTTAATTTTCTATTCCCCCCTTTTCTTGCCCTTTTTTCTTCATCATAAAGTTAATAGATTGTAATTTGTATAGTGTCTCTTTTAATTTAATATCGAATAATTTGTGATTTACAGCTTTAAAATTTAGTATTTTTGCACATTATTATCTCAATATTTATTTTTTTGTGAATTTTAGTCACCAAAGTTTACATGTTCAAGCCAAAACACATTTCGACCATTTTGGTGATCGAAATTTAAGTGGTTGGAGTTTTTATGTTTTTTGGGTTGAACATGTAAACTTTGATACTTTGATGGTTGTAATTCGTAAACAATAAACATTGAGGCTGTAATTCGCACAAATTCTGAATTTAAGGCTATAATTTGCAAATTGTAATTTAATATTTGATAATCCGCCCTCTAATTCAAAGCAAATGTCCAAATCAAGGTTTATATAATGATTAAGGTATAAGGGAAGCACAATAAAAAAAATTGTCTACGGTTACAAATCAGAAAGGGATTACAATAAAAAGATTTTCACATGAACAAATTATGGAGGGAATACCACAAAAAAGCGGTACAAATTTAGGAGACCATAACAAAAGGTGTCCATATATGTCAAAAATCGTTACTTAAAATAAAAATGAAACAATCAAGGTGAACTGACTTAAAAGAAAACGAGATACTTGCTCTAAATTGGAGAGTATATAACATAGCTTCCTCTATTCTTACAAATTGCAACATTTTATTTTATTTTGTATGTGCTTTTAACTTCACAATATTTTATTTTATTTTATTTTAGATAGTGTTTCTATTATTTTTTAAAATTCTTTTTCATGTATTTCTTTATACATATATCAGTTGTTTGTGTTGCAATATCGATTTATAATGGTTATTTTAGCATGCATGTTGTACTTATCTAAGTATCTCTAATTGTTATCTATATATCTTTGAACATATAACCCATTTCGGAATTGACCCAATCCAAAAATAAATTGTCCTAAAATTGACCCACCCAAAGTGATTCAGAAAAAAGTTCCTTCGATCAACCATTTTCACAAGTTAAGTTAGAATTTATAATTTTTATTTTTAAATTTCTTTATTATAGGATAAACCGTTAAACTGAAGAGAAAAATTAGGTGAAAATCAAACCTATAAAGCTATGACTTAATCCAAAAAGTTGTACTTGTTCATCAACTGACTGAGATAACAACTAGTTTCACTTACAACTTACATTTTATTGAATCAAAAAGTAAAAAAAAAAACAATTACCACTTCGTCCCATTTAAAAAGTTATATTTTTCATTTGTAGAAATCCCATATTAATTGTTATATTTCTAATTGTATAATATAAAAAACTTTCAATATGGTAATAAATTTACAAATATGGCAAAAAGAAAAATTACATAACAGTAGAATCTAAATTTATATCATTTTTAAAAAGACACTAACACTCTATCAGAATACTTATTAATACTTGCAAGCTGCAAGTCTATTAGTTAGCAACAAATGATTAAATTGAAGAAACATGTAAAATAGAGATAAGATGCAGATTTACAATAAGATATACACAAAAACTTAGACCAGAAGTTAAGATCGTCAATTTGGGCCGGCCAATTCGCGCGTGAAATAACATTTTAATTTTCTGAGCATTTATCAATTTTGACCTTTAAGATCAAAATTGAAAAATGCACAAAAAATGAAAAAACACAAATTCTTACTTGAGACCGTCTTTTCTAAAGACGGCTCTCAAAAGCTCAGTCCAATTCTAAATATATATTGTTACAACTCTAAATATAGATTTGGGCTAGACTTTTGAGAGTCGTCCTTACAAAAGACGGTTTCTCAAAAGAGCACCTGATAAAAAAAATATCCAGATTGTGACACGCGCGAATTGGGCCAGTCCAAATAGACAGTCTCATTATGACGTCGTTTCGTCGAAGAACAGCTGTAATATATAACCCTTCTAACATAGCTTTACCATTGGATTACAAAAATTCAATGTTTATTTTCTACAGTTTTAGTTCTTAATTTGGATTTGTTTTTCATTAGCAAGTGATTATTTCACCCACAGGCCACATGTTTAATAAAAATATCACATCAATTTCAATCAATTATTAGAAATTAGAAAACAAATACAAATTTGAACTAATCTTAACTAAAAGGCAGGGTTGCATTGTCTTGTAATTTGTTATTGATACTTGATAGTGACAATTTTTTATGATTAATATATTTAATAAGTTTATATATGGGAAATTTATTTTTTGAAAATTTGATTTTTATCAGTCTTTTTTTAAATGTTACATTTTTCATTTACGATTTATCTAAGAAATATTTGACCATATAATATTTTTTTAAGGGGCCACATGTCTTTAAACCTGGTCAATATGTCACATTTTGTTTTATTTTATTTTTATATTTTCTTCTTTTCGTCTTAAATAAAACCAAAAATTAAAAACGCACATTTCTTTCCTTTTTCTTTCTCTTTCCTCTCAAATAAACAAAAATTATTTTTGTTCTATTTTTCTTTCCTTCCACTTTTCCCTTCCTTTCTTTTTTTTTTCAACCAAAATTATTATCCAAACATAGTGTTATGATAATTGATAAATGTTGGCTTTGTTTTCTCCAAATGGATTCAATTTTTATATGATTTGAGGGAAAATTTGAAACAAATAAGCAATTTTAACAAAAAAAATTAAAAAAATAAGTTTCGGGTAAACTTAATTTCAAAAATAAGCATTTTTATGTCCGAGCCTAAAGTTAGGTATGTTCGCAATTAATAACTGCGAATAAAAAAAATTGGTCAAAATTATTTGTTCGCACTTAATAAACGCGAACAAAAAGTAAGATAATGTCATAATTTTAGAACAGACGAAAAAAAAAACAAAAATATTGTTGTTCGCAGTTCGTAATTGTGAACAAACATGACTTCTACTTTTGCTGAACGTTATGACATTGTCTCCCTTTTGTTCGCAGTTACTAACTGCGAACAAATAATTTTGACTTTTTTTTGATCAATTTTTTTGTTCACGGTTAAAAACTGCGAACATACCTAACCTTAGGCTCTGACATAATAACGCTTATTTTTGGAATTAAGTTTAATCGAAGATTTTTTTATTTTGTTTTTTTTTTTGTTAAAATTGCTTAATTGTTTCAATCTTTCTAATTTGAGGTCCATTTCTTTTGTGCTTTATACCCATCACCTAAACGTCCCCTAAAGTCGTAGAGAAGTAAACAATAAATGAAAACAATTAATTAAGAATTTCGTAAATTTCATTTAATTATTATTCGATTATTATTTTTTTTAATATAATTATTATTCGATTATTATTTTTTTTATTATTATTATTATTCGATTATTATTTTTTTTAATATAATTATTATTCCATTATTGTATTTCTTTATTTATTTGTTTAGTAACCCAATGTGGAATTAAGGCAATTATAATTCCTATTACTCAATAAATATATAAGTTATAAGTTGTGATCACACATTTATAACCCTAACACTTGAACAATCAAAACAATCGTACAAGATTTAAACCTAATGCAGACATTAAGTGGAGTAACATCACTAAGAACAATCAGTGTCAATGCTACAAGATTTTACCTATAAAGTCTATTATTTTTCCATAATTAATTAGCTCAATACCATTCGATAATTAATTATATTAACTACATTTTTTTAGCTTGTTCATATTAGATTCAAAACCTAAAATAGTATCTTGTAAGATCTAAATTTGTTAGCTACTATAATATAAATCTATACTTCTCTGTCTGATTGAATTTACATCATTTTTTATTTTAATCTGTTCCACTTAATTTGCATCATTTCTACCTTTAGACCATGACCTACCACTTTTTTTTATTCTCGTCCTTACATTTTAACTTTCTTTTAATTTCTGTCATACAATTCATTCTAACGCGGAGGCTGATAAGCCTAGGTTTGAATCGCTGCCCTCACAATCCAAGACGCGAGCCCGCACGACTTTGAAACATTGATCCCAGACTTTTCTTGCACTAAAAACTGAAAGTGAAATTCAAATGGTCATATCTCCTTGGTTAGGCGTGTCGTTTCAAGTTTCAACCGATAGATTCTGAATTTTAATCCCAAAATCTTGAAAATGGCTCTTACAGTCTGAGAGATATGAATGTTATAGTGAAACATTTTCGTTCCCTTCTTGATTTGTTGTTCTTCATTTTTTATTATATTATATTATTTTGTTTCAACTCATAAATTTTCATGATTTTAAGCTCAATTCATATTCAAATCTATATTAATGTCTATTGATCTGTGATCTTAAATCAACTAAATATCACATTTTGATCAAAGAAATCTCTAATACGAAATGTCTAATAAAAGGGCTAAAAATCTTTTTAAATACATTAGAATAAAAGCAAAATTCTACTGAAATTTAGCATAAAATAATGTTCATCATCCTCTATAGTTCTTCTACCATTAATATAGTTTATTCTTAAGCTCGTTTTCACTCTTCACCAAATTAATGTTTTGGTATTAATTAATATGCATGTTTATTGTACACTGTATTCCCCGTTTTTCACCCTCTCTAAAACCTTATCCATGCTCTTTTTATCAATTTTGTGATTTATGCTTTTGGTGTAGTGGTGGTGCATTTTTAGGTGTTTTTAGGGCATAATGGGAACCTTAGGAATGTGGAACTGGAATCTCGGTGCATAGTTTTTATTCTGCCTTCCGATGATGGTTTTCCTTGGCAACCATCACAATTGCAAGTAGGAAGCTAGAAAAGGTCACCTTTTGGCTATATAGCCCCATCCTCTGGAAATCTATCAAAAAAAAGGGTTAAAATTAATTAGTTGAGACTTGAGACCCTACCCCTAGTATTTGTCTCATATTATTAAATCTTAAACTACTATTCAAACAATCCAAACAAAAAGATTAGCCTAAAATGTGGTATCACCATTGTCTCATTGACCTCTTAATCATGACTTTCCATAGACTCGACCCCTTACTTACCCTATGCTAGTTATAATGATTGGTTAGGTGACCCTATCTTACTCTTTGTGTGAAGCGAACCTACTTACCCAAGGAAGCTTAGCAGGAACTACGCTTAAACCCATTCTCACCAAAAAAAAATGGCCTCATCGACGGAGAGGCATTTTATTAAGCATTGAGTAAGAATGGTTTTAATGATCTTAGGCTCTTGTTAATTGCTTTCATAAAAAATAAGTTAAAAAAAACACATAAGTGCTTCATCATTTTTCTTTTTTTTTTTTTGGAGATAAAGTTCATCATTTTTCTTAAAAGGGCGAAGCCAAGATTTTGATTTAGGGGGGCTAAATTGTCGATATACTAGAAAATTTTTTAATTATATAAAAACTAGAGGTGTTAGAAAGAAACACGATGGCTCAAAATTTACACGACATTGTAACCGAATCCGATTTGATTATTACAATTATGTAAAAACCATATAGACACGAAATTCGATTTAAAGCCCACCTGAAACACCTAACTCGAAATCAATGATGACCCGAACGAACACAATTAGACACTAGTTAAGCTATGAAAATATAAAAATTATATAAACTGAAATGAACTTGAATCATTGCAAAAATTATATTTAATAATAAATAGAGTTGAAGCTTCCCTATAATTATTATAATTTTGGAAAAAACTAAATGTTTTTGACTCTATATAGTTGCCTATTAATTCTTCAAAAAAGCACTTTAAAAATTAAGATAGAAAAATATAAACGCACATTAAAAATGATGAATGTTAAATTATGAAAGATAAATAGTAATGACATTATAGTATAAATCTATTAGTCTATAAAAAGTAATTGTTTAAATGAGGATTTGATCCCTTAACTTTAAAATACAAATGTTTACTCCAACCATTGAGTCATAGAAATTTTTGTTATAACTTTACACTCTTTAAACTATATATCGTATTAGTAAGGGGGCCAAAGCCAAAATTACAAAGACTCGCATTTTCCGCAGGGGGGCCGGCGGATGTGGCTTCGCCTATGCTTGCTAGTCAATGGTAACAATCTCTTTAGTTGTGCTTGCTATATATGACTAGAAGATCGAAAAGCAATTCATCTTCACAAATAGATAATTTCAAAGATGACGCTCCCATTGCCCAACTACATTACAGGGGTAGACCTCAAAAAAGACAAAGAGGTAATAGGCGTGTTCGAGAATAGTCTTACCCACGAAGAATTACGTTACTAGAAATAGAAAGTGAAGAAGAAATAAGACAAGAAAACTATAATAAGGAAATGGCGTGTGTGAATGAAAGAGCATTGAGAAGGTATGGGCTTTCGGATGCTTTTGAGCTACAAAGTGGCATTCAAATTCCAACTATTCAAGGTAACAACTTCCAAATGAAATATTGTCTCTTTTCCGTACTTCGGCAAATTCAATTTGGAGGTGAGACGCATGAGGATCCTAGAGCCCATCTCCGAAAATATGTTCATTTAATGTGTGCCATGAACCAAACTAGGGCACCACAAGAGCCTCTTCCTATGAGGTTCTTCCATTTCACTTTGACGGAAAAGGCTCTAAATTGGTTGGAGGAGCTACCACCAAACTCTATCACCACATGGAGTGAGGTCACAAAAGCATTCATGGGTCGCTTCTACTCCTTAGAAAAGACCACCGATATCTGCAGCAAACTAGTATTTAGACAAGAGCCCAATGAGAACTTAAGCGAAGCATGGGAGAGATTTTGGGGTTACATTCGGGAGTGTGTCCACCCCATGGCATGAAAAAGTGTACTCTCCTTCATCCATACCGAGGACTCTAATGAAAGATAAATTAGTGTTGATATGAGAACTAGAGGTCCTATTATGAACAAGCTTCTCGATGCCACCTTTAACATCATAAGTGATGTAGTCAAAAACCACACTAATTGGCATGGGAGTGAGAGGAAATCATCAAAGAAAGGAAGGTATGATATAGAATCATTGCATTTGCATGTGATAAACAATAAAATTTATGCCTTAGCTACACAACTTAGTAAGGCTAATTTAAAATTGATAAACAATATAACCAATCTAATGTTCCTCCACCTCCCCCTCAAAAGTCAAATCTTGAGACAATGATGGAGACTTACATCTCCACATCCTCAAAAGAAACTAGTGAATTAAGAGATATTGTCAAGAAATGCAAACTCACAATAAAATTCTTGAAAACCAAAAGGCACAACTAGCATCAGCCATCAAAGAACAAACAAAACTCCCTAGTCAAGGTAAAAATCCAAGAGAGTATACAAATGCAATTGTGACTAGGGGTGGAAAACAATTGGGTGAGGGTGACAAAAGAGAGGAGGTTGTGAGAGAAATTAAAAAGGATAAGAAAAATGAGGGAGTGGAAAATGAAAGTGACAAAAGAAAAGAAATAGCGGGAAAAAAGGTAGAAGAAAAAGAAAATGTGAGTAAAGAAACAATGACTTCCCTTATTTCTATACTACTTTTCCCAGGCAGCTTTGCTAATGCTAGGCTTGATGCTCAATTTGCCAAATTTCAAAAAATCCTTACAAAAATCACATAAACATTAAATGCCCCATTTACCAAAGTCATCAAACAAATGCACATTTGCTAAATTTTTAAATGAAATATTAAACGAGAGGTCGAAGCGAAACTTCACTGAGCATAGTTGTGCAGTGCTATTATTCAAAAGAGGAAACCATGAAAACTAAAAGACCCCTGTATTTTTTTCTATTCCTAGTACTATTGGAATAAAGATGGGAGAAATTTTGGCTTGGAGTTGTGTGTGTGTTGATGCTCTTGTTGCTGCTGGTTTGGTCCTCATAAACACTAATGTCCAAGTCTTGTCCATGTATGATTTCCTAAACATCAGTGTCACATGATTCGCTAATCACGTTGCGAATCACGAATCGAAAAAAGCGAATTATGGTTGGTTTTAGGCTATTTTGAACCATCATGTGCGAATCGCGAATTCGAAAGGCGAACTAACTAGCGAATCATGTTTCACTGCATCATATATACCAATGCTTAGGGCTTGTCTATGTATGATTGTCAAGAACATTATAAATACCAATGCTCGGGTTTGGCTAGGTGGAGGTCTTGTCTAGCGTCAAGAAACATGGGAGCGTTGTTGGCACAACAATACCCCCATCAAATGAAACACCATTAGCAAGTCGTAGTAAGTACCCAAGCCTCGAAACATTCAAACGTTCCTTCATTCACCTATCTTGCAGTCGCGCCAAGGTTGCCACCATCAATACAAAGCTGCCCATCTCACATCAAGCCTCTACGTGTCAGCATTCATCATCATCAACCCACACCATAACAGCCGCCCATATCTTAGCCTAAACCTTGCATCCCCTCGACGAGCTATATGGTATATGAGTATAGCAATGCCAACATGGTATCAGGTGCCATAAATACATGTCTAGAATGTTTGCACCAAACACATTTTTGAATTATCCAATACGTTTGTCGAATCGTCTATATCTAGAGTTATATTTAACTAAAATTTATAGAAATTTGAAATTATAAAAATATGCGACAAGACCGATAAAACAAGATCCCACATGACTATGTTTTTTTCTCGTGTAATAACCGAAATATGTAAATTACCATAGAATGATGAATAGTGCAAAAATTTGTTCGGTGCAAGTAATATGGAATGGAGGAAGTAAGAAATAAAATAAGTTGGTTAGAGTTCATAGCAAACCCTTAATGCTAGCAGTCTCGCTGAAACTACATCTCATTCACTAAAGAAAGGTCATATTGTATCCTAGAGGCTAGAACCATCCATATAAGGTTAAAATCTGGTTTTCCTTAAAGAACCTAGCTAAAGAAGCCATTATCTTATAGTCAAATTAAAGGGAAAACTAAAAAACTTGGCAACTAGCAATTTCCCAGATAAGATTGAACAAATACAACTATAAAAGCATACCACAATCATTTTAAGAAGCAAATTAAAAGGATTATAAAAGTAATACTCATATAAAAGGAAAACCTCTACTCTGCTCAAGAAACAAACCTCTGTTTTAGGAAAATCAATAACCTTTTCAGGGCCATACTTCTCTAAAAGCCCTTTGGAGATCTGAAGTAAAGTTGTGAACAAAAACAAAATTAGCAGCACAAATTTCATGGTAAAAGCCACGAGAATAGTATAAATTGAAAAAAAACAAAAATTCAACAAAGGCATAACATTACCTGCTTCAAATGGTTAAGTCTTCGTAATTTAAATAGCAAGTATAGAGTCAAATGTCTTCACCAACGAAAGGAGTGTCAGATTGTTCAACATCTACTCGGAAACCCACAAAAATTAAAACCATCAAAATGCAAAGAAAAAAGTTCAACTCACAATAATTTTCAAAGAGTTAAAATCGAGGAACCTAAAATAACGCAAGTAAACTAAACCAAAAAATTTCAACACAATGATTATCAAACACCCAAAATCAAAAGTATTAATAAATACTCTATGAAAAAAATATCAATGAAGTAAAATTAATGATGCAAGAAAGGATGATTGTATGAATACCTGAAATGCGAAGAGACGATAGAGGATTTTGTTTAGAAAGTCGAAAAGGAGTGAGAAAATAGGTTAAAATTTGATTTGGAAATGGTGAACCGCGCAATGGTGGTAGACGGACGAAATAGAGACCGTGCAGCAGCAGAGGTAGCCATTAATGGTGGAAGGAAGGATGAGGGTTAACGGGTAAGAACTAAGAAGAAAGAAATTAGAAGAAGATGATCTAAAAGGAAAATCAGAAAATGAGGAAATGGGGAACGATCAGGAGGGGAAATGGGTAGGAAAAGATCAAATAAATGGAGAAATGGAGAATTGGGGAATGTTTCGTGTTCATAGGCAAACCAAATGCAGTGATAAAACAAAATAAGCAAAATCATGAAAACATAGATGAGTACAGAAAGACGGTTCGATTTGGCAAAAACACGCTTTTATGGGTACGAGTTATTGTCGTTTTTTCCTTTTTAGATTGTGCTCATGGTTTTTGTATGGGCAGGATACACTAGGTACAATAAATCGATAATGATGATGGATAGACACGCTTTTATGGGTACGAGTTATTGTCGTTTTTTCCTTTTTAGATTGTGCTCATGGTTTTTGTATGGGCAGGATACACTAGGTACAATAAATCGATAATGATGATGGATAGCATAGGATACTCTTGTGACACATATGTGTCCAGAGAACGATTTTGAGCATGTTCAACATCTTCGACCGCGTAGGGCTCCGAAAAAATAGGGCTTTAATATTAAATTACTTGTACATGTTAATGTTAAAAGATCTAAAAATTGTTAGAAAAATATCATAATTTTTGACATTGCACAGGGCCTTCAAAGAATTTGTCAATTTTTGCTTCGCCCATGTTCACGTCTTAATGATACGACCTTAAACAAAGAACTCATATTCTTTATAATATGTATTAAATATCTCGCATAGAGGTGTTCAACGGGGCGGGGCGGGTCAAAATTTAAATGGGTCGGGTCGTGTCAAATGTTAAACGGGGCGGGGCAGTTCAAACCCGTTTAAATCCAACCCACTTTGACCCAATTATTAAAAGTTAATAAAAACAATTTTTTTATTATATTTTATGACCCGTTGGGTCGATCCCCTTATGTTTATAATAATATCATTTAAAAATTTTAAAAAAAAGTGGCAAATTTTTTTTCGCAATTAATTCTTATAATTATCCGAGCCGACCCTTTACACCAAGGCCCGCTAATGACCCGCCCCGTTATTGACCCGACCCGCTAATGACCCGTTAAAATGTGATCCAACCCTTGACCCGTTGGGTCGATCCGCCCCGTTAAACACCTCTAATCTCGCAGTGAGACCGTCTCATAAGATAATTTGTGCAAAGTATTTGGGGCTTTTTATAAGTCAAGAAGGGATAAGAATATAATGATCGTTTTGTTTACAATGTTAAATAGATGAAATTCTTAGGTAGTATTTGGCAATATTATAATTCAATTGAAAATAGGGAATTCAATTTTGATATTTAAATTTAAAAATTGTAAGTGCAATTTATGTACTTGAAATTTTCAAATTTTGACAGTTAGCCCATTTTTATTTTTGGAATTCTATGAAATTGACCCAATTTCACATTTCCAAATTGAAGATTTGTCAAACATAATATTTAGGTCAATTCAAGATTTCGAAATGAATTCCAAGTAGTCAAAAAAATGTTAAATAAATGAATATTCGAAAGTAAATTTATGCTATGTTTGGAAATGAGGATTTCAGTTGAAAATATAGATTTGACTCAAAATTAGTGTTTGGCAAATAGTAGAATTTCAAATTTGAATTTGAGTCAAATCCACAATTGTTATCAAAATGGTTTAAAGATGAAGATTTGAGAATGACCTCCCAAACCTTGTCATTCTCAAATTCTACATTCATGATTTCATAATTGAAATTATTAATTTGAAATGAAATGTTAGTTCTCAAACACAACCTTATGTAATTCATTTGATACTTTATCATTTTAAGTATAAAAGTTACTAAAACGTTGACTTTATTTTGACAAGATACCTAAAATCTTTATAATTCTAAGTTTATGATTGGAGTTATACTTATACCATAATAATTTGGTTTTTTAAAAAAATTAAATTAAATTTCAAAAAAATACCAAATAATTATTCTAAACTAAACGTATTTAAAATTGTAATTATTCTAAACTAAACGCAACAAATAAGCTAGTTTACTTATTACTAAGCTTATTTAAATAAATATCTTAAAACAGTATTGAACCTTTATTTAAAGATCGACGTTATTAACTATAAATTTAAACGATTTCTTTTCAAAACTAAATAAAAATTCATATTTTAAACATAGAGTTCATCATTATGATTTAAATCAATTTCAAAGATTTTAAGATATAAACATTAATATTCTAATTATCTTAACTTCGCTCTTATTCGTTATAGGAAATTCCCTTCTCTTATTACTTAAGTATGCAAAAATTTATTTTCTTGAGTAAGTACTCTTTGAGTGAAATGTTGTAATGTTATTTATCTTCATGACTAGAGTTTGTATCAAAGGATTTGATTAGTATTGGACTCACCAATGAGTTGTTATATGTCAAGGTTGTGTTTCTTTTAAGAGTTTGAAACTTTGGATTTATATTTAAGGTTATGCTTATGTTTTCCGTTCGATTTAATTTGTGTTTAATACTTTTACAAAACAACAGATTCATGTTATAGACTGCTAAGGAGTGGTTTGGTTGACGTAGGAATTAAATTCCTATGGGAAGTTGTAATTCATTGGAATTTACTTCCTTTGTCAATTTCCTAGGAAATACTTATTTTTGTTTGTTTGACAATAGGAATTTTTATTTCCATGGGAATTGTAAATAACCAAGGGGGGTATATGGTAATCTAATTCTATGTCTCATAGGAATTAACTTCCCTTGGATTTTATAATTCCTAGGAATTTTAGTTTTTTTGGCAACCAAACAAATTACCATAATACTATTTCCTAGGAATTTAAAATTCCAAGGTTAATAGTGGGTAACCAAACAAGCCCTAGTTTTTTTGGCAACCAAACAAATTACCATAATACTATTTCCTAGGAATTTAAAATTCCAAGGTTAATAGTGGGTAACCAAACAAGCCCTAATTGGTTTTCTTTTTTTTCCCTCCTGTCTTTTTTAGTTTATCTTCTCATTTTTTGTGTTCTTTATCTAGTTGCGTTTCCTGTAGTCTTTGGTTTTCTCTTTATAGATAACGTCATCAGACGTCACATTTTCTCTTTTGTATGGCTATTTTCTTTTGGGGTAATTATAGACCACTTTGCTCTAGTCCTCCCTATTAAAGGAAGTACAAGTATGAATTGTTTGTTACCTTTACCTCACCCAGAACCTGCCTTTGAGCGGGGTATTGGGTATGATGATGACTTTTCCAAAACAACTTTAGTACTTTATTAATATTATTATATTGTTTTGTCGTTGGCTTAAGTTAATATGTTCTCCTAAATTCTAATTAGACTTAGATTTTAAGTTGTATTTTGAACTCTCCAATGAAATTGATTACATATAGTCTATTTCACTTAAATCTCAACAATTATTGATTTTCTAATAAACTAGTATAGAAACTCGTGCAAGCACGAATTTGTTAGTGTAAAATATATATAAAAACAGTTTCAAATAATAATGTAAGTAGTAACTACTGTATTAAACCAAATACATGATTTTTTAAATCAAAACATAATTATTAACGTTTATTTTAATTATTTACCTGATATATATCTTTTTTCATTCAATTGAACATATTAAATTCGAACTTAACTAAATAGAATTACTATAGTATACTAGTATAGAAACTCGTGCAATGCACAAATTTGTTAGTGCGACATATATATAAAAAAATTTCAAATAGTAATGTAAGTATTGTATACTATCGTTATTAAATTTACCAAATACATTAGTTTTTAAATCAAAACATAATTACTGACGTTTAATTCAATTATTTACTTGATAGATACATAACTTTTTTTTCATTCAATTGAACATATTAAATTCTAAATTAATTAAATAGAATTACTATAGTATATCGTACAAATACTTTACCTAATTTAACTTCAAACTTAAACAAAAAATATTAGATTCTAAATTTGGTAAATATTTTCATGTATCTAAATAATGACACTTGAAAATTTTCAAGACTTTTATAGTAGTGTATGATATGATATATACATAACTTTCTTTCATTCAATTGAACATATTAAATTCTAAATTAATTAAATAGAATTACTATAGTATATCATACAAATACTTTACCTAATTTAACTTCAAACTTAAACAAAAAATATTAGATTCTAAATTTGATAAATATTTTAATGTCTTTCTAAATAATGACACTTGGAATTTTCCAAGACTTTTATAGTATTGTATGATTAAATTCTAAATTAATTAAATAGAATTACTATAGTATATCATACAAATACTTTATCTAATTTAACTTCAAACTTAAACAAAAAATATTAGATTCTAAATTTGATAAATATTTTCATGTCTCTCTAAATAATGACACTTAGAATTTTCCAAGGCTTTTATAGTATTGTATGATTGTATGATATGATTGCTCCTACCAATGCTTTGGTCAAATTGAATAGGAATGTATTACATTGTTTGTATGTATGCCTTAGTTGGTAATTGTCTTTTCACATATTCTCATTTGAGACGGTCTCTCAAAGTCCAAAGAGATCAAATATGTTGAGCGGACTCATACAACCAGTTAGACGCGCCTTATTACTCACTTGATCTGTTGTCGATTTCTTTTCTCCTTCTTTAACTTCCCTTATTTACTTTTAAAAAATTCGCCTATGTATCTTATTTCTTCACCCTAATTGCAAGTAATGATTATATTACTCGTTTGTATATTTTAAGGTCATTGTTATTTTCTGCGCTATGTTAATTTCTATTAGAATTTGATTATATGGGTTCAATCAAATATTTTTTTTTAAAGAGGTTCAATCAAATATGAGTTGTTCAATGATTTATTTATCTTACTCAGGTAATATTTCGAAGAACACCGATAAAGAGAAAATCAAAAGACTTGTGAGACTGAAGCCCTCGACATAGTTCTAATTAAGAACACCTACTTGACATACCTTAAAGTTCTACTTAACACACCATAAATCCCTATTGGACATACCCTCAACATTTACTTGACATATCTAAATCTCTACTTAGCATACTAAAAACCCTTATTTCACCTACATTAAACTCCTACTTTACATACCAAAAACCCCTATTTGCCATACTTTAATCACCTACATAATACACCACAAACCATTTACTTGACACATACCTTATCAAATCACTACTTAACATACCATAATTCCATAAACCTCTACTAAACATACCCTAAACACCTACTTGACATACCATAAACTACCAACAAACTCCTACTTGACTCACTATAAACCACTAATTAACACATTATAAAAGCCCTACTTGCACTTACCATTAACACCTACTTAATGTAAAATAATCCCCTACTTGACATATCCTATACATGTACTTAACATACCCTAAACAACCATTGACATACTCTAAACCCATACTTAACATACCATAAACCCCTACTTGATACACCTCAAACCCATACTTGACATGCCACAAATCCCTATTAGACATATTGTACACATATTATGGAAGGAAGTTTGTGTATAGCTTTTTTTTCTTTTTTAAGGAAACAAAAAATGGATGTCTCACCACAAGAGAATTGTCTTTGACAATTTTGTGGGTGTTTGACTTATGACTTATTAGTTGGTTAATTAATAAATAAATTATATTTTGTAAATGTCTTTTCAGTCAAGTTGAAAGCTAACTTTTAAGCCAAAAGAAAAAGTTATAAGTGTCTACTACTACAATTTTTTAGTGGAAAAATTACCGTGAATAATACAACATTTTGTTAATTTCCCTACAATTATACCAACTATTGATCAACCATAAATGATACGAACTTGAAGAGGTATTTTCTTAGAAAATCCCTAACATGTTAAAAATCAAACTATAGGTGATTATAAGACAAAAAATTTGGTAAATCTATAATAATAACTATTACTAAAACAAAACACTACTGACATCATCCCTATTTAAAATTATTTACGTGTCACAATCTCAACAAAAATTTTCCCTCCAACACTCAATGATGATGTCATTGTTTTTATGACTACTCTTTTTTTAATCTTTGACTTTATTATTCATATCATTTAATGTATTAGATAATCATATATATAATTTTTTTTCAATTATTTATAAAATTTGTTTATTTTATTTGTTAAATGAGTATTTTTTAATGTATTGGATATTTTGTTATTTATATAACTGGTTACTTAAATGCAATGCTTAATTCTAATATAATTTAGGTTATGACTATTTTTATATAAGTTGTATACTTTTCATGGCAGAAATAATTTTTTTGTTTGCACTTTTATAAAACAATTTTACATATTTTTGTGTTAAATTTGATTTTATAATGTATTATTTATAGTTGTAATACCTTATATAAATTAATGTAATTTATGTTAGAAAATTTAATAAAACTGTGCATCGCATGGGCACTATCTAGTTAGTTAATAAACTAAAGTTTGTATTATTATAAGAAAATACCCCCTTAAGTTGGTATTATTCATGATTAATCAATAGTTTATATTATTATAGGAAAATTAATAAAAAGTCGTATTATTCACAGTAATTTTTCCTTTTTTATTAGTTATTAGCCCATTTTCTCTAATAAACAATGTCAAAATGCATCAAATATCTCCATTAATAACAAAGATAGCTAATAATATTAATTGATTAAACAAGTCAACTAAACCAACCGACCAATTACGAACATCTTATCCTCGTATCATCATTAATTATTAGTTAGTAAAAGTATCCTAAATTGGTTAAATTAGTCATTTTGAGTTACTTTCATTGAAAATTTACTACTCTTCTTTTTAAGGAAACAAATTCATATTATCTTTACACATTCAAATATTATTATCCACACATTAATCTTTTACTTACTTACATTCATACCTCCAATTTTTTTGTCATTTTTGCAATCAATCATTCTTACATTAATTTTTACTCACTCACATTCACACTTTGAATTTTTTGTCTTATCTTTTGTTTTATTTTTTTGTCTTACTTACATTTACACTTTAAAATTTTTTGTCTAATTTATACTTGCCCCGTTCAAAAACACTTGCGACATTTGTTTTTTTCGTAGTCCAATGCACTAATTCAATCTTTAATATATTTAATTATATAAAATAAAAAATTACAAAAATTTAATATTAATAATCTTTACATCAAGACAAATCAAACAAGAACTCATTTGACTATATTTTAATAAATTAAAAATTAATCATAAATTAAAAAAATGAGAACAGTGTAAATATTTTCAATACTACAAGTAGTAGAAATTAGCAAGGAAAAAGAAAAGGAAACCAATTTGTAGTGGTAGAAGGTGAAGTAGAAAAGATCTACCCAAGTCTCAAGTCTGTCAGTGGAAGTCTGAAACCCATCCCTTTTTTCTCCTTGGTTTTCCTTTCCCCATCCACACTGTAGGGTTTTAATATTAACCTAATCTAATCTGCCCTAAAATTACCCCCAATCCTCCAACAAAACCTCAACTACTCACTGCTATTTCTTCAAGAACAGCTTCAAATTATTCAGATTTCACCTACTACTCTTTGATTCCTGTTAATTTTACTTTTAGGGTTTGGTGGGGGAGGGGAATTTGGTGTTTTTTCTGTTTTTTTTTTCTTATTGGATTCCGAAATCCACAAATCGGAAACCCTATTTTTGCTTTTGGAGTTGGAGCTTGAGCTGGAGCTGGAGCTGGAGTTGGAGTTGTTGGAGTATGAAGACAGAAAGGAGTAGGTAACTAAGGGGAGTTTGGTGGAGAGCTGAGTAGAGGCCATGGAAGGCTCTAATTCGGAGCATGACATTGTTTTAGCTTGTGTAGTATCGGGTACCCTTTTTGCCTTTCTCGGTTCTTCATCCTTCTCCATTTTATGGGCCGTCAATTGGCGCCCTTGGCGTCTTTACAGGTTCCATCCTCTTCCTTTTTTCCTTGCTTCAGTAATTTATCAGCTTCTCCATTTCGTTCCTTCATTGCATAATGTTATTATTTTTGTTCCATTGATATTATTCAAACAATGTTAATGTGCTACAACATTTTATCCCTCACCTACTATCATAATTTGGGGATATATATGTTATGCTGTTGCTGTATCATATGCGTTGCTGTTTAAATGTGCCACTAATATGAACTAATTGTTGCCATGCAGTTGGATCTTTGCCAGGAAATGGCCAGTTATCTTCCAGGGATCTCGACTTGGTGTTATATGTGCTGCTCTCACCGTCTTTTTTTGGTTCATTGTTGTATCTCCTCTAGTAGTTCTTGTTGTTTGGGGCGTCTGGTTACTTACTATTTTGGAGAGGCATATTATTGGTCTTGCAGTAATAATGGCAGGAACTGCTTTGCTTTTGGCATTTTATGCTATAATGCTCTGGTGGAGAACTCGATGGCAAAGCTCAAGTATGTGCTTAATTTGTCCCATTCATGCATTTGTAATATATTCAATATATTTGTCTTTGATTATGTTCCATTTTTTGGGTAATGTTTCCAAGAATGAGTATAGTCATAACTCATATGCCTTTTACTTGTGCTTTTATCACTGCTTTTATGTAGTAGCATGTTAGATGATTACTGTAAGCGAGGTTTATATCTATCATGACATTTGTAAAAGCTTCTAATGTGTTCATATCATATAATCCGATTGCGCTAATGTTCATGGTTTCATAGAGGCAACATCCCAATTTTTGCTATGTACATCCATTGTTGTGAGTTAACAAGTTGCTAGAATTCCATTTATGTATCAATTCAAAATTTCTATGATTTATGTAAAGTAGCAAACATAAGGTAGTCCTTTAAGCTATGATATGCGGATTTGGGCTGTGATGTTGGACATGTACCAAGTATTAAGACTCGGCTACTTGTGAAATATTCTGATAATCTTGGTCAAATTGGAGTATCAGCGTGTGAAAACAATGTCAAGGGGTGTCAGAGATCTCACAGGTAGTTGAAGTGAAAGAGTTAGAGTATGGCCCTTGAGAAACTAAGTTGCTTTAAATAACAGATTGTAGCTTGTTTACCAAAATAACAGATTATAACATATTTCAAGGTGTCATTGTACGACAGAAATACAACGGGATCATTTAATTAGATAAGTTGGAAACCCGTTACAAATTGGCTGATACAAGGCATCGTTACTTCATTGTGATTCTATAATGATTTGGTAAAGATAGAGATGTGCATGCAGATGGCAAGCTACTCGTTTGGAGAATGGTTCTAGAGCGAAAGTTTGAAAACAATTTTTATGTGGGCAAACACCTTACAAGCCCATATACATCCATTAATGAGTATTTCATTGAACAACCCACTCATAGTCCATTTTTAGAAATATATTTCATTAAACATGCTCCATCAATGAGAGAAGATACAAGAAACATAATATAAATATTATCGCAAGATGATTTTGACTGCTATTGTTCACAAATACAACAGTGCAAATGCGTTAGTCCTTATATATGAAATCGACTACATGAACCAAAATAAATCAAATTTAGGGATCCTCCGTTACGAAGAATTCAGTAATTCGATCCATACTAATCTGTGATTAAGAAATTCTTTTCCAGTAATTGACCATGTATGTTTTCATCCGTTTAATCATGTTTATTTTATCATCATAAGAAATTTTCATGTGGTATTTCACTCATGTTATCACCTCTTTCTTTTTTGTTTCTCAGTTTCAACCTTTCTTTTGTAACTAGTGTTCAATATTAAATTGCATTTAATGATTTGTGCTTCAAATAAAATGTTTATCTAGGGGCAAAGGGAAATAATAACAAGTTTTTTATTTTATTAAAAAACTCTTAAAGCTTCTAGTTGAAGTTATTTTGTTTAGATATTGGACCTTGTCGATTGTTAGGGTAATTCAGTCTAGTAGATTGATGGGATCCGTTTGGAAGATTAGAAATATGGTGATTTTTGACTGGGTTATGATCTTAGTTTTGGGGATGGTTGGAAAACTATTGGGTTTATTTATGAAATATCTCTTGGGGGCAAGCGCAGTAATAAGCATGTTTTTTGTTTATTAAAAATCTCTTAAAGCTTCTAGTTGAAGTTTTTTAGTTTACATTTTGGACCTTGTAGATTGTTGGAGCTATTCAGTCTAGTAGATTTATAGGATCCGTTTGGAAGATTAGAAATTTAGAAGTATAGTGATTGTGGGGATGGTTGGAATACTGTTGGCTTTGTTTTATTGCTATGTAAACCATTGAATTTTGGTCTTGGAAAAATTTGTTTTGCTGAAATTGTTGTAGTTTTATGTTTTTTTTTTTGAAAAATTCTTAGCATGGATTCTATCACCCCCACCTTCTTTCATTAATCTACCACTACAGAAATTACTTGAAAATTTTGTGTGGGGAGGTAATACTAGTACTGTAGTTTTTCTAAAATAAGGCCCAAGTAAGGATTGAACATGGATCTAGACAAATACACAAACTCAAATGTTGAGTTGAACAACAAACATGAAAGCCACACTATCTTTTAACTATTTTGTAAAATAGCTTGTTTGGCTGAAGCATTAATCTATTGTGATGGGTGCAAGAATTAAAGGAAAATTTTTTTTAGGGAAATTCCATGTGGTAACCCTGAGGTTTTGGATTTTCCATGTGGTAACCAAAACTTTTAAAAAATCCACACGGTGACCCTGAGGTTTATCAAATTGTTCCACCACAACCTTTTTGCACATAAAAACTTTAGCAAACGTTAATTTTGAAGCTTTAAGGCTGCTGTACGCCTATTTATGTGACTCACCATTTCATATGCCATCAGTTTCAATATTTTCCCCAAAAACATAAATCTCAACTCTACCATCTTTCATCCAAATTATTTTTTTCTCCCAAATCCATAGATGGTAGAGTTAAGGTTTGTGTTTTGGTGGAAAATGTTGAAACTGATAGCAATTGAAACGGTGAGGATCATAAATAGGCGTACAACAACCTTAAAGCTTCGAAATTATTCTTTGCTAACGTTTTTATGTGCAAAAGGTCACGGTGGAACAATTTGGTAAACCTCAGGGTTACCGCGTGATTTTTTAAAAGTTTTGGTTACCAAGTGGAAAACCCAAAACCTCAGGGTTACCACGTAGATTTTCCCAAAATTTAAGTCATACGTTGCCACCCTAATCAAATATTTACCATTGTTGGTTCAAGATGAGTTATTTCGTGTAGTTTTATATCAGTGATATTGTTTTGGCTAACAAACCTACAACACGTGTGATGTGAAGTTGGACGGATGGAGACCATACGTAAAATGTTGAGATTTTAGGAGTAAAATGGAGACTGGAATGCATATATAATACTTAAAGGAAGATAAACAAAGATACTGTAACTTTAACAAATAAGAAATTATCATCAAGTCAGTATGTACAGTGACTTATTGTTCTAAAGGAATGGAGAATTTGATTTGATCCACCATGTGTGAGTTAAATGGAGAGGAGCAACATATATAATTATGTGATCGTAGGTACCACATCTTAAAGGGAAAATTCTACAAAAAGACAATGATTATTTGTTTAAATATTTGAATGTTGGATTTAAAAAGTATAGTAAGAAGATGGTAAATGAGAGTAGTCAAGATTGTAAAGTTGTGATTGATGTGTGAGACTGTGATTATACTTTGAGGGATGAAATTCTAAACTTTGCTCTAAAAGATTGTGGATAAATAGATGAAGAATTCACATTGTTGTTTTTATGGTTCAAGGATGCATGTGTAGGATTGTAAAAATGGAGTGAATTTACATTTGCCTCATTAAAGAAAAACAGTGTTTTCACTGAAATTACCTTTTATTCATCTCCTTAAGAGATAAATGCTCAATAATCCATGCAAGTAAAATGGTGTCACTTTTTGGCCAAGAAGAAAAGTGATGTTAATTTTATGGATTATGACTTCTGAATTTTTTGATTCTTTGGATATCTTCTTGTTATTTAGTTTTTTTTTATTTAAATTTATGTCATCATTAATATAATACCCAGCCTATGAAATTCTGCGTTTTTCTGATACTGATGGGTTTGGCTTTCTGTTAACAGGGGCTGTCGCTTTTCTTCTTCTCTTTGCTGTTGCATTACTTTGTGCCTATGAACTCTGTGCTGTGTATGTCACAGCAGGTTCTAGTGCATCGGAACGTTATGCACCGTCTGGATTCTTTTTTGGTGTATCCGCAATTGCTTTAGCAATCAATATGCTCTTTATTTGCCGAATGCTATTTAATGGTAATATATGAGAGCAGGCGTGATTTTGCTTTTCTATTTTGCTAATTATGTGATGTCCTTTGTTCATTGAATATTTTTTTTGCTATAGCTGAGTTAAATTTCAGTATTCTAACATTTTTACACATCTTTATTTTTGCAAATCTTTGCAGGTAATGGTCTAAATGTGGATGAATATGTGAGGAAGGCTTATAAATATGCTTACTCTGACTGTGTTGAGGTGGGCCCAGTCGCTTGCTTGCCAGAACCACCAGATCCAAATGAATTATATCCTCGCCAATCCAGTAGGCAAGCTTTCATTTTCAATTTTCTTTGAACATTAACTTGCTTAGCATCCTGGGTGCTGCAATATGTTTTTCATCTACTCTTGAAATTTATGCTGCTGATTTTTTTCTTCCACCTCAATGCCGAACAATAATCTGAGGTTTCTTATCAGTGTTAAAAAATTGAATGTTTTCTCACAAAATACTTCTTTTGTATTTTGGTATATTGGTTTGTGTTAGTGAATTCATGATGATACTCATTATGTTGTTGAGACTTGAGATCCACTCTATCTCATTGGTTCCATGCCTACAGGGTTTCACATTTGGGGACCCTTTATCTTGGGTCACTCTTGGTGCTTCTTGTGTACTCAATCTTGTATGGCTTGACAGCAAAGGAGGCACGATGGTTGGGAGCTATTACCGCAGCTGCTGTAGTTATCCTTGGTATTTTTGCAATTTTTTTTACCAACATTTCGTCCTTTGTCTATTTTTTTCTTGGTGACATTTCAATATAACAATATTTTTTTGCTATGATTTCGATGCAGATTGGAATATGGGAGCATGCTTGTTTGGCTTTCAGCTACTGAAAAGTCCTATTGCAGCATTGTTTATTGCTGGCTCATCTCGTGTATTTCTTATTTGCTTTGGCGTACATTACTGGTTTGCCTCTACTCATGTATTTTCTAGTTATTGGCGTTTATGTGTTATTTGCTTATTCTCATAAGTTATTTTATTTTTTCAGGTATTTGGGACATTGTATAAGTTATTTGGTCATGGCAACTGTACTTTTAGGAGCTGCTGTTTGTCGTCGTCTTATGGTAACAAATCCATCTGCTGAAAGAAGAGATGCTTTACAGAGCACAGTCATTCGCCTTAGAGAGGGATTTCGTCGAAAAGAGCTTAATACTTCATCGAGTTCTTCTGAAGGATGTGGTTCAAGTATGAAGCACAGTAGCAGTGCTGAAGCTGGTCACCTAGGACACGGGGTTGAAGCTATTGGTAGAAATTGTGGGCATTGCACTAATGACGCTGTTGGCTGGAACAACACTATTTTGCACCGAACCACAAGTTCTCATGAAGGCATAAACAGTGAAAGGAGCCTGGACAGTGGAAGGCCTAGTTTAGTTTTACGTAGTAGTTCATGTCGCTCTGTTGTTCAAGATCCTGATATTGGTCCCTCCTTTGTTGAGAAGAGCTTTGAACACAACTCTTTGGTGGGCTACTCTGGTGGTCTTGAAAGTCAAGGCTATGATTCAAGCACATCGATATCAGTGAATGGCCTTCCAGATCTTAATTTAGCTCTTGCGTATCAGGAAAAACTTAATGATCCTAGATTTGCAGCCATGCTTAAGAAGAGGTCAAAACAAGGTGATCGTGAACTGACCAATTTGTTGCAAAATAAAGGATTGGATCCCAATTTTGCGATGATGTTGAAGGAGAAAGGTTTGGATCCAACAATACTGGCATTGCTACAGAGAAGTAGTTTAGATGCTGATCGAGATCACTGTGATAATACCGATATTACCATCATTGACTCCAATAGTATTGACAATGCTTTACCGAACCAAATTTCATTGTCTGAAGAGCTGAGGCTTCACGGTTTAGAAAAGTGGCTGCAACTTTCAAGATTATTATGGCACTATGCTGCTGGTACTCCAGAAAGAGCATTGTTTCTATTTAGTTTCGTCTTTATCGTAGAAACAGTGGCCGTTGCCTTTGTTCGTCCGAAAGTGATTAAAATTGTGAACACTACCCATCAGCAGGTTAGATGAAGTGTCCTTTATATTCATTGTTCTTGTTTACAGAAAGTTTCATTTCTGAAATTTAAGGTTGAATCTTGTAGTTTGAGTTTGGAATCTGTGTGCTGCTTCTGGCACCTGTTATTTGCTTGATTATGGCTTACCTGCGGTCTCTACAAGCAGAAGATATGGCCATGTCATCTAAACCTCGAAAGGTACACCACTGAAAATTTCTTTTTCAACTCTAATGTAATTTATCTAAGTACCTTCTGCCTTTGTAGCAGTCAAGAAACTTTTGGCTTTATAAGACTAAAAATATCCTACTTAAATGTCTACGTTGTGGCAGTTAGTCCAATCCATTAATGTCTGATTACATCAAGTTGCAATTGAGTATTTGAGTGGTTTGTTTGTCCTTTCATTGAGGTTTGAAATGCACAACTTTGCCCTGTACTGAGTTAGGAACCTTTCTCGCAGAAGCAGTACCAGATAAAGGATTCAAAACGCTAAATTGATGTTTTCTCATTTCTCGTTTGCATCAAGATTGGAAAATTTTGCCTTTTTTTTCCCTTTTATTGTTATAGTTGTATCAAGCTCTACTTATGTGTTATAAGATTTTTGATTTTTTTTATTAGTGTTATGGTTATATATCCTACTTATGGTCAATGTATATTGCAGCCCTATCTTACTTGCTGTTGGATCAGGTTTCATTTTTTAAGTTTTCTGAACACATAACTAACGTTTCACGTTTCTCATTTCTCGTTTTGTTTCTCTTATCAAGTCGAATTTTGTTCGTGTAACATTGGTCCAATCCTTTTTAAAAAGCTCATTTGAGATGCCTTTTATGTTACCCTTGCATTGTTTCAAATCTTTTACTCCCATTAATATTTGTTAGTTTTAAAACTCGTGTGACGCCTAAGAAAAAAACGTCAATTGAATACTTTTTGATTATCAGTTTTCTAAATAAATTTCCATCTTGTTTTAAAGCAAACATTTAGCTTTTTCGTTGGTATAAACCTTATTTAATTAAAATGTAAATATATTATTTGTTTTTGTAATTATCTTGAGTGCTCACTTGAATAATGTTTCCCCCTTTTAATCATCTTTGGTCGTTTATTACAAAATAGGCTTGTTTTGTTTTCTAAGTTTGATATGCATTTGGATCTTATAATTTTTCAGGCATGGAGTTTTACCAAAAATGTTTTGCGCTGCTAATACCTTGTTTGAGTTAATTTCTTTAACCATAAACCTATATTTTCATCCTTCTAAATGCTATTTATTTAAACATCTACATAATATTGTAAGTAAATAACTTTCTATCAAAAACTTTATTTTCTATAACGGAGATAGGAATGCATATTGACATTTATATTTTTTCTACACGGAAGGAGGATATGATAAAGAGCCGCCGATAAAAGGTTAAAGGCTATCGTCTTTGTCGAGAGCAACGCCTCCAGGCTCCAGATACCAAACCCATCTGATCACAATAAGTGATAATTTGACGATTACTTGAGGTGAAGTGTAGAGTCTTAGTAACATAGCATAAATAAACTTAATCTGTGCAAGAGAACCAAGCTATAACAATTATAAACCATATAGGAACAGATAACGTAACAATTAGTACTTCAAGAATCCTTAGAAACCTTTTCAAAGAGGTACAGAAGATAATGATAACCATAGAGGATGACAGATCAATCATCAAACATCATCTATAGGTTAAGAAAGACTTCACATGGTAGATCTCTACACCTGGTTAGGCAAACAGAAATACATGGGTAGATGTTTTGAAAAATACTGAATTGAGAAACTAGGATGGGGCCAGCCTCCTAGTTTATATTAGGAGGTTCAAGGATAATGGAAACGGTTGGCTGAGATGGTGGAATGGGATCTTATTAATTTTGATGGTGGTTAGCCTCAATTAGATGGTGGTGATTGATTTATATTGTATTAGGTTTCTTTTCAAAGGAATTTCTTTATCTTTCTTGGGCCAAAGGTAATTTTTTTTTAGGATTTAACTATCATGTGCATTGCTAATATTCGTGGGTTTGGTGGCTATAGAGACCTTTCAAGAAATTATGGATGTTTTGTTGTTAAGCAATTCTGTGGTCTATATTGTTGGTAACGAATTTTTAAGATCGATTTGTGTCCTTAGAACTTGGGATAAGGAAAATTTTTTAGTCTCATTATGGGCTAAGGCCAATGGCCTCTTTCAACATTATTTTCAAACAAGCTATGTAGTTAGCTGAACTTGCTAGGGATCTCTTATCCCTATAATGAAATGTTGAAAACTCTTCAATAAAACTTTTCTTATCAAAATATAAATTATTATGTGCATTGCGAAAAACAATTAGGCTAACGTGCTTTACAATTGTTACAAGATAAATGATATGCTGTCTAAAATAAATGATGTGCTGATGTGCTCAATTCTCATTGAAGCTGTGATTGGAATAAGTAATGGAAAAGAACAGTGTGAAACATCACTGACTAATGTTATGGTATAGGTTCAATATTGACGGCCTGATTTTGTATGTTAAAGGGATTTCAAGGCCTAAATATTTGTCCTTATTGGTTCGACTTTGATTGACCCCTTTGCTTTTCCAATTATCTTTTATTTAGAGTGTCCGTTCCTTTCACAACATTTATGATTCATGCCTAATTGAATCCTTCATTTCATTTGGCTCATTATGGCCTATAATATGTTTGCTGATAGCTGCATCAGAAAGTACTATGTTCAATGATCCTATCATAATAACCTGTGTGTTTATGATGTTAAACAGGCATTTCGATTAGAGGATACAATTCCATTCTTTTGAAAACAATTAAACATAAAACATAAAATTTGTAGTGTTGTATGGGAATTAATTGATTTTCAACTAAGAATTTGAGTCTTAAAGATAACTAGATGTCCATGCCATACATTGGAACTTATTATTCAATTTCTATGAAGGATACCAATATTATTTTTATGTTCAACATTCCATGGTTTTTAGAAAACTGAATGAAAGAATTGCATCTCAATCAAATTTAAGTAAGTGAAAATAACTTGGTGGTAGTTATTTTCTTTACTAATTTGAAGCATTATGTCTGAAATTGAAGGTGTTTTTTTCTCTACCATATGACTTCACAATTCTTCGTCATATTTTTCTTTTTTATGTCGACTCTCTCTTTTGGAGACACATTGGTGAAAATTTTGGGTCACATCCTTTTTCTCCATGTGTTCAATTTAATTTATTTTGAATGTAGTGTATTCTGTTTGATAATTAATATTGCACAGCCTTCTTTTAGGTGGTTGGACCTAAAAAAATTTAAAATGTTCATTTGTCTTTTTTATTCTTTCAACTGAAGCTCATATCTTTTTGTTTTCCCTCCTTCCCTTGGACTCCAGTATGGTTTCTTCGCATGGCTGCTGAGCACTTGTGTTGGACTGCTGCTTTCATTTTTGAGGTATTTCAAATCCTTGATTGATATTATTAAATATTGCCTGCTTAATTGCTTTGGCTTATAATTGGCTTTAGATATGCCCATATGTACAGATCGACATGCAAGAACGAATAGATATGCACTTGCACACACATGCTATTTAAGTATAATAGTGTATGGGGAATCAAAGCTTGGCCATATCACATGTGGGCAACTGCATTGTTAAGGTTTCTGACTTTATTTGGGCTGATATTAAATTGTGAAAGTCACTAAATATCTGCTTTGCTTGCGGAGGTAGTTCTGAATGTGGTATCACAAATTCACATTCACAATTAAAACAAGTCCTTTATATTTGTATGCATGTGTGTCAGCACTTGTGTTAGTTGTGTATAGGTATTGATTATGTTCTATTTGATTTGTTTTATTAATTTATGGTCTCAAAATTGCTTCTGCTGACAAATGCGTCCTATTTCTATTCCATGCCTTATACATGCTACTTGTTTGCTGCAGCAAATCATCTCTGCTTCTTGGGTTGTCTTTGACGGTCCCACTCATGGTGGCTTGCCTATTTATAGCTGTTCCTTTATGGATTCGCAATGGCTACAATTTCTGGGTTATGCAAGACTTTTCAGCTAATCGATCTGCAAATCATCAAGCCCTTGGAAGGATGGAGGTCTATTATTAGCAGTTTATATATCTTTTTAATGTTCTATTTAGTTCTGTGCTGTTTTTGCTATGCTAACGCAATAAATCATAAGCTTAGTTCATTTTGGAATCTTGTAGTTGTGGGGAAAATAATTGCTTAAATCAACATTTAGGCCTTGGTTTCCTTACTGGTATCGGTTCTTTTTCAGGCGATATTCATTCTGCAAGATAAGTTTAAATTAGCAAAATCAATCAATTGTTCAAAAGTTTTAGTCAATAAAATCAGTTTTCAATCAATAAAAATCAACAATGACAAAAAAGAAAAACAGTAAGAAATCACTTTAAATCAGATTTTATTTTCAGTTAATTAGAAGAAAAAAAAAATCAGGTTTCTGTGCAGTAAATAAGTTCAAAACAAGTTTAAAGCAAGTCCAGTAAATTCATATTTGTTTTTTATTTTTATATATTTAAACATGTTTTCTTATATGGTGGAAAGTTAACCCTGTTTTGAATTTCACCTTAATATTCTTGTTCATCTTTAATGAATCATATGATAATGCCCCTACCGATTCTCACAGAATTCCCCAACCACCATATGTGATATGATTTTCCTACTAGTATCAAGAACGCATGCTTGCTCACACATAATGGGTTAATACCATAGGGCAAAAATACCATTGCGAATGATTTCACAGTTGTCTTGGCCTATATGTCGGCTAGGGTAAGCTTTAAATTAATTATAGTTGAGATGCGATCTGGTAATGTAGGCGATATTTTGCGCTATGATAGATAGGTAAAAGAACATTTAGTGTACACCCAGTTTTCTGTTATATGACTTGGATTAGCAAAAACACCCAAGATTTGCTTGACAGGAAAAATAGGTGTGAACGAGCTGGAAATTTTGCTCATGACATATTCATTGGTAGTGTCATGCGCAAATTTTTCAAGCTAAGAAAATTGTTTTCATAAAGATAACTTAGCCAATCACTTTTTGCTATTACTCTTTCATACTGCCCCCTTCTGCACATGATCATCCATAGATAAATTACATCTTTCCTTTTCTTTTAAGCCACAAAATGTGTGCTTGATAAATCAAATTTTCGTAATAGCATTGCTGCTTCCCTTTCTTAGTCTTTTGGATATTGGCTTCACCATAACAGTGAAGTTCACTTGCTAAGCTTGAGTTGCATTATTGCAGAGGGAGAGAACTTGGGTTGTCGGAGAGATTAAATTCACATTTTATTAAGCTTTTAAACGCGATTCATTTTTGATATACTTTTTATATAGTGTTAATTTAAAAGAATAGAAATATTATTCTTGTAAATGTTGAATTCCTTTGGAAAAGTTCAGGCTTCACTTTCCACTAATAATTTTTTGTCGCTTTTCTGATGCTGGGATGTGGGGTATTGTTGTAGAATTTTTTTCGCATGGCTACTTGCTGCTTTATCTTGTCAGAGGAGAGAACTGAAGAGTGTTTTGTTCTATTATTAGAAGGGGAAGGCTTTGGCTGGTCCGCTGGGGAAGGGGAAGATACATTGATTGGATTTGTATTGACTCGTGTGTGAAGGGTTGCTGGAGAAAGAGAGCGAGAGAAGGAGGTGGGGTCTTGGGGGAACGATCAACTTAGAAAAGGAGTGAAAATTGATTTGCTACAGTTATCTGTAGAAGGCTGTTCAGCTCACATTATGACTGGACAGTCATGTAAGAAGTTGATTGGTGACAAAGAACATTTTTTGTTTTGTTTTGTTTTTTTTTTTTTTTGAAGTGGCTTCGTATTAATTGGATGTTTCTTTTCCAGGGCATTGCTTTTCTCGCCTGTGTTGCAGTTTTCGTTGGATCTGTTATATCTCTTGGTGTTATCGTGTCTTTCAAGCCATTAGATGAGTTGTCTTATAAGTTATTGAGTGGCGATGGAAAAATCTATGTATGTCCTTATGCTTCGCCTGTTTATCTTGGCTGGGCAATAGCTTCTGCAGTTGCTCTGCTAGTCACGGGTGTGCTACCGGTGGTATCTTGGTTTGCAACTTATCGGTTCTCTATCTTCTCTGCAGTATGTTTGGTTTTGTTTGCTGGTAAGTATGGTGTTGATATCTTCAGCTGTAGGTTAGCATCTGTTTTAGGATCTAGCATAAATTTAATGTATAAGTTTCTCGACCTTTTGCAGTTGTCCTTGTCACTTTTTGTGGTGTGTCATATGTGGAGATAACAAATTCTAGGATTGATCGTATTCCAACAAATGTCGATTTTCTTGCTGCTTTGCTTCCCTTGTTGTGCGTCCCAGCATTTTTATCCTTGTGTACAGGCCTGCACAAATGGTGAGCAGAAATTCAACATCATTTGTTATCTTTTATGAACTGTGAAGTTAGGATTACTGTATCTCATGTTCCATTGATTCTCTTGCAGGAAAGATGATGAATGGAGACTATCTCGCAGTGTCTATATTTTTATTTCCATTGGTCTTCTTCTGTTGTTATGTGCTATATCAGCTGTTATAATTATTGTGAAACCATGGACGGTGAGTTGGACCCTCTCTAAAACTCTGCTACTACTTTAAAGGATGGAAATATACTTTGCAAGAGGGTTTGAATGATGAAATAGGGCCCAAAAGTAAAAAAGGGGGAAGCCGTATGATTATGTTAAAATAACTAAGTGAAGTAAACTTTTCTCACTTTGTTGCACAGGTTGGCGTGGCCTTTCTATTGGTTCTGCTATTGATTGTGTTGGCCATTGGTTCCATCCATCTCTGGGCATCCAATAATTTTTACTTGAACCGGGCGCAAATGTTCTTTGTTTGTTTTCTAGCATTTCTTTTAGCTGTGGCAGCATTTTTAGTTGGATGGCGTGAAGGTAAGAGAATATGGTTAAAGCTAGATTTCTTTTTGATGGTTTACTTGCTGACATTTGTTTATCTGATTGTACTTGTTTATTTATTTATTTATTCGTTTTCCTCTTTTCTAGCCAAACCCTTTGTTGGAGCATCTGTTGGCTATTTTTCTCTTTTGTTCCTTCTGGCGGGTAGAGCATTGACTGTAAGTCCTTTTGCATGTGCATGCTCTAAATGTTTTCTATCTTCAGCTCCTTTGCACGCAGTTTAATTTTTGGTACTCATGTTTGTTTTAATCAATTTGTTAGGTTCTTCTTTCACCTCCAATTGTTGTATATTCACCAAGGGTGCTTCCTGTATATGTGTATGATGCTCATGCAGACTGTGGAAAAAATGTCAGGTTAGTCCTTTTTCTCCTTAACTTCCTTCAAAAGTGAAAATTATCTGCCATTACTTGCAATTAATTTAATCTGCTGTTGCTTCTTTAACAGTGTTGCTTTTCTGATGCTGTATGGCATTGCTTTAGCAACGGAAGGATGGGGCGTCGTTGCTAGTTTGAATATTTATCCACCGTTCGCCGGTGCTGCTGTCTCAGCAGTGACACTTGTTGTTTCCTTTGGATTTGCTGTTTCACGCCCCTGTTTAACTCTTGAGGTGTGGCTTAATGGTGACCTAAAAACTCAACAAATTATTTTTCTGTTTGTGCATATTTTTGATGTTTCGTTTTATAGGCTCATGGACATTTGAGCAATGCGGCCGCTGAAACTCCTGAGAAATACTTTAATTGTAGTTTGTAATAGTTGAATTTCTAAAGCAATACTATTTTGGCAACAAGTGTCTGATTATCTTTCTTTGTATTTCCTTGGGTGTTCTTCTTGAGTAGATGATGGAGGATGCTGTTCATTTTCTTGGCAAGGACACTATTGTGCAGGCAATCGTACGATCGGCTACAAAGGTGTGTGTGGCAATAAACAATTATATCTAGGAGCTTCATTTTCACTTCTGGAGATTTAATTATGCAACTCTAGTTATATTAGCTCTGTGATTGATAGTGTAAGGATTCTTCTGGTCTAAATAACGAGTTCCTGTTTGTGAGGGAAGCATAGGTCTAAACTCTAGAGTACTCTTACATGTTTTCTGTATGGAAATCGAATTTTTTGCATTAGGCTCTGTTCTCCTGGAACTGAAAAAAATAAGTTTCAACAAATATAAGTTGAGTTTAGCAAAACTAACTCCAACAAAACATAAGTGAAATTAAGTAAACATATGTTCAACAATAATAGGTTAAGATCAGCAAAAGCTTAGGCACCGTTCGGTATCAGTTTGGTTTTGTGTTTTTCAATTTTATTTCTGAAATCAAGTAAAAGTATGTTTAACAATAAGAGGTTAAGATCAGCAAAAGCTTAGGTACTGTCCGGTATCAGTTTCGTTTTGTGTTTTTCGATATTATTTCTGAAAAGAAGCGGAAACACGTTCGGGAAATCCAATTAACAAATGTCTTTTGGGCGATTTGGCAAAATTAAAACGGAATAGTTAAAATCACTTTTGTAAGAAAAACTAACGCTAGCAATTATCTGATTAGCTAAATTTAAAATTGGATGTGCAGACCAGAAATGCGATTTCAGGGACTTACTCTGCTCCACAAAGGTCTGCTAGCTCAGCTGCTCTCTTAGTTGGTGATCCTACTGTCATGCGTGATAGGGCTGGGAACTTTGTGCTCCCAAGGGCCGATGTCATGAAGTTGAGAGATCGTTTGAGAAATGAGGAATTGGCTGTGGGTTCCTTTTTAGGCAAATTCAAAAGTTGTCTAAGTTTCCAGTGTGAATCTACTGGTGATTTGGGACAGAGAGAGTTGTGTGCTCATGCTCGTATTTTAGCTTTGGAGGAGGCAATTGATACTGAATGGGTGTGTATGTGGGATAAGTTTGGTGGCTATCTTCTTCTTCTGCTTGGACTGACCGCAAAGGCAGAGCGGGTTCAGGATGAGGTTCGCCTGCGACTCTTCCTTGATAGTATTGGATGCTCAGATTTGAGTGCCAAAAAAATAAAGAAATGGATGCCTGAGGATCGACGCCAGTTTGAGCTTATTCAAGAGAGGTAGGTTAGGATGACTTTGAAGCTCATAAACAATGCTGTAATTATTTTCCGATTTGCTGATTGTGCTACCTCTCTTGAACTTATTCAAGAATGGTGGTTTAGTACTACTTTGACGTTTATAAACAGTGCTGTCATTTGTTGCCTTCTGATTTGCTGACTGTGGTACAACTTTCTAGCTATCTGAGAGAAAAAGAAATGGAAGAAGAAATCTTTTTGCAACGACGTGAAGAAGAGGGGCGTGGCAAAGAGAGGAGGAAGGCCCTTTTGGAGAAGGAGGAGCGCAAATGGAAGGAGATAGAGGCTTCTCTTCTATCATCTATCCCTGATGCTGGAAGCCGAGATGCTGCTGCATTGGCTGCTGCTGTGCGAGCTGTTGGTGGTGACTCTGTTCTTGATAATTCCTTTGCACGAGATAGGGTTTCAAATATCGCATATCGCATACGAGCAGCTCAGTTAGCTCGCAGGGCAGTCCAGGTGATTTTGCTTGGTTTCATGAATGCTTCTCTTATGATTTACTCAACAAATTGCTGGTGGTAGTAAATTCATGTTGTCACTTCAAGTTATTTGATTCTTTAAACTGTGGAGATATTAAGAGTTTATGACTTTAGGCTTCTGGATTGACCTCTTGCTTCAAAATTGATGAGAAGGTTATTTGAATAACTGAGTTTTCAATTGGCAGACTGGAGTCCCTGGAGCAGTTTGTGTTCTTGATGATGAACCTAGAGCAAGTGGAAGACACTGTGGACAGTTGGATCCAAGTGTGTGCCAAAGTCAGAAGGTCACCTTTTCAGTTGTGGTGATGATACAACCAGATTCCGGGCCAGTCTGCCTTTTAGGTACCGAATTTCAGAAGAAGCTCTGCTGGGAATTCCTGGTGGCTGGATCTGAACAAGGTATCGAAGCAGGTCAAGTTGGACTTAAATATATTGCAAAAGATGACAGGCAAACAGCTGTTGCTAAAGAATGGAGCATCAGTGGGACATGTATTGCAGATGGAAGGTTTGTCCTTTAAACTTTGCTGTTTCTGGAAAGCCTTACAGGCATCAATGCTTGTGTGTGTGTGTGTTTGCATGTGTTGCTGCACATTGGCTCGTGCTTGCAAACATATGTATGCATGTATTAATGCCTTGAGATTACACGTGTAACAAGGTTTTGATCTACCTTTATAAGAAAAACATGACTTATGCCTTACGGGTTAGATGTATATCTAGATATTGGGATACATAATGAAAACCAGGAAAGCTGATTCATTATCGTCCTTTTTTATGAGCACATTGACTAGACTCTAAGTGTGGGTCCGAGTTTTTCTGCTTTGGCTTTTAGATCTCCCAGTGAATGTACTATCCTCTGCTTCTTTTCAACACTTTTCAGAACATGAATGCCACATCGCATTTTTAACTTCTTACATCTCTATTCATACATAAGTAAAAATTATATAAATTAAATTTATTGAAGCTATTTGTTGAGACACATTCACAAATCTAACAAGATTCCATGTGACTAATTTTTTTGTTTGAGATAATCAACCAAAGAAAAGTCAAAGAAAAACTTGTAAACAATGTAAAAGTTAAAGTGTTGCCATTAGAAGAAACAAAGGAAGTATTTAGTTAAAATAGGATTCTTGCATCTTTTTAGCAATCACATTTCATGTGACCCGACAATTAAATGATCACTTGTCTAGCTACTTTGTAGGCTGGATCTTCTGCTTTTATATAATTGGATTTCTTTGATTTTGTGTGGTTTTCATTGAAACTGCTTTGTGGAGCTTCTTTAATACACTTACTTATATGGTTCAAATCTTGGGTTTGCCTTTAAATGTCTGGTTTAAAACTTAATCGTCTATTGACAGATGATTAAGGCAAGCCTTATGTTGGGCTTGCTTCCTTTTTGTTATTTAATTTTTACATATTTGTTTCAAATCTAGAGTTTGCTTCCAAAAGCGTGGTTTAAAATAATCGTGGATAATTGATAATTAAGGTGAAGCTCTATGTTGGGCTTGATTCATTTATATTTTTAAGTTTCAATGAGTATTTAAAGAGCTCAAAATAGAAAGACATGTTGGGGCAGCACCTATGTCAAAAAAAAGGGCTAAGGAATAAGCTGTGGAGTAAAAAATTTAAAAGATCTTGAAAAATCTGAAAATAGGCTAATGACAAAAGGCTCAAGTCCAAAGGTTATGATAGTGCACCGCCAGATTACCAATAGAGTTTTCTTCCACAATTTGCCAAGCTATTCTTTTGTCATCCTCATTTTCCTGGAAAGAATATTTTTAACCCAAGAACGCTGAACACAGCTCATCCTAACTAGGTGAAGGATAAGTCTGAATTTGGTAGAACCCAAAAGGGAAAAATAGGAGATATTGTTTACCAGATTCTCTCTTTTTTGAAGTGCCAACTATAAGACAAAAAAGAAATTCCTTCTTTCGAGAGCATCCTGTGTTGAAATATATGTGACTGCTGCCCAGGTGATAGGACAAGTAGTAAGTTGATATAGGACAAGTAGGAAGTTGATATTGTTATCATTCTAATTTTATTGTCCTCGGCAACGCTCCAAAAGTCTTGAAAGTGGGGTTTTTCCCAATTCCTAGTATATTCCCAATGATTAGGAAGTCGTGCTTCATGTTATCATTCTAAACGATCCTCTTTATAACTTAGCAAGTTTATTGGGCGTTCATATATTCTTACTATTAATTGTCTAAGTATATTATTTAAAGTGAAGATCCAAATAGTAAAGTTATCTGAAATGTGATTGAGGGAACATAAATCTCATTGCTGGGACATATTGCTACCTTAGTCTTTGCGCGTCTCGGTTTACAACTTTTAATTTCATTTTGTGAGGTCCACTGGAAGACCGAATTTCAATAGCAACTGTTTCACCATCTTTCTTTCCTCCCTTCTCCAGGTGGCATATGATAACTATGACAATTGATGCTGACATTGGTGAAGTAACATGCTTTGTTGATGGTGGTTTTGATGGGTATCTGAATGAGTTACCGCTTCAAGTACTGAATGGTATTTGGCAGCAAGGAACAGAAGTTTGGATTGGTGTTAAACCACCCACGGACATGGACACATTTGGTAGATCTGATAGTGAAGGAGTTGAATCGAAAATGCATGTAATGGATGTTTTTCTCTGGGGAAGGTGCTTGAGTGAAGACGAGGTTGCTTCTCTTCATGCAAATGTGGGTTTACCTGACTACAATATGGTTGATCATCTTGATGATAATTGGCATTGGGCAGATTCTCCTTCCAGGGTGTGTTTTCTAATGGCCTTTTGCTTAATTAGACTTTCTTATTGTTGAATATTGGTATACATTCCAGACTCGAGGTGTATGATTTTGGGTATCTTTCAGTTTATTACTTTTTTTATTTGAAAATTTTGTGTTATTGTGAGAGTGTCAAGCGTGTCGGATCAGGTATGTTGATTACCAGATTTAAGATTACTTGATTGCGGAGTATTCACTCAGATTTAGCTTAGCTGTGAGTGCCATACAACAAAAATGACAAACCTTTATCCCAACAAGACGGGGTCGACTACATGAATTAATACAAATCAATGTAAGAGATTGTCAGTAACGAAGAGTATGCTTTGATACTAATCTACAACCAAGTATTTCAATTCAATGATCATTACATATATTCCCCTTCATTCATTCCTATCTATTGTTACATTTTGCAAATCCTAGTTCATGTCAACTTTTACTTATGTTATGGAGGCTGGTCTAACTTTTCTTTTAAGCTTCTCAATAATTGAATTTTAAAATTTTCAAGTGGTGCATTTTTTGGTCTTCTATGACATGGCCAAACTATTGTCAACAATTTTCTCATTTTATCTTCAAAATCTGTGACTCCATGACCTTCTTTTATATCTTCAATTTGAATTTTATCCTTTAAAAATATGTCTACTCTTACATCTTAACTTGATAATCTTAACTATCCCATTATTCTGCATTGGTCTCTTCTGAACGCTCAACATTATGACCCATGCAACAGTGCTAGACTGCTAGTCTAATCAACTCTTGAGTGTCAAACATTATTATATTATCAGGTGTTGACCTTTGAACTTCTGTTTAGTTTCTGTATATGAACTTTATTTGTGAGTTCATAAAGTTGGGAGTGCTGAGTGTACAATGGTACCCGGGCTGAATGTGGAATGAAGACTTTACCAAATACTTTGAATCTTGAAGTTTGTTTTTTGCTAAATATAAAACTTGGTTCAACTACTAAAAAAGTTTCTTGTGACTTATGTAGGTTGATGAGTGGGATAGTGATCCTGCAGATGTTGATCTGTATGACAGGGATGATGTAGAGTTTGATGGACAATATTCTAGTGGGAGAAAAAGGAGATCTGGACGTGAGAGTGTGATGCTTGATGTGGATTCTTTTTCTAGAAAATTTAGGAGACCGAAGATGGAAACTGAGGAGGAGCTTAATCGGCGGATGTTATCTGTGGAAATGGCTGTTAAAGAGGCTATTGCTTCCAGGGGAGAAAAACATTTTACTGATGAAGAATTCCCCCCTAACAACCAATCATTGTTTGTGGACGCAGATAACCCCCCCGTGAAGCTGCAGGTTGATGTCTATAAGATGTTTTATTGTTATCTGATATGATGTCATTTGCCAGTAATATGCTCTAACAAGCACCATTTTTCTAGGTTGTTTCTGAATGGATGAGGCCGAAGGAAATTGTGAAGGAAAGTCGAGTAGATTCTCCTCCATGCTTATTTTCTGGTCTGGCCAATCCTTCTGATGTTTGCCAGGTTTGATCCTGTAGCCATATCCCAATGTTGCGTGTTTCGTATGAAATGTGTACTGAGGTCTCCTGGTCTCTCACATTAATCATGTAACATTGTAGGGGCATTTGGGTGATTGTTGGTTTTTAAGTGCTGTTGCTGTTCTCGCTGAGGTCTCTCGGATATCGGAAGTGATCATCACTCCAGAATATAATGAGGAAGGAATATACACTGTTCGCTTTTGTATTCAGGTAACTAATAAATCTAAATATGAAGGTTAATATCATTGTTGAAAGATCTTTTTCTTTTCTAATATGTTTTTCCATCTTTTAAGTTTTGCTTACTTTTTGTCATCCTATTTTGGGGTCGGATAGTACTTCCACATTATGTGAACTATGTGTTTTTAATTCATTATCATTGAAACTTTTTAAACTTTAGCTTCTGTATTCTATCTGTAATACTTTGTAGTTATAAATTGTTAATTACTCTTGGTGTTTTGATTTTAGAGTACTTTGTACCTGTAAATTGGGACTTGAACAAAACTATGGAGTATGTATTTTGATCAGGGGTTAGGAGCGACAGAAGACATCACCTAGTGAGCTTTAGAGTTAAAATTAGTGGGTGTGCACTTCTAAGGTGTTTATTGGAACATGCTTTTATTAATCTTGCCCACAAGAAAAGCTTGTTTCTTGTTCAAATTTCTTTTCTTGATAATCAATATTTTTCTACTGATTAGAATGCAGCAGGTCAGAGAACCTTGTTTCCAATTGGAAAAACCTTGTATCTCTATTATATTTTATGTATCTTCTTTCAACAGCTACTTCTGAAATTGTGTTTAGCATGAACCGGTGTCTCTTGTGTGTAGCCGAAGAGAAGAGAGAGGGTGTTGTCATAGAAATTCTTCATGGACCTTAATTGAGTATGATAAGGCACTGATATTTACCTCCCAACTGATGCAACTTCTAGACCATTTAACATAGCAGTAACCTCCATATGCAACTCCTAGCAAACAAGATTTCCAAAATATAATAGGAAAAATTGTTTCTAAAAAGCCAACCTTTTAGCCATCTGCAAATAAAGAGTCAACATTTCATTTATTCAATAAAAATATAACCTTTGTCTCATTTTTGCAAATGAAGGCACCTGCTGCCAGCTTTTGGCTCTGTATGCATTGCTAGCACTTGATGCTATGTAACTGTGTTTGTTGCTTCCAAGTTCCTATGTGGGCATCACCTTTTCTGCTGCTTTTTTATGTCACTTGCTTCATTCAAACATTATATGCACAATTATAATACAAATGGCCTTAACCAGGCAAAATTCCAGTACTTTTTATTGCAAAAGCAGTGTTTTGAGGAATAACCATTATTCCAGAAATAAGCCAAAACTGCAGCAATAAAACACAAAAGATGAGCAGTTTAATGGCACCTAAAGTAGCTCAATAGCACTCTTTCTCATAGCTTCTTGAGCTTAGCATTTGATGTCCAAGTTGATCTACTGGAATTTTCATCAAAGGCCAGGGGGATCATTATGCCGAAGCATGTAGGGGAAGGCCATAAGCAAGGACTGTAGCCCTGATTTTGGATGGAATGAAAAATACAAAATGGTCTTATCAACCATAATATTTACTCTTGAAGTTATGTTTGTCTTGTACATTGTGTGATGGTGAGAAGAAATATTGTGCATCCCAGGGGGCCTTTGACTATAATTGTCATGTTTCTAGTATACAAATTCCTATATTAAACTTGACCTTTTATAGTATAATCACACTTAGAAATTGTTGACTATTAGCTAGAGTGCCAATGATTGCAAAAGAGGGGAGATGGGTGACATTCAACTGCTTGGTTTGCGGGTGTGACATCTAGATAGCTGCTCAAATAGTATATAAAGTGTGGAATAATTGGAGTGAACCTGAATGGGTTGGGCAGAGCTAGTCAGCTAGAGATAAGCATTGGCTAGTAAGTGTCCTACTTTATGTGGGTGGTGATGGGGGGCCTTATGTGGTTGAAAAACCCATCCCAAAACTTGACGAGTTATTCTGCATTGGGAAGAATTGAAAAATGGATTGAATATGTTGATAATTTGTTATTTGTTGTATAATAAGTAGGAAAGCAAAAAAGTTCTTTGTTTCTCAATACATAAAACACAGAAGTGATTGCAACAGTTTACTGCAAATTGAAAAAATAATTTCCTTTTTTAATGTCAATATTTATCAAAAGGAACTGAAAGGTTCAAAGCAGATGAAGATAAGTTGAATTGAAATGTTTGAATGGCATGCAAATATTTCATTGTTAGAAACATTCTGTCTTCTTTGTTCTATGGAAAAAACTACACTCCTCAAATCGAATGATCATGATACTTTCCAAAATTTGAAATTATTTAGAGAAACCTGTTGAAAAGGCCTCATGATTGATAGGAATAACTTTAACTTCTGCTTTCTTTGCTCCTGTATATTTTGGTGAATGATCTCTTCTGAATATTGTTGAAACCTGTTAGATTAAGGTTCTGAGCTTTATGCTTTATTAGAGCATCCATTTGGACTTTCCATCCTTAGATACCCAATTGCATGATCTTCAGGGTGAATGGGTTCCTGTTGTTGTCGATGATTGGATTCCTTGTGAAGCACCTGGAAAGCCAGCATTCGCTACAAGTCGTAAGGGAAACGAATTGTGGGTATCCGTATTGGAGAAAGCCTATGCCAAGCTGCATGGTTCCTATGAGGCATTAGAAGGTGGACTTGTGCAGGATGCTTTGGTAGACCTCACTGGAGGGGCTGGTGAAGAGATTGACATGAGAAGTGCACAAGCACAGATTGATCTTGCAAGTGGGAGATTGTGGTCTCAATTACTGCGCTTTAAACAGGAAGGTTTTTTACTAGGTGCTGGCAGTCCATCTGGTACCGATGTACATGTTTCTTCTAGTGGCATCGTGCAGGGTCATGCTTACTCAATATTGCAGGTTATTGATTCTTGTCACTCTTCCATGCATTGTTTGCCCTAAAAAGCTTGTCTGGCATTTTACAATTGTTATCTTTGTTTTATTAGAAAATAATTGATCCTGAATGATGCAGGTTAGAGAGGTGGATAGTCATAAACTTGTTCAGATCCGCAATCCATGGGCAAATGAGGTTGAATGGAGTGGACCATGGTCAGATTCGTCGCCTGAGTGGACAGATAGAATGAAGCATAAGCTCAAGCATGTTCCGCAGGTTTGCTCATGCTTCTTAAGTTACATACTTACATTTGGAACATCACACTTGAAGCTTTTATATTTAGTTTAGACTTTTTGTTGCCTTGCAAATTTTCAAAATCTGTTTACTTCCTGAACAGTCAAAAGAAGGTATATTCTGGATGTCTTGGCAAGAGTTTCAGATCCATTTTCGGTCTATATATGTATGCCGTGTGTACCCACCAGAGATGCGCTATTCCGTCCATGGTCAATGGCGGGGGTATAGTGCAGGTGGTTGTCAAGATTATGATACTTGGAATCAAAATCCTCAGTTTCGCTTAAGAGCAGTTGGAACAGATGCATCAGTTCCAATACACGTCTTTATTACCCTAACTCAGGTATGGTTGATGAATTCCTTTCATTATTTACGTCCTTAGAAAATGTGTATGTCTAATTTATCTGACATTCTTTATTTTTGCAGGGTGTAAGTTTCTCTCGTACTGCTGCTGGTTTCAGAAATTATCAATCTAGTCATAATTCAACGATGTTCTATATTGGAATGAGAATACTCAAAACTCGTGGACGACGAGCTGCATATAATATTTACTTGCATGAATCTGTTGGTGGGACTGATTACGTTAATTCCCGTGAGATATCCTGTGAAATGGTATTGGATCCAGATCCTAGAGGCTATACTATCGTACCTACAACCATTGCGCCCGGAGAAGAAGCACCATTTGTTCTCTCTGTTTTTACAAAAGCATCAATAACACTGGAACCCTTATGATACAATGTCCTATCGGATGGTTTTATACTGGCATGTTAACATGCATTTTTGGCTGCCTCCGAGTGGCGAGTACCCAACTGAATTGTGACGAAGCCTGAAGGTGTCTCTGGCTCGAGCAGGCTGTTCAATTAAATTGCGGAGCAGTGTGGATAAACAAGGTATACTTTTTGATCTTTTCCCTTCATATATATTCTGACTGGTCGTCTAAAAGCTACCTAATGAATATCCATGAACAGTTTCGAGGATCAGCTGTTGGCCATAGCATCATCACGAAAATCGATTTTTACCAGCTAGCTGTCTGAAGTGGATGAGGTAAACGATCAGCGACTCCAGTATGTGGGTTCCTCATGTTGACAAGAAAGCTAGCACAGGGCGCATTCTCGGAGGATTGTTATGTACATGAGTTCTTGTAAATGAAGCGAGGTTAAAGGGTAAATAGATAGGCAAGAGAAATTGTAAGTAGATGTAGTTTGTTAAAAGTATGATGACATTTCGCTTTACAGCTTTAGAAAGCTCCTAGGCCTGCTGGCTGGTGGCTGCTCAAATCATTGTTTATATAGATCATAGTCGGCTGTAGATGCCTTTATTCATTGTCCATAGCCAATTTTGTACAAATTTCATCTTCTTTTCCTTAATATAAATGAAATTTGATGTGTATTCCTTAAGTAAACACAATTTGCATACTAACCATATTATTTGTATTACTTTGTTCATTGTTCTTCACAAATTGTTTGGAGAGACAGTCAGAAAAATAAATTATTAGACCATATAACTTGGGGATACTTTACTCAAATTGCAAACAGATACTCTCTTGTGAGACGGCTTTAGCTGTGCAATGGCTAAAGTCCAATAATTTTATAAAAATTATTCGGACATACTCATTTTAAGACTTAAAAACTATTTCTAAACTTAAAAAACCAATTTTAAGACTCGGTCAAATTTAAAGTTTTTATATATACTTTAATCAGTCATCCTATTTATAGTTGAAATGAGAATTTCAAGTCTTGCAATTAGTCTTTTAAATTTTAAAATTGATTTTTTAATTATTAAAATTGACTTTGAGTCTTAAAATTGTCAAATCCATGACTTACAATGTCAATTTTAAATCATTAAAATTAGTCGTTTAAGTCTTCAAATCGGTCTTTTAATTCTTAAAATTAACATTTTAATTTATGAAATTGATAAGAAAATGTATACAATTGTACCGGTCCAATAAGACGCTGAAACAATCTTACCCAAGTTTGTGTGAATTGCAAATACATACAGTAAAATACTCGAAACGTTTGGGATTTTGCGGCCCAAGTAACATTCAAACTCCACGTTACAATGTACTTACGATTTACAAAAAAGAGAACAACGTTATAACAAATCAACCACAATTAGTTAAGAGTAAGTTGCTAATCATTCATGAGCTCCAAGTAAAAAGCTAATCTACAAACAAGGAAAAGAAAGAAAAAAAAAACGAGAATTATATTAAATTTACATGATCACTCCTACAATAGACTGTCAGCCTTCAAAGATTATATAGCTTCAGTTCAGAAACTACTGGAAGAAGAAATGGTGAAAACGGTCTCCCCCCCTCTGTTGGAGTGTCAACATAGAGGTAGGTATCCTACTGATTGAAGAAAGGCCATCCAGACAAGCTTAAGACTCAACTGCGGATGATGGCCTTGCGGAAGATGATTCGCCCAAGGAAACAGAAGCCAAAGAAGCCCACACGCGTGCATTTCTAGCCCGTTTTTGAAAATTTCCAGTCTTCCAGAGCTTAAGTTTGCTCCACACTCTCTTGACATCCATCATGAGAACCACACGGCCCAACAACTGATTCGACTCACCCAAAATTCCCAAATTGAATTGGGACTTGCATAACATCCATAAAGCTGCAACATGATGCCACATTCCTGGGAAAAAATAGAGGAAACCCCGCAAAGCAAGAAAGAGAAAGGAAAACACCAAGTATGGTTCTTTCACTATGATTTCTCTTGGCGATAACTGATACCATGGCTGAAGCACCATCGGTTGATTCTTTGTGGAAGTGGCGTCATAATGGAAATGGTAATCTACAGGGTCAAATCCTGATAAAATGACCAAATTACAGAAAAGGTTATCAAATTACAGAAATAAGTCCTCATAAGTATATGCTTCACCCGTCCCACAAATTTTATTGCATTTTTCATTTTGAGAGTTGAGATGCCCCATTCATTTTGCTACACTTCTTAGATGGGCAATGTGAAGACATTCTTTTACTCAAACTAAACTTTATAAACCACCAAACTCAATTACAACAAATCTATAAGGACAGAGAAGTAAAGTCCAATTCCAAAAGAAATTGTCAATGACATTAACGAGATTGAGGAACAAGGCATGAATTGTGAATATAATATCTTCATATTGCAGAACAAGAAGATTATGGAAGTTAGATGCACTTAAAATATGTTAATATAATCGCATCAAGATACGAATCCTTTTAGCAAAAGCATATAAGGCACGATATAAGTGTTAATTTAGATTTTTAATGCAAACTTTCACCATAAAAACACACCATCATATGAAGTATTTAATCACTTTCCAAGTATTTTCTTGATAGGAAGCATGCAGACTATAGTAATTATAAACAGAGTATTAAATTCGTTCGTAGTATGCAGTACCAGTATATCTCTTGTAAAAGTGTGCTAGCAAATGAAGCTCCTTGGGGCCATAATAGCGTATCTCTGCAGCATGGCTCACAATGAAGAGTGCTGGTAAACTATGGATCCCGTATCTGGAGAACAAACTGCAAATATCAAACATCAAGCAGATAAGCAAAATGGGCGTGCAATGGGCCTACTCAAAGTGTTAAAAACAGCTATTTTCCATCGCTGCTTAGACCTAAGACATACAAGACCATTGACAGATTTGAAAGCAATAAACTCCTCTACAATGAGACCTACAGAGCATCACAAAGCAACAAAAAGTATTCCGAGTTCATCAATTCGATCAAACAGCTAATTACAGAGTATACTACAGCACCACACAGCATTTTCTCACCTTGGCATGACCATTGAGTGTTCAACAGCTATATGGACAACTTGTGGGAACATGGAACTCAGAATATCAAACTTTGATCTCATGCTACTTGAAAACGGAGATTCAGAATCATAAAAGAGAACAGCAGTAAATACATCCTTTTGTGTATTTCGTAAAACTTTTTCAAATGACTCTCCATCCATCTGCAAGAAAACAAAGGGAGTCAAGTGGTGTCAATTATTTCCTTACTAAAACATCAAGCCAAACAAAATTGGAAAGACTTGCAAGTAGCAATGCAATCCCTCTAAAGCTCAAATAAACTTCTTGAATCTTTTTTGGAGAATAGTGCAAAAATGACAGTTTGGTCGCTATTGTGGTAGTTCTTGTGATATAATTAAAATACTATATCATGATGTGGACGATGTTTTGCACTATGTTTTGGATGACACAATGAAAAACTCCGAGTTAAGTTTAATGGAATTTTCCCCTATCAAAGGCACAGGATATGGATCCCTCAAACAAACTTTCTGCTGCACTTACTCCATGCCCCCAACAAACTAACTCTTGCTCCATTTTCTTATTCTCACTTTTATGCCACCAACCAAAAACACCTACTCTTGTGCAACTAAAAACTCTTTGTATGCACGTCAAAACCTAAGTGGATGTTGGTTTATGGACTGATAGTATAAAGTAGCAAGTTTGTGAAGTCAAAGAAATTGATGGAATAGTAGCAGCTACTGAAATAAGCTTTAAAAGAGAAATGATTTAGGTTTAAAGCTTAAACGAAATAGCCAACAAAGGCATGAATAAACGGATGTCAGAACAAATATTATGCCACAGAAGTTAAACGAAACGAAATTTAAAACTCAATTGGGACACAAAAAATGTTTGATGCAAAAACACCCTTTACCATAGAACCTCATGATGCATACAAATGACTCCTTCTGAAAGCACACACACAATATGTACAACCAATCATGGCCATCCATTAATACACTACCAAGTACCAATATGCAAAGGAAATATTAGTCCACATAGAAACACTAGGCGAGGAGGAAATAATTATCATCATTTGGCAAAACCAAAAAACAAAAGCATGCCAAAGTCAACCAATTGATCAATGTGCAACATGGTTCATAAACATGTTCAAGGGTTTCATACATAAGAAAAAAAGGATCCTCACGAGCCATGTCTCAAAATATCACAAGCTTATCAACAATGCCAAAGCATTGATCCCAAGATATAAGGCCGGCTACGTTGACAAAAACAAATCAACATATGAGGTCGTCAATAATTATGCTTCTCCATTTAATTGACTTGTGTAATCTTCACTCGACCTACAAAGGTCATTTTTGGTTGGTGTTGCACACGATAAAACCAATGCACTCAATTCACCTTCATCTCAGTAGCACTATAAGTCCGTACTTACATACTAGCGTCTACAACACCTAATTCATTTCTATATATTTGTATCGAATTGTATCTCTTTGCTTTTGCCCAAACGTTCATCTCCACCTACACACACTTCTATTTTTCTTTTGTTTTTTTCCTATGCTCCCTATATTTCTAACATTCGTACCCATCATTGTAGGAAAATATGGTATCTCAAATGCATGTTAAAATGGATAAGCATTAAATCATTTGTGATTTTGACTCAATAATTAACACTTGAATATTATCATGGTGGCTTGTATAACAAAACTATATTCCTAGTGTTAGGAGACTAATAGATAATTCATAATCCTCCATGATTCAGCTGTGACTGTGACTCAATAATTACATTTTGAATGTTGATAATGGTGGCTTGTATATGTCGGTGAATGAGGGTGCGCATTTATGTTGTGTGGTTGATGCATAAAAACATGTTGATCTGCTTGACTTTGCTGATGTTGTGCTAGGGCCACTTGTAGTGCTAATTTCCCAAGCTCGAACGAGCTGCTTTGACAAAAGGAATGTTGGACGCTTGGAGCTACTTATGCTCGGATGAGCACCAATACAGAGTAGGCAGCTCCACAAAAGCTGGTGAGCTACTGGCTGGAACGATTAACAATGCTTGGGCAGGCATGATCACTGCTCAGACGGGACGGACATCAAGTATGCACGGCCGAGCATCTGATGTGATCCGGTGAGCATTTTAGGCCTTGCTCGTGCTCAATCGCAAGCCCCTAGTTGCCCCTTTTTTAAAGAAAATAAACTTATGTTTATTTAGTACACAAAGAAGTCTCGCTCAATCGAGCATAAAATAAAGAGGGTTCAGACTTGAGAGCCACAAAGCTAGGGTTTAAAATGGTGAGTTCTCATTACAAATAGTTGCGGAATTAGTGAGAGATTCTTGTAATCTCTTATAAGACCGCAATCCCCAATACAATTAACTTTGCTTGTTTCTGTAGGTTTTATATTCTTATGAAAGAATTTTCCAACATCCCAAATGGATTTGTTCTTTTCCATTGTTCTTCATCTCCAATTAATCATTCCTGTTCCTTAACTTCGCAATTGCTCATGCTTTAATTGTGTGGGTAAACATTGATTATTTGATAGCAAAACCCTAAATAATTAGCTTCTAATCATAACAAATAAAAACTCATAATCCTCTCAATAATTTCGCTCCTCAGATCATAATTTCAATGCTTCCGAAACAAACCTAAAAAAAAAAAAAAAAAGAATACCTGAACAGGAAGAGAGGATGGGATCTGAAGAGGACATAGTCGGTGAAGATCGTAGAAGAAGGTATTACTGTTGGTTGGACTATAACGATGACGGATTGATGCAAGAGGAGAATCAACTGATTCCGCCAAAGAAGGCGTCAATAAACACATCACGACGAACAATACCATCACGCCGTGGCCGTGATGCGAATACCCCTTCATTACAAATCCAATTAATTTGAGTTGCAGTTCTTTCCTTCCTTTCTTCCTTCCGATTTTTACCCTACCCAGACGAAATTTTGTGATGAGTCTCTTCTGTATCTGAATCGTTGAACAAGTAGATATCCGGATTTGATTTTGAATTTGAATTTGGTTTTGGATTGCCTTCGAATATTTGATTTTAGGGTTTATATTTGGGCGTTTATTTGAGGGTCACTGTCTTCCCGGTGCCGTATCTGTATTACAATATGAGCCTCTTTGAAGTTGGAACACACACCGGACACTCTGTCGCGTCTCACCACTAATCATACACGTATTTTATTCATGAGAATGATGCTTAATATAAAATCACAAATTCTTTTAATAGACGGTTTTAAATTATTTCTTCTTGATCCGGTTTAATAAAGAAAAATGTAGATTAAGTTACTCGATGATATTATAAATAGCCATTAAAAATACTCGGTGGACACTAAATATTTGTAAGTGCTAAGTAGGCATTTATGGTGATGTAAGTAGGCAGTAAGTATGATGTAAGTATGCATTAAGGAAACTGTGAGTAGGCATTTAAGAACGTTGTAAGTTCTTTCAAAAAAAAAAGGACGTTGTAAGTAGGCATTAAGAATATTGTACATAGTCATTAAGGATATGATAAGTAGACTTTAAGGATGATATAAGGATGATCTAAAAGATTTTCTAATCAAAATGAACTGAATTTTCATACCATTTCTACTATTGAATATTAACTATCAAATGTGTGCAAGTGTTATAATTATCAAGTTGAATAATCATATATGATCTCATAATTAATTCATCAATTTTTTTGAGAGAATAAAATAAGCTTATTATAAAAGAAAATACCTAAAATAAGTTTCGAGAAATTTTAAATTCAAAAATAAGCGCTTCCTTGTCCAAGCTTGAGGTAAGGTACATTCGTTGTTACTAGCACCAAACAAAGAAACTATAGCAAACAAAGAAACCATAGCAAACAAAAGGAGACAATGTCATAGCGTTGGAAGGGGCAAAAAAATAAAATAAAGTTTGTTTGATGTTACTAACAACGAACAAACTTTGCTTTTTTTTTCTTCCAATGCACCTCAATAGTGAACAAAGAATTTTGCTTTTTTTAACCAGTTTCTTTGTTCGCTGTTACTAATAGCGAACATACCTGACCTCATTCTCGGACAAGGAGACACTTATTTTGGAAATTTTTTTTAACAATAAACTTATTCTTTTCAAATTTTCAAATTTCAACCAATCAAATCAAACTGATAAAAAAGAAAAAATCAATTTTTAGCAACCTTAGAAAGTTACCTAACAACAAAATGTGAATTATAAAAACAAAGAGGAAAAATCTTATTACAAGTAGGAGAAAAACCATAAGATTGAGATAATCGAACTCGAAATTGTACAGGAAAACCGTTAATATTGTCAATAATTTATTAAAAGAATCTATAATAATATTAAGGAGAAATTATCCATAATAATTCAACCTTTGTTTAATTGCCCTACAATAATTCCAAGTATTGATAAGAATCTCGATCCTGATCAACAATTCTACGATCCTACGATTCAAAATTAGGCGACCGATCCGGATCGTAGGTAGGATCTTAATGTCGCTATAATCGTACGATCCTACATAGCTTCAAGATTTAAGTGGTAGGATCATAACACGATTCTACGATCCTACGTCTTGCGATCCGATCCTATAAGGGTAGTTTCAATCGTAATTTTTTTTATATAATCCACATTTTACTTATGCATATATATGTTTATGTATATATCCAAACAATTAGTAATTAATATGGATTAAATTCAATTTTTTCTTGATTCACATCTTAAAAAAGATTATTAAAGGTATTCTTTTACAAAGCTTATTTATTGAAATCAAATAAGTATAAATTTAAACCTTATAACTAAAAAAAAACAAATACAATTGAAAATTAGTTATCTAATGCATATTAATGCATATTTGTAGGATCATACGATCCTACGATCCGATTCTACCGATTTCGATCCTACCCCTTCAACGATCCTACGTAGAATCTCGATCCTAACAACCTTGATTCCATGTATTGGGGTCATTATAGGTTAATTAATACTCCATCCTATTCAAAATAATTGTCCACTTTGAGTTTGACACGGATTTTAAGAAAATGATTGTTGGAGTATTTAAGTGATTATAATAATTGAAAAGGTGGTAAGTGAGGTATTTTAAATATTATAAGTTGGGGTAATTGGGGGTATTTAAGTAAAAAATCTTTGCCAAAAATAGAAAGTGGACAATTAAAGTAACTTGACTAAATAAGGAAAGTGGACAATAATTTTGAATAGGAGGGAGTACATGATATTATTCATGGTTAATTAATACGTGATATTATTATATAAAACTCAGACAAAAGTTGGATTATTAAAGACAACTTTTCCTAATATTAATGGTACAAGTTAAATTATTTCTTTGGGGAAAAACAAAATCAAATTAGGCTCGTTAATTTTTAATTTGATTTTGATTCGTAATAAAAAACAACTCAAAGACGGGTGAGCTGTAGGGAGAAGTTATCGTGTTTTCACTTACATTTTTTCGAGTATTTGAGTATTATAAACAATGCATTTTTTTTGGAAAAATTACCGTGAATAATACGACCTTTTATTGATTTTCCTATAATAATACGAACTTTAGATTAACCATGAATAATACAAAGTTTGATGTCATTTTTCCATTAGCATTCGTTTTTACCATTTACCTGTTAAGCAACTTTTTTTTGTTTTTTTAATTATAAATCAATTTACTTACCCAAACTCCCTCAAATGTCTTTAGTGCTCTCTTATTTATCTTTCAACCAAAAAAAAAAAAGAAAGCTTGATTGAAGAAGAAAGGGGAGGATAACCTAGCATTTACTACCAGTTAATAACGAAGCAAATAAGTATTTTGTTTATCTCAATTGCTATCTTTTTACTCAAATTCTTTTACAAACCAAAATTTGGGGTTTTTTTTAACCCAAATTGTACTACAAATTAAAATTATTGTTTACTTTAAAGTTGCGTTTTAAGAGCCAAAATTAACTCAATTTTCAAATTGCTTGATTGTAGTTTTATTAATTCAATAACTTTGAAATTTTAATTTGATGGGTTTTTTAGAAAAAAAGGAGTCAAAGGGTTACAGTATGTTCGTTAGATGTGTACCATCTGTCCATCTCCATAGAGTTAAACATATGATTTCTTTAGTTCAAGAGAGTTGTATAGGAAGATGTTGGGATAAAATGGATAAAACAATAGATAGAAAATAAGAGTTACGTTAAACCCAGTAAGAAAGGAAACTAGTATACTAATTAGAAATTACTAGATATGAAGAAGATGAAGAAATTACTAGATATGAAGAAGATGGTAGATAAATGGTGAAGGGATGATGTTGTACTAATGGTCATAATATGACCAGTTTTACCGGTTATAAACCGGTAAAGAACGTTGATGGTAAAATGACATTAAACTTTGTATTATTCATGGTTAATTCAAAGTTCGTATTATTGTTGGAAATCAGTAAAAAGTCGTATTATTTACGGTAATTTTTTCTTTTTTTTTTTTTTTTTTTTTTTTAAAGAATAACAATGTGTAGATTTCTTTGTAGAACATATAATTTATTTTCATCGATAAGTAAATTTTTTGAGTATTTGAGTATTAATTGTCAATTTTTTTTTTTTCAAAAAACCCAACATAAAAGCTAGTAGTGAATTGTTGGGAGAGATTGTCGTGGGAAACTCACCCGCAAATCGCAATACTTGTAGTCTCGTAGCAGCAGACCAGGAGACTGGAGATGATTCCTAAACTGAAATGGTTTTCTAGGAGTATGTCCGCCATTAATCTCATCCTTCCTGCTGCTTCGAAGTCTAATACTTTCGCTGCTTCCAGTACTTTCTTCAAAAGAACCCTAATCACCAAATCACCATTGAAGAATTCATCTGCATTTCTTGCCATGGATTCACCTTGGTTCCTTTTTCAGCGTCGTGGTGCCAAAGTTATTGGCTCCGAGGTTCGTTCTACTTCCTTGTATAGTATTACTGTATTAGTATTATAGGACTGTAATTGCATATGAAGTTTAGGTTTGCACCGTTTTTGTTTCAGGTTAGAGTAGGGAATATCGTCCAACGTAAAGGTCAGTTGAGTTCATCAAATCCATATTTTGTTAATGATGCATGTATTAACTTGCTATTCTAAATTTCCGGCTGTGGAACATTGCTGTCCTACTGCATCAGGCCGCATTTACCAGGTCTGACTATTAGACCTTCACTTCTGGCACTAGCTACATCTGTTACTGTTATGCTGATTGATGGGGCCTGGGTGGTTGTTTGCTTCAGGTTATAAAAGCACAGCACACGCAGCACGGAAGAGGAGGAGCGTCGATTCAGGTTAGTGTTTGATCTAGAGTATCAGTATCATTAATTAGGTCTTAGTAAATCAATGTTGTCATACATGAGACATCTAGCATATAGGTGATTAGCTATTGACTCCTTTGTCTGATTATATGTTTGCATTGTAGCTAGATGATGCTGATCCATAGTACTACTCCATCCACTGCTTTAATACCCTAAGTGCTGAATAAGTTTTTTGAATTTGAATGTTCTGTTTACTCATCCCTGATGTGGTAATACTTCATATAGAAAGCTCTCCCTTCTACTTTGAGATTTTTCTCAACGTGTGAGGATTAAGAACAAGGATTTTGTTGTGTATCAGGTAGAGCTTCGTGATGTCGATAGTGGAAACAAAGTAACTGAAAGATTCCGCACCGATGAAGCCATTGAGAGTATGTGCATAGCTTGTGTTTTTTAACAACTCTTATGTGTCTTCTGTTAACCCGTCAAGCATCTGTTATCCCTCACCCTGAAAATAGCTTTTGAATTATTTCTTATTTGTCTTGTGGGTCTAGTTGCTGGATCACCTTCGTGCAAAAGAAAAAGATTATATGGTTTGTGATAACTCAGTCTTGTAGATATGTCAAACCCATCTATATGCGAAGTCTATATTCTTTTCTTCACTATTATATCTTTGAAGGTAAATATCACGTGTAGAGGCGAAGCAAAGAATGTGGAGGCCCTATTCTGTTTCTAAAATGGAGCCCTTTTTCCTAATACGAAAAAAATCTTAAAAAGTTATTGATGCAAGAATGAATAAAAATTCAACTCAATGACAATTATATTCACATTTATTTTGTACCTTTTTTAACTAATATTTGATTCAATTTCCAAAATTTTCTCATTAGCGTTAGAATATGTAAATCTATTACTTATTTGCACCCAATATACGAAAGTAATTGCTAATTTTATATTCATGTTAAATCAATAGCAATAAGAATACTTTTGGAACATTAAAATGATATTTTAAATAAGTCTTACCATCATATTATACATTGTCCGGAAGGCTTTTTGATTATCAATTTGCAAGCATCCGACTTTGTTCCCCTCATTCCTCCTCTGCCATTAACAAATATTACTGAATAGTATCAAAATAACCAGAAAAATAAATTAAATTAAGATATCAATTCGAATCCAATTTCCAAAGAAACCACGAGATTCAAATAATAAAACAAAGTACTTAGTTCTAGAAGCTGTTACTCTCTTTATTTTAAAGAAAATAAAAAGCAAAAGAATGCAATGAGTTATGAGTTTGCATACATGTAGGTGTCTGTTGGTGAGTGGTGGAGTCTATACTAGGTGTTCTAATGCAAAAGTAAATGTTTTTCTCTTCAATATAAAAAGGTTATTTGCAAATGTCGAGGTTGGATTGGAGATTTATCAACATTTGATTCCACTTGCTGTAGATTTACTGTATAATGTTCATAGTGGAGTCTATTTTTTAATGGTTTGATTTGAACATTTTAACCTATTTGATATGTTTCATTGTTGGATTGCAATCTTATGAAATATACAATGTTTATGAAATGGAGAAGGCAAAACAAGTTGGATAGATTTCTTATTATCCTTTTATACTAGAGATTTATAAGGTGAATAGTTTGGTTTCAAACATGGATTAGACTGCCAAGATGTGCATATAATTAAAATATATTGTTGTCTTAAGAGAAAAATGGCCAAATGTAATGTGCTTGTGTTAAGTGTTGCATGAGCATGATCATGCACTCTTCTTTGTATGTGCAAGTAGTTTTATTTATTCTAATATTCAGATCCATGATTAGATGATGATTTACTTTGCATAACTTGGAGGGTATGGTGTTTTTCACTTGTTATTTGGGAAAGCTGTAAATAAGGTTGTGTGAATGAAGGTTAATGGAGAATTAATCTACGATATTATATTTTCCCTCTACTCATTGGAAGACTTTGCATAAAGCCAATGTAATGTACATATTGTAGGACTTTCTTTCTAGTGAGTTTTAGTCATTTAAATCGAATTCGAATTGAACTTTTAGTAAAACATTTTTCATGGGTGTAAAACTCATTTATGGTTTTCTTTGTCTTATTTCCATTTCTATTTTTTTGGCCAATTCAAGATTTCAGAGGACAATAGCTTTTAGAAATTTAATGAAGTGCATTTGTTGCAGTGGTATTTGTTGAAGAAAAATCTTTCCAATATTTATACTCAGAGGAAAATATGATAGTCTTAACAGAGTGAGTGTGCTTTTTTCCCTTTTTGGCGTTCTTATCACATCTGGTTGGTACTAACTATTATACATTATATAAATTTAATTTCCTAACCTGCTCTGTTGTATGTGGTTTGATCAGCCCTGAAACTTTTGAACAGATAGAAGTGTCGAAGGAATTGTTAGGAAAAACTGCTGTCTACTTGAAAGGTCTTACTTATATGCTAGTTTAAACATTGTTGTATTCCTTGTACTATTATTTATTCATTTATTTATTTTTAATTGGAAAAATTGTTTCTAAAAAGCCAATATTTTTACCATCTGCAAATAAAGAGTCAACGTTTCATTTATTCAATAAAAATACAACCTTTGTCTCATTTTTGCAAATAAAGGGATAGCAGGTAAGTTTTCAACTCTAAATCTATTGAATAAATGAAACGTTGACTCTTTATTTGCGAAAATGAGACAAAGGTTGTATTTTTATTGAATAAATGAAATGTTGACTCTTTATTTGCAGATGGCCAAAAGGTTGGCTTTTTAGAAACAATTTTCCTTTTTAATTTATTAGTATGAGCATTTTTTGGCAGTTGCTAATCAAATTTCTTGATAGCAGTTAGTTCAGTGAATTATTTCAAGATAGTTGATTACTAGTATACTAAAGTTTTTAAGATAGCATCTCTTTCCAGCATCTGTTATAGTGTAGTTGTACTTTCAAAGCCCTCTATGTTCCTCAAACTAAACTAGGGACATGCATCACCATTCTAATATGCTCTTAAAATGTGGCTCATGGTAGAGATAGAACATTTTAAAATATAGAATGAAGCAAACTTAGGTCACTATTATACACGAATTATTAACTTCTGTGTTTTGTCATATTAGCGAGTCATAGTGAAGAAACGGTTTCGGTCCCAATTTTGGTATCGATCATGTTGATGCGATAACAGGGTTAATGTAGTTGTCGTATTGCAATAACTCAGTCAAGATCATGAGATATTCCTTGAACTGGCCTAAAGCATGTTTTTTTTACAGCTTTGTGATGTGGGTAGTATTGATTTGGTAGAGTTGAAAATTTTTGCAACATGGCCAACACCATACAATATGCCCTTGTTTATGCACTATGCTTAAAAATTATCAAACTTCTTTTGTATGAAATCAAGTAGTGAACCTTTGAGAAAACAAGGGAGGGAAGCTCAGAGGAAATATATTCAATGATCTTGGAAAAACTATGAAGGCTTTTAGAGAGTTAAAGGGATAGGCATCTGATATTAGCTACAATTTTTCTTTTGGAAAGGACTATTAAGGAAGCCTATTGTTTCCCTTGTTTATTATGGTACCTATCTGCTCGACTATATGCAAAACTTCTGAAGTAAAAAGCTCTTTATTCAGTTCTAAAGATCATAACTAAAATTTCATACCATTTCTAATTTTCCATTCAAATGATGCAGATGATATGACAATCAAAGTTCAGTATTACGATGGGAGACCAATGTCTGCCACAGTACCTACTCGTGTCACTTGTACTGTTGTTGATGCGCGACCTCCTATGAAGGGGCTCTCCGTTAATCCTCAGTATGTTCTTGCTGATCTATTCTTTTCTTTTCATTTTTTTATTAATCTATTTTCCCAATAAATTTAATGTCCTTTTTTGTAGTCTTGTGTCTTTTGTCTTGTATACAGATCTTCGTGTTTGACAAATAGTATAATTCAGGGTTTGAGTTCATTCACTAGGAAAAATTGGGTCTCTTTGTTGTCTGCTTGTTTTTCTTTCTGTTTGTGCAATTATACTTTTGGCATTAGAATTCTAGAGTAACTAGGATAATGTAGCATTTAACGTTTGGTGGTATCGGAGAGTATTTTAAGTTCCCTATGTTAAGTTTATTCTTTTGCTTGTTATTTTATGCTAATGCCTTTTTCTTTTGCAGGTATAAAAAGGTTTTGCTGGACAACGGCCTGATTATTCTAGTGAGTAATTTATATTGTTTCTGTAGATCAAATGATTATTTATGTGACGACGTTTGGGCGTTTGTTCTACAACTTGATCAAAGCACACAAAATATTTCAATCACATAAAGAGACTTCATATACCAAATTTAACAATATAAAATTATACCAATGTCAAGTATCTAATGTCAAAATATCTTATATTTCTATTAGATCCAATGCCAGGTATCAGGGTGATTAGATTGCTCTTTGTGTCTGTCTTAGTGCGGTTATAATGATTTTTTATCTCGCCAATCCCTACATCAGTCCAATGAGGTTTATATTGGGCACTGCAGTTTACTCAACAGCTCATGCTTGAGCCTAATTTGTTAATCTTGTTCATGATAGTTGTTCATTGGACACATGCTTTCCTGATTTTGTTATATCTGGTATCATTTGGAGTTTGGCATATGCTGAAGTGGCTTCGTAGCTTGAAATGAATTCTTAACTGTGGTTTCGGGACTAAGGAAGCTCTTATGGATGATAACCTTAATACCAGTCAATATTTCCTTGATACTTCAGCTGGATACATGAATAAGATCATATGACTCCCCAATTTTGTGGTTGTGGGATTAGTAGCCTACTTGTTGTTGGGTATCCTTGCTGTTTCGGCCACTTCTGCAACTTTTAAGTCATTGTTGATAGCCTGTGTAGGTCACTTGTGACATATCTTATACTTCATTCGGTTCTAAGACTCAGCATTTATTATTTTTAGCCACGCTTGAGCAAACAATTCTATTAATACCAAGTTTATAAAAATAGAATGGTGATGTTCATCTTGATTAATGTTTTCAATTTTTTTTAAATAATTTTAATTTATACATAATCAAATATATTAATGATCATAGTATGCTTGAAAAGTCTAACATTCAAGTATCTAAAATTGGAGGAAATACATTATATTGTTCCCTCGTCTTTCCCTGATACATTGACAATGTATTGATGGTAGGCAGCTCTCGTGAATAATTTTTTTGTCTCATGTCTTAAAATATTTGTTATTTTGAGAAAGATGCAATAATTTTTATGAAGTGTCAAAATGTATTTAATTGTTACAATTCAAAATTTATCCTACTCTTCTCTTTTTATCCACCTTACAACTCATCTAACAAAAATATTTTTAATCAACATAGAATGAATTATTTGCTAACTCCTTCACTTTGTACAACAGCTTGGTTGCACTGCTTGTCACCAACATCCCATTAAGAGACTATTTACACCAATATATCATAAGAAATATCTGGGCTTACATCTTATGATGGGTGAAATGCAAGTGTAGGGGGAAGACTTAGATTGCTCAATATTCCCTTAAGTTGGGGGACCAAGGCTGCACATTTTTGTTGAATGACATATTAGTTTAATAGCACACATTTTGACTAGAATTGTTGATGATGGGTCGGGTAGGAAATATGTCAACGACTAGGATGCCAACTGCCAAGGATACTAAAACAATTGGGTCAATTTTGAATGGCTTGTGTAACTTAAGAATTAAGATATATGGCTCATGTATCTTTTAAAGTTATTCTACACTTATTTGCCAAAAAGAAAGTTATTGTATGAGCGTATTGTATTCTTTCCATTAATTTGCTGTCTTTATAAACCATTTTGCAACCAATTCCCTTTCTTTTTCTCTTCGTATTAATCTCATTGTTCTAGGGACTCATTTATAATGCTTTTTATGAATTTGTGAATCTAGGCACCTCCTTTCATTGTGACGGGTGATGCAATCGTTGTCAGTACATTAGATGATTCATATATTACCAGGTATACATTGCCGACACTCAGCATGTGCTCAAATTTGTCATAGTATTCTTAGGCACAATAATTTTTTTTTGTTCTAAGCAGCTACCTTTATTTAAATTTGAATACCATGTCTAGTTGCTAGATTCTTACGACCTCTTTCTGCCTGAGAAGAATGTTTCTAATTGACTAAATCATGGACTAGGTTTTGTCATTCCCTACTTATTTTAGCTCAGTTTCATTCAAATCAGTTCCGCCCATTACTTTCACCCTCATTTTCACTACTCTTTTATAGTTGTATCCAGTAAAGTCCTGTCCAATTTAGTTGTGGAATATAGGTTCTAAAGGAAACATTTTGTGGGAAAATATGACTTCATAACAGGTTCTTTTTAAACTTCATAAAAATGTAGAGATTTTCAATTTTATATAGGCTTTATATGCATATTCATAAAATAAGGGCCATTGCCATTGGAACTAATATTTCGGAAGTTGGGAAGTTGGATACATCTAATATAGAAAGGACGGTATATAGCTTAGAGTGAGTAATACGTGAGTGTCTCACCTTGCAATAGCGTTAGTTATAGGTTGCCAATAAACTTTTGAACATAGTGCAAAAATTAGGTGACGATCGCGGTTGTGTTGGACACGATGATGCGGTTGTGTTAAGAGGCGTAATGCGTTTGTCGTATTGCCAAACTTCGGCCTAAACCATGAAATATCGCTTGAAACGTCCTACAATGCGGTTTTGCTACACTTTTATGATGGGGGTAACACCAGCTCGGTAAATTTGAAAACCTTTATGACGCGATCGAGATGATACAATCGACCTTGTTTATGCACTACGCTTTTGAGAGCATTAGCTCACATAAATATATATAGAACTGCAGTCCAAAATGCTGCTTTCTCTTAGAGATAGATATGAGTGTAGGAAATTGTACTTTGGGATAGTAGCAATGGCAAGGTTTTATGTGTTTGTAAGTAAATGCAAGGAAGTCCTGTTTCCCACAAAATGTGGATGTAAACTTTCTGCTACTATTAGCCTTTGGGCACTTATAAATACAAAATGTTCTTTGAATGTGCTGATTTTAGGCGTCTAGATACATTAGTTTGCAATTTCAAGCACAAGGTTTCTACTTGCCTCTTCCAATTGTTTGTGTGCGTCTTTGTACGTGTATTTATAAGAAAAAAAAAATCAATATTGATGTCAAGAAATACGTTTGTAAGGAAGGTTTGAAGGCTTTTTTTGTGGGGATGATTCTGATTTTTGTTTCTGTTTTGCAGGGCAAAGTAAGAATTTATACTGGTTAATGTTTGGGTTACAAAGTTTACTAGGCAAGGAGATTTGCTGTGCAGATTTTTGAAAAACTGCAGCCTTTCATGAGATTTTAAGAATTCAACATGAGACTGTTGCTGCTGGTTGTTGCTGCTCTTTGCATGGTAAAACAGAAATCTTAACTGCTTGAAATTTACTTACAAAATGTTGAACATGTCTTTAGAGCCTATAGGAGCATAATTTAATTGAATATTTTGCGAGATTTACAACCAGAAGGCTGTCTATTTCTTTCTGTTGGTTTCAGAAATTACTGTTTGAACTTTTGTCGCCATTTTTGGTATTCAATTGTGATGATTGAACTTTCAAGTTATCCATAAATAAAACATGGTTGGTACGTTACAGTCAATGCTAACATCTTTGCATTTATTAAGTATATGAACACAAAGAGATGCAGCTCTGTAAGAATTCACATCGTTGTGAGCTTCAAGATGCATTATCCTCGCGACTTGAAGCGTGTTGTATGATAATCCTAAAATATAGATTTTGTTGAAAGGACCAAGTTACAAATTTGGGCGAGATCTGTGTTTCTAGAATCCTATAATGATTTTGATGCACCACATGATAGATGATGAATCACTAGCAAAAGATCCAGGAACAGCGAGGCGGGACATTGAAGTTCTTTTGACAGTTACAATCCCACAGAAGCCTCAAACTTCTGGATTTGATGCAGGAAAATCAATGTCAACTGCAAAAATTACACAAAGAAGCGATCATTTCAGCAAAGATACTTTCAGAAAGCACGGAAACACTGACGTCTAGGAAAAACTCGAGAAGCACTAGCACTCACCATTGCGTGGGGTGCAATTCTAACACAATAAACAGGGAATCCTGTATAGAATTTGAAAGGTCCCCCAGACTTCAACGTCTTCATGGCACAATCTAATGGACCGGTATACGGATACTTCCCCTCCGCATCAGGCTGCATTTTCTGAATTTGTGTTTTCACATAGTCGAATGGCAAACTGCTAGCTGAAGCAAAAAATCCAGATACTGCACTGGCTCCTGTATCCATAGAATTCAACCATGAGCATGACTTCCTCTCTTTTCTTGCCAAAACTAGACTACTAAATAAGATGAGTAATCTACCTAAGACAGTGGCAGTTTCTCCAACACCAAGAGAATCTCGGAAAAATTCGACACTTTGATCATATGATGCGAGCATGCCCATGTTAAGAGCCATGGCTCGGACAACAGTAGGACCAGCTCCTTTCCAGAGAGCCAACACACCTTCATCAGCAACAATACGGAAAAGTGCATGGAACGCGTTTTTGTAATGACGCCTTTGTGCCAATGGTAAGGTTGCATCGGCTTGCATGCGGATCAGTGCAAGATCCGCTGGACTCCCGATACAAGCTCCTATTGCTCCGGCAGTCAACCCACACTATGCTTTTTGATACAAAGGTAGAGGCTTTCCTTCATTGGCAGCAATAGCTTTGTTTGTTAACATCCTATAATATATCAACAAAAGAACACTCTTGAGCAAAGGCGAACGTCATCGATACTCAAAAGAGAAATCAATTACAGAAGACGGTAGCTACTACGAGAGAATTACCTGAAAGATCCAAGACGAGCGGTTGTATAAGTAGCTTGCCGGAGCAAACCTGCCGAGAGACCCTGCAGTCTCCCAAGTTATATAAATGTGAGGCATTCATTTAGGGACAAACTTCTCTGAGTTATTGGCAAATATGCTAATGTTATGATCCTTTGATAGTGCTACGGTTACATACATAGAAACCTCAGTGTGTTTAGATAAAGAAAGACGAAAATAAAGGCGAGGAAAGGAAAGAGAAATGAGCTTTTCTCTCAAGTTCCATCTATATAACAACACTTCAATTTCTTCCCTTTCAAATTCATTTACATTTCAATCCAAACAATCATTTCCTTCCATCCATACAAAACATTCCAATAATTTTTGGCAATTTATACCCCTGAGCTCATTTTGTTCCTATTGCAAATCATACAAACATGGTATGTTTCGTCTCTTTTTAATAGGTAAACTTCTCTCATAAAGTACTATTTAAGAAACAACTATCCTTTATCTCTACTTATAGTGATTGGACTATTTAGCCCGTATAAAAGACGCAAGTGAGATTGCCTTTTGTAACAATTTACTCTCACAGTCCTTCACAATTTGCACCACTATTGATTTTAATTGCCCACTGATTTTGTATTATTTTCTTTTTTGGATACGTTCTTTTAGTCTCGATCCATAAACTTATATTCTTCTCCATCTTAAACATATATTTTCCGATTTAATTCTCCTTTCAACTAAATTTCACCTATTTTACCTATTTTACGACATATGTAAAATGAGAGGAACATAGAGAGTATATTAAAAGAAAGGGACTTTAAAGTTGAAAAAAAGACATATCATTACTCTTGTCATGAGGAGGTCGCGATAGGAGGGAGCCACCCAACTAAGTACTAAATTTGGTAGTTGGAAAGAATCAAAATTATAAAAAGGAATTAAATAAAACTATAATCAACCTTGTAGAAAGCAGAAAGACCTTCATCACGAAGCATGTTCTTTGTGACTTGCATTGCTGACCCCTGTCCCAGTTGAATTCTCACCTTTAAATAAAACCAAACTAATTAATTCATCAGAAATTATCTAAATTACAAAAATTATTAATCTTCCATTTGACAAATTTTCTTTCTGTTACTCTAGTTTCGCTATATTTAACTTATTTTTTTTAAATACAGTGTAGCAAAATTAACACATAAAATTGTCAAAGAACCAATTCAACCAAAAACTTAAGCTGATGGTTAAGGCCCATAGTTATATACTCTTACACACCCTTTCCCACGAGAGCCCATTGGGCTAGAAGTGTGGATGCGCACAAGCACTGAATTTCCACTTTAAATAAAGGATGATTGAGATTTGAACCCGTGACCTCATGTTACGTTGGCTTCTGATACCATGTCAAGAAGCCCCAGGTTATGTTATATACTCTTAACAAAAAAAAATAAGGATTCAATAAAAAAGGTACCTTGACCATGTCAATGGGTTGAATGACACAAGTAGCAAGCATACCAGAAGCACCTCCATTTACAAAAGTCTTGGTTGTGTTCCATACTGATGATGTTATTTTCTTCTCCTCTTTTTGCTCCCCCATTTATTTATTTATTTTTTATTTTTTTTAGTTTTCTTTGATCAATTATATATACTTCTCATACAAAAGATTTAAATAAAAAATAAATAAATGAACTGTTTTCTAAATATCATAAAGAAACAAAAGAGTAAAGCAGAGTATAAGCAAAAGGAAAGAGCAGTACAAGCTTCACTATTCAATAACAAATATGTGTACAAACAAGAAGAATCCCTCACCTGAATTTAACACCTCAACCTTAATAAATAGTGCTTTCACACTTGGCAACATATTACATTACAAGTTTGAAGTTTCAACTGTATATTCACATGTACTCTACTCATCGTCATCATACCCAATATCCCGCTCAAGGTAAGGTCTGGGTGAAGTAAGTGATAAATAATCCATACTCGTACTCTCTTTAAAAAAGCACAAATTCTTGTAAGAGATGGTCTCTTTGAAAGTCTATCTCTTATTGGATTGACCCATAAAAATAATGTGATGTAAGAGTACAAAGTAAGTTTTGATGGACAGGACATGAGAGACGTCTCTCAGAAAGACGGTCTCTCAAAAGACTAGCTGTTAAAAGAGAACTCGAGGAAAATGGTCTATATTTTTACCCCTAAGAGGCAAACACATGTACTCTTCTGTCTCTTTGAATTCGTTACAATTTTAATTTTCGCCTATTTCTTTCATTTTGTAACTTTTTATGTTATGTAGTGTTTCCTTTACTTTTTTAATGGTCTCACTTTTTATAAATCAACCACACAATTAATCGTATTTATCACTTTCTTAATTCATATGCTGTTAACGTGTGTTGCATTCTCTTGGCGATAGAGGGAGTATCGTTGCTATATGTCTCATTTATGAGATTGTATGCTTGTTAATATATTCCCTCTATTTTAATGACTTTATCCTATTTTATTTGGGTACGTTTGTTAAGATATATTAACACTACAACATAATTTGCTTTTAGTGAGATATATTTAGCATCATCATCATCATCATCATCTTACCCAGTATATCCCGCTCATAGAAAACTATGGGCAGAGTCTGTGGAGGGAAGGACGGCGACAACTCATACCAGTAAAGGAGAACACTGCCAAAAAAGAAGTCGCCCGGCTCCAGAAAGATAGAGATACGTACTTGCCACGCGAGGTGAAAAACAATGCATAATAAATGATCCAAAAACTTTTTGCGACATAGGATCTAGTGACATTTCTCACAAATACCACAATAGACTATAAAAATTACATATGTTACTAAAGACCAAATAAAGTGTCGCTAAAACACTTTATGGTGAAACATTAAATGAAAACCAATAATTATTACATTAAAAATATGAATTAGTGACATTTTTTTAATGCCAGAAAATCTAATGTCGTAAAAAGTTAAACTTGTTGTAGTGTAAAGTCTTAATATCTCTAATGGTGCATAGCTAAAAATTTTAAAAAGTAGATATTAATAATCTTTGCGTTGAGAGACGAATCAAACAAGTATTCCACTTGACTATGTTTTAATTTATAGATTAAGGCTAAAATACAAATTAAGAATAAATTGTGGATAGTGTCAAACAATCAAATGGAAAAAGTCACTGAAACGGAGGTAATACTATTTTAGTTCTTAATATCTTTAGGTGTATATTCTTAAAAATTATAAAAAGCTGATATTAATAAAATTTACGTTGAAATGAATCAAATAAAAACTCATTTTACTATTTCTATTATTTATAGATTAAAAATAAAATACAAACTAAAAGCAATTGATAAATAATATTAAATCTCAAGTGGGATTAATAGCAAAGATTTGAGAGTATATTTAATTTTAATTATCTTATATTAGTTTAATTTTTGTTTTAGATGTTCTTGTTTATTTGGTATTATAAGTCAACATTACAAAAAATTATGGTTTTGAGTCTCACCCGATCCTCAATTCTAGTATTGTATTTTTACTTATAGGGGTCTTTGACGGTTTACGAGGTGATCGATCGCATAAGGCCCTCACTTTCTCCGTAAATATAAATAAGTTAATCAAAAAAAGAAATATGTTCAATTAATTAATAAAATAAATATATTTACTATAAATAATGTTCAACAATATCATCAACCACTTCTCTTTTACCAATGCTAAATAAGTCAAAAATTTACAACTAAGGGTGGTAAAATTCTACTTCTATCACCCCCTTCCTATTAGGCTAAATGTAAAGGCATTAATTACTTGCCAACCTTTGTTGAATTTTGGAGCACTTCTAGTAGTATAAATAGGTTGCTCATCACTTGCATTTTGATCATCCCACCATAACATCCTTAAGTGGTAAAGCAAAAGTGAGAGCAATATTTTAGAGTGTGTTGTAGTAAGTGTAAGAGTGAGCTACTACAAGATAGTAGTAGTATATTGTATTCTTATATGTTTCTAGTGCTATTAATATTACTTTAAGCATTAGTTGTTCAATACCACTCTAATTTTTATCATCCTCATTATTATTTTGCTATCCCTTCCACATAAATATACCCCGAAATTCTCTACAATTGGTATCAGAGCCAAACGGTCTATTGTGGGACTCAATTTGGTTAATTATCAGTCAGGGACTGGTAAAATTAGTCAAAATAATTTTGGCTACCCGAGTGATCAAGTGATCACATTGAAAATCCATTTGTGTGCAATCTGGGATTGTGAAGTTTTTGGTGAGAGACCAAACTTACTTATTACGTGAGAGACGTAACCAAGTCACAAATGGCGGATATTGCTAGTACATCTGGTAATATGGAGAAACTCAACAATAATAATTACACTACGTGGAGCATACGTATGCAATTTTATTTGTTGGGTCAAGACCTTTGGGGTATAGTCGGTGGTGGTGATACCACGGTACCAACCGATGTAGAAGAGTCAAAGAAATGGAAGATTAAAGCCGGAAAGGCGATGTACGTGTTGGCAGCAACTGTTGAAGACGAGTTGTTGCATCGCATCAAGGATGCGAAGACACCCAAGGAGGCGTAGGACACATTGTCAGGGTTGTTCTCAAAAAAGAACGATGCTCAACTCCAGATGCTAGAGAATGAGCTAATGTCAATCCAACAAAATAAATTGACGGTGAACCAATATTTCACTAAAGTCAAGACTTTGTGTGAGCAAATCACAAAGTTGGATCCGGAGAATCCGATCACGGAGACTAGGATGCGAAGGATCATTGTGCGTGGCTTGAAGCCGAGTCTTAATGGTCTTGTCACGGCCATTCGAGGTTGGGCTACACAACCAACTCTAATTGAGTTTGAAAATGTGTTAGCTAATCAGGAAGCTCTAGATAAACAAATGTCTGGAATTTCTATCAAAGATGAAGAGACTGCTCTATTTGGAAACAAAAATCCAAATAAGTGTGGTGAGAAGATTCGTCAGTCGAGTAATCCATTACCTGACAAGTCAAATCAAATGTCAGGAGGATTTCGGAAAGGACGAGGAAAAGGAGGCTACCATCAAGGGGGAGCTCGAGATCGACAAGAAAATCATAAAAATAAGATCCGGACACGACGAGAGGTTGTGTGCTACAAGTGTAATAAAAGGGGACATTATGCTCGAGAATGCTGGTCTAAGTCAGTAGAAGGGAATGCTGCAACTTCGGTAGAGCCAGAAAGTCGAAGCGAAAAAGAATGGGATTTTCAAGCTTCCTATGCCGTTGAAGAGTCTAGTTCAAAATATGAACTAGATGTGGAAGAACAGTCTTTCGACATGATGGTTGTGTCAACGTGCAACACCGAGCGAAAGGAAATTGCATTTGCCACAACAAATGATAAGATGATCAATTACAAGGATGATTGGATCATCGACTCTGGTTGTTCGAATCACATGACTGGAGATAAAGAAAAGTTTGTGAGCATGTCCGAGTATAAGCGTGGTCGAGTTGTTATTACAGCAAACAACTCAGAGTTGCCAATTACTCATATTGGCAAAGCGGTTGTAACTCTGCGATTCAGTAACAAGCAAGTTCAGCTGGATAATGTCTACCATGTTCCAGGTATGATAAAGAATTTATTGTCAGTATCACAACTGACTGCCTCAGGAAACTATGTGCTCTTTGGACCTCGAGATGTAAAGGTGTACCAGAATTTGGAGGATAGTTCAACACCAATATTGGAGGGACAACGTTTGGAATCTGCCTACGTTATGTCTGCTCAAACAGCATATATAGACAAGACAAGGAAGAATGAGACAGCTGACTTGTGGCATGCACGCTTGGGTCACGTGAGCTATACCAAGCTAAAAGTGATGATGAAGAAATCGATGCTCAAGGGTCTTCCTGAATTGGATGTCAAGGAAGATATAATTTGTGCCGGATGTCAATTCGGTAAAGCACACCAACTGCCATATGAAGACTCAAAGTTTAAGTCTCAGGCACCTCTAGAACTTGTTCACTCAGACGTATTTGGGCCGGTCAAGCAACATTCAGTAAGTGGTCTACGATATATGATCACCTTCATAGATGATTATTCTAGATATGTCTGGGTAGACTTCATGAAGGAGAAATCAGAAGCATTCAGCAAGTTCCAGCAGTTCAAGGAAGCAGTGGAAAAAGAAGTTGGTAGAAAAGTGCAATGTCTAAGAACAAACAATGGGGGAGAGTATACATCAGCTGAATTCTCTCAATATTTGCAAGATTGCAAAATACGACGCCAGCTCACTTGTCCAAACACTCCACAACAAAATGGTGTAGCAGAGAGAAAGAATCGACACCTAGCAGAGACATGTAGAAGCATGCTACATGCGAAAAACGTGCCACCACGTTTTTGGGTCGAATGCATGAAAACAGCAACACATGTGACAAACAGGCTACCACAAGCGAGGCTAGAGTTTGTCTCCCCGTACGAGAAGTTGTGGAAGATAAAGCCAGTAGTTAGCCATTTTTGAGTTTTCGGATGTGTATGCTATGTGTTCATTCCTGAGCACCTACGCAGCAAATTTGACAAGAAGGCGATCAGATGTATCTTTGTGAGATATGATGATCAGAGGAAAGGTTGGAAATGTTGTGATCCAACCACAAATAAGTGTCATGTGTCAAGAAATGTGGTGTTTGATGAAGCATCATCTTGGTGGTCACCACAAGCTGTATTATTGCCAGACTCAAAGGAGATCGAGGAAAAGCTTCTTGAGAAAATGGAGGATCAACCTAGTCAAGATGGTGAGCTAGAAGGTGAAAGTTCTCAAATTTCACCAAAAGCAAAAAAGAAAAGTCCATGGAAGACGGGAGCACATCATAGAAGTCCTGAAGAAGAAAGGCCAAGTCAGATAGAAGATCTCGAAGAAGAGGAACCTCATCTAGTCCTGCGTAGATCGATGAGACCTCGAAAGCCAAATTCGAAATATGCTAATTCTGCAATGGTTGAGGATGTCAAAGAGCCAACTAGCTATGATGAAGCAGCTCGAAGCAAAGATTGGAGGAAAGCCATGGAGGAGGAAATTCAAGCTCTACACCAGAATCAAACTTGGGAGTTAGTACCAACACCCAAGGATGTTCAACCTATTTCCTGTAAATGGGTGTACAAGGTGAAGACTAAACCCGTTGGCTCCATTGAAAGGTACAAGGAGCAACTGGTAGCTCGAGGATTTTCTCAGCAATATGGGTTGGACTATGATGAAACATTTAGTCCAGTGGCAAAGATTACTACAGTACGTGTTTTACTAGCACTTGCGGCTAGTCACTCTTGGAAGCTTTGGCAAATGGATGTTAAGAACGCATTCTTAGATGGTGAACTGGATAGAGACATCTACATGGATCAACCTAAAGGGTTCGAGAGTCAGTCTCATCCAAACTATGTGTGCAAGCTGAAGAAGGCGCTTTACGGTTTGAAGCAAGCACCACGAGCATGGTATGGCAAAATAGCAGAATTCTTGCTACAAAGTGGTTACTCAGTTGCACCAGCTGATTCAAGTTTGTTTGTAAAAGCTCGAGATGAAAAGTTGGCGATAGTTCTTGTTTATGTTGATGATCTCATCATTACCGGAGATGATGAATGGGAGATCCAACAAACACAAGCAAATCTCTCAGTTCGCTTTCAGATGAAAGAGCTTGGAGAACTGAAGCATTTTCTTGGTCTAGAAGTGGAGCGAACCAATGATGGGATATTTCTCTGCCAACAGAAATATGCCCAAGATCTTTTGGATAAATATGGAATGCTTGATTGCAAGCCTATATCAACTCCAATGGAGGTTAATGCAAAATTATGTTCGGCAATAGGAAAGGAGTTAGAAGACGTGACAATGTATAGACAATTGGTAGGAAGTCTGATTTATCTCACGCTAACCTGACCAGATATTACCTATGCGGTTAGTGTGATTAGTCGGTTCATGCAGAAGCCGAAGAAACCTCACTTGGAAGCTATAAAGCGAATATTGAGGTATGTCAAGGGAAGTATTGATTATGGTATCCTTTACCGTAATGATAGAAATTTTGGAGTTGCCGGATATTGTGATGCTGATTATGCTGGAGATCTTGATACACGTCGATCAACTACTAGTTATGTGTTCAACCTGGGTTCTGGAGCAGTTTCATGGTGTAGTAAGAGACAACCAACAGTGTCATTGTCAAGTACGGAAGCAGAGTACCGAGCATCAGCGATGGCAACACAAGAATGTGTATGGCTCACCCAGCTACTAAAGGATTTTCATCAGCCTGTTGACTATGGTGTTAAGTTAAGTTTCGATAATCAGTCAGCTATACGACTAGCTGAAAATCCAGTGTTTCATGCTAGGACTAAGCATGTGGAGGTACACTATCACTTTGTTCGAGAAAAGGTTCTACGAGGTGAAATCCAACTTGAGCAAGTGAAGACAGATGACCAACTTGCTGACATTTTCACAAAGGGTCTTGGAGGACCGAAGTTTGAGAAGTTTCGTAAACAACTTGGTATGACATCAAGGCTTACTCTGAGGGAGAGTGGTTTTTGAGGGGGAGTGTTAAACAATATCATCAACCACTTCTCTTTTACCAATGCTAAATTAGTCAAAAATTTACAACTAAGGGTGGTAAAATTCTACTCCTATCACCCCCTTCCTATTAGGCTAAATGTAAAGGCATTAATTACTTGCCAACCTTTGTTGAATTTTGGAGCACTTCTAGTAGTATAAATAGGGTGCTCATCACTTGCATTTTGATCATCCCACCACAACATCCTTAAGTGGTAAAGCAAAAGTGAGAGCAATATTTTAGAGTGTGTTGTAGTAAGTGTAAGAGTGAGCTACTACAAGATAGTAGTAGTATATTGTATTCTTATATGTTTCTAGTGCTATTAATATTACTTTAAGCATTAGTTGTTCAATACCACTCTAATTTTTATTATCCACATTATTATTTTGCTATCCCTTCCACATAAATATACCCCGAAATTCTCTACAAATAAGACACAAAATAAAAATTTTGTACAGGACCCCCAAAATTTCAAGACGGCTCTGTTTTTACAGTATGATATTGTTCTCGCTCAAGTGCTGATGTAGGTGCAATCACATATTGAGCTACATCCAAGAGCACTTCGTAGGTAATATGGGTTCAGATTTAATTCAAAATTAAAATAATTATCGTTTAGGAGTTAGTTATTTTAGTAAGATATTACTAGTAGTGGGTTAGTCGGTTATTTAACTTTCCATATTTAGCACTAAGTTAGTGGCTTATTTTTAGAAAATTTAGTTATTTGCATCCCTATTTAATCCCTTTGTAACTTTTCATTTACTTCCTCTGGATTTTATTAGTTGCTACAGATAGTGACATCTTGTGAGGAGAAATGTCACTATCTGTAGCAACTATTAAAAACCAGAGGAAGTATATGATAAGAAAAAAACAATACAGTAGTTTTACGTTTATCATTCTATGATACTTACTTTCTTTAATTTTTGCCAACAATATGTACTCAAGCCTTTTAGATTACGTCTTCCTTTGCCATGGTGAGCACATATCTTCAATCTAGTTGCCTTCATGAATTAAGCGTATACTGATAAAGCCCGATAAGATTTTATGCGTTCTTGAGTTCCATCAAAGGACGTCATATTCGGAATTTTAACCTTATTCCTGTTAAGAGTAGCTTAAATTCGAGCAAATATGGAGATTTTGAAGACAAATGTAGCATGTGTTGGTCCGTTTTCTTCAAACTTATCTTGATCAGGCTTATGTGGGTTTTGTTGGGATACATTTTCCCGTCTGGGTGGGATTGTTGATAAGCATGTGCACTCTCTTTTCTCTTAGTGTTAATGAGTGCACGAGCACTTATCTCCCTAGCACGAAGCTTTCGGCTGGTAATTATCTCTCTAGCATCCATGGAAGAGTGTGTCTTTGTCTAATTATAATCTTGACCGCGTTCTTCCTTTTCCAAGTTAGGGTAAGGATCATGTCTCTTAATTTCTCAGTTAGGGTTGGAATGATACAATAATTGTGCTGAGATGTTATGGTGATGACGAGCCTTGGTAGGTTGATGAGAATGTTCTTTTCTAGTTTATTGAGGAGGTGTTAGTAGCTTATGATCTTGAGTAGACGCGGTATTTTCTGACTTTTAGCCGCATCCTCTACATAGTAATTGAGTGGGTTGGGCCTATGGACAAGTGTAGGCCTTCCCTTAAAGAATATTGGACTTGTTTATTTTCAACATTAGGGAATCAAATATCCAGTCAGAATTTCCCTTAAGGCTTAAGTGATATGCTCTTGGAGCTGAACAGTAGGAATGATTGCGGATTCTTGAGATCTTGATGGGTGACAGAATTTGGGTTAGAATTAGGATTAGGAGTTGGAGGATTGAGATTATGGGCATAGCTAAGTTGTTTACTTCAAAAGGGTGATGTCCCGACTAATTAATACAAGCTTGGGTGTTTTTGTTTGGAGGCATGTTTTTCAGTGTTACTCTTCTCCATAGACCGTGCCAAGCTTTTTTGAGTGAAATTTAGTTACAATTTATTTTAAATGGAGGAAGAGATTAGTCTATTATGTCTCCAAGTATAGTCCTACGTCCAAGTATTGGGTTGTCCATTCCAAGTCACGTCCAAGTCTTCGATGCTAGAGGTGATTGAAAATGGTCGAAGAAAGTTGAAGATCGATATTCAAATGAACCTACTAGACAAACAAAGGTTACTATTTACTAACTTGGGGCGACACCCAAGAAGTTTTGTGAGCATTTATAGTCGTTTGCTCTATACCGATATTGAAACTGATCGGAATTTCTTTTCGAACTGATAATCGATGAAACAAACTGATATGTAACCTGAAATTGGGTTCGAATATTTCATTGTCATCTTTAACTTGAGCTTGAACGAGTCATGAACTTTCTTTGACTAAGTTATAAGGATTGGGGCCTTGAACCCAAAACAAATATTGTACATAATTATTCAAATAATCTAATTTAAATATTTTCTCCATTCCATTTTACTTGCAACTTTATCGTTTTTGGAAGTTTCATATTACTTGCAACATTATTATTTTTGGCAAAAATAATCTACTTATTTTATCCTCACTTTATTCCTATCCCACTATTACCATCAATCATACATCATCCCATTAATTATTTAATATACCCACAAGTCACAATCACTATCTACTTATAATAATTTTTTTTATTTCTACCCCACATATCACCATCAATCATACACCATCTCTACTTTTACCATACTAATTTGACGGTCCTTAAAAAATATGTTAAACCCAATTATAGTGCAACTAAAACGACACAGAAGAAGTATATATTTTATAATCTATATTTAACCATATTACGCAATCACATTCTTTATAATTCCTCCAAGATGGTGTCATGATATTATTATAATAAATAAACTGTCCTTTTACAAATTAGTTCCACTTAACACAAATCCAAACAATGTGTACCAACTGATATAAGCTGTAAAATACCTAATAACTTACATCCAACATGCTTCACATCACATGCATCGAATTATTACACTAATTATGAACTGCTCAACAATCCTACCAAAATAAGTACATTATTTTAATTCTTACTAAGTACTTCCTCCCTCCGTTCCATAATACTTGCTACTGATAGTGATATTTTCCCACACAATATGTCACACTTAGTAGCAAGTATTATGGAACGGAGAAAGTACTAAATTTATTGGTCTGTCCCATTCATTACAATTTTAATTTGTCCTGTTCATTTATATTATTTTTATTTTTAACAAAAGGTTCACCTCTTTTATTCTCATCATTCTATTTTAAACAATTTTTTAATTTTATCGGCATAATTTAATTTCATTGGATTCGATTCTCACCTAATTTTTTTGTTTTCTTGATCTACTCTATAGACTATAGTATAATATATAAAAAAGCTCAAAAATTAAAGTACATGCATATGAATTTAACAAGATAAAAAAATGTGCATGCATATACTCAAAAGACTAACGGCCCGTCTTTTGGTAATCGATAATAAATGGTATGAATGAAAATGATTTGTAATGTAAATTCTCATGATATTTATTATGTCATTCTTATAGTAATGAAAGTTTAATCATAGAAATTTTTTTTCACAATTTTCCATTACCACATGTTGGTATTGTATTGAAATGAATTTTGTGAAGAAAATGTGATTGTTGAAGGAGCATAACCATGATCATTAATTTTTTTGTTGGTATTGTAAATATATATATATATATATATATATATATATATATATATATATATATATATATATATATATATATATATAATATATATATATATATATATATATATATATATATATATTAGCCAAGACACTTGCATGAAAATTCGATTCAATAATCATAATGAATAGAGGAAAACAAATTATGTAAACAAACGTTAAAAATAATCTGTTAATTCTTATAATCAATACCTTAATCTTTTAGAATTACGTACTTTTAAAAATTATTGTTGTACTTTCATAAATCATATAAATCATATATATGTATAAAAATTTACTCTACATTAATAATTGTATGTACTTTAATTTTGAAGGCTCCCATGCGTTGGCCCAGTTTAAATAAGAGATTGATTTTAATTTCAAAAAAGAAATAAATAACAAAAAATAAATAAGAGATTGATTTTTGTGAGGTAGTGGGTCCCATTTCTTGCTGGCGCCAAGTGGCGGGCGGGTCCTCCTCTTCACCCGCGATTCTTCTCTTATCCGACAAAAGTGAAATTCATCATAGTAAAAAAAAATTAATAAATAAAATTAATAATCCAACCTTTTACTCAATCGCTATGAATACTCTCACTTTTAAATTATTTTTTAATAATTTAATATTTGTAAAAAAAAATTCTACCACATACCCTATCACTAATAATAGGTAATAATAGGGTATGCTGGTAACAAACTAAAATAAAGGTTGAATTATTCACGGCGGATAAGCAAAAAGTTGGTTTATTAATTGTAAATTTTTCAAAAAAAGCATTTTGGTTAAAAGTAAATTGTGCTATATAAATTCACCTACAAAATTATCATTATTTACTTCTTCATCATGCTCTATTTTTGTTTAAAAAATGTTTTTTTACAATTAAAGTGAGAAAGCACTTCTATTTTTTGTTTCTATTTTAGTATCTAATGTTGGTCGTATAAGACAAGATAGAGACGTTGAAGGTAGGGCCGGCCCTGAGTTTTTGGGGCCCGGGGCGAAATATATTTTGTAGGGCCCTAATTATATATAAAAAATTTAATGTCACGAAAGGAAAATGTATACGAATTAATATAGAATATATAATATAAAATCAGATAAAAATATTCCTACGAGCATTTTTTTATGCAAAAAATTACTAATAACAGTGTCGAAATCAAGAGACTTAGTCATATTTTAATATCTTCAACGTTTTGGCATCATCTTATTAATTCTCAATAAATTAAAAAATTATATTAGAGACTCCTCTTAAAACTATTACTCTTACTGAAATTGTGATGATATGACATCAATGGAGACCTATAACTTCAAAAATTTTAACAAAATTAATACAATATTACTAAGATAACACAAAATTATAAATTATAATCCTCTTTCAATTTTTAAAAGAGAATACATGTAATTCATTGAATTGTGACAATAAAGAAAATTAAAAAAAAAAATCCTAATCCTAACGCATGTATTTTTTTTTATGAATTTCATGTATTTTTTTTTAGTTTTATTGTAATTTTTATAGCAAATATGGGGCCTCTATTTTAAAGGGTTTTCTAACTTTTGGGAGTGGGCCCTGGGCGCAGGCCCACTTCGCCCCCTCACTAGGCCGGCCCTGGTTGAAGGTATTCTATGACACTGTTTCATTGTGAGACAAATCTATACAAGCTACCTAAAGTTAAACTTATAAAGTAGTTAACTAAATAAAAAAAATTCATTAAATTTTAAGAAATGTAAAATTGAGGCAGCCCATATTAGCCTTCTCACGATAATAAAATATTTGTCAATTTTTTAAATTCGGTGAAAATCAAATCTTTATCACACTAAATGAAAAATTATCGTCACAAGGGTAAGCTATTTTTCTTCTCGTTATTATATAATTATGTGCTTGTAATAATTATTGAATGTTACTAGAGCTAGTATAAAATTTGATCTTATGGGTAAAACATTAAACAATAATTATATTATTTTTATTTTTGTTCGAGATTCAAAATTATAATTTGTTCTATAAAACTTATAGAAATACAATTTACATGAGTTTGTTTTATTGTAAAAGTTTAAATTAAACTGTAATTTTAAAATGATATAGTTACAACAGTAGATGTAAATTTTTTTTAAAAAATGAAATTTTGGTGTTTTACTTTTAAAATTCGTAATGTTAAATGAAGATTATTACTCTACAAATTTCTAAGTAATTATTGTTCTTAATAAAAAAATTTTTTATGTCATACTGCAAGACTTACTTCTTATTTTCTCGCTGATGTTTATTAGTTGCTTTTTCATAAATATGAATTTTATATATGTTTAAAAAAATTGTAAAAATAGCTTATCAAATTAAATCAAATCAACTTATAACAAAACAATTATATTTTTCTTATTTTTAAGATCATAAAACCAAACTGTCTTCACTCTTATTTATCATTCTTAATTGTTCATATATACGTACACTGAATACACTGTTACAATAAAATATAAAATTATTTAAGTATCAATAATACTTAATAAAGACACATTGATAAATAGCATAGTAAGTAACTAACTATGTTGTAAGATTCTTGTTCATTAATTTATATCAACATATTATGAGTTAATTAATAAAAAAGAAACCAAAAAAACATTTGTTAGACATTAATAATGTAGGTCTATTTAATAAGATGGGTAAAATAATATAATTGTTTTTATCTAAAAAATGAATGAATAAAAGGAGGTGAGAGTGAAGAGTTATAAGGTGGTGGTGGGTTGGAAATAGGGTGTATAGTGTGCCCACCCACATTCACAAATTGGTCATGACATGTGACTATTCTTATCAATTAAATCAACCCACCATACAAAGAAGAGTTTTAGATTGAAAATCATAATTTTATTAGAAGAAAGTGATATTTATTTTAATTAAAATAAGACTTAACTTATACTTCTTTTGTTATTGAAAATGCGACATAGTTTTATACTAGAGTTAGTATCATTGAGAGATGCACCTTATACACGAGTTAAATAATTCATTTCATATATATTGTAAGAATCACAAATTCTTATAAGAGACGGTCTCTTTGAGAGACTACTTCTAATTGGGTCGGTCCGTTATATATTTTTTAAAATATTGTAATTAGACATTAAAAATGATGTAACTAGACATTTAACATATTGAAAGTAGGATTAAGAATATGGTAAATAAGCATTAAGGATAATGTGAGCAGACATTAAAAATATAATAAGTAGGTATTAATCTTTAAAGAACTGAATTTGAGATATGTCTCTCAAAAAGACAATCTGTTAAAAAACTAGCTATATAAAAATATATACTACTTATTTAAAATTATATCTCACCGTAAAACAATTTATCGGGAGAATAGTTTTTTGAAGTTATTTTGTCCATATACCAAATACAACGGCCAAGGAGAGGGTAAGAGTACAAAATAAAATATCTAATACCTCATAAATCAACATCCTCTTCCGTCGGTTACTACAAGAAAGGAAAGGCCCTAAATTGACGCAATAAACTATCAAATTATCTCCTTACACTTTCATCTTCACTCCACTTTCTCCCTCTATTTGCCCTAGAATTCCCTAGAACAAGAAGAATTTTTTGAAAAATGAGAGAGATTATTAGCATACACATCGGTCAAGCAGGAATTCAAGTCGGAAATTCTTGCTGGGAACTTTATTGCCTTGAACATGGCATTCAACCTGATGGTTTGATGCCTAGGTTTCTCACTTTTCCTCCCTTTTCTGCTTTTGATTCTTTTTGTTTTCTTGCTGTGATTTTTTGGTGTTTTCTAGTGCTGCGGATCAAGATCAACTTATTGTTGAAATGAATTTTAATTTTCAAGCACTTAAATTGTGTTTGTTTAGTGTTTTTGATTTTCTTTTTCATTTTTAAGCACTGAAATTATGTTAATTCTAGCGTTTTTGTGTTGATTTCAACAATTATGTCTTTCGGATGAATTTTGATTTTTAAGCACTACAATCATGTTTTTCTACTGTTTTTTTTTTTTAAATTTTGATTTCATCCTCAAACACTGCAATTATGTTTTCTAGTGTGTTTGAACTCTACTTCTGTTATTGAAAATGCGACATATTTCTCAAAAAATCTTTTATATGAAAATTTAAAATGTTGCATTGGGAGGTGTTGAAAATAAATCTGACGATCTAAAACTTATTTGACTTATTTGACGATCTAGAATTATGTTTTCCTAGTGTTTTTTATTTTGATTTTTACTTGAGAGCAGTAGGACTATGATTTCTAGTGTTTTTTATTTTAATTTGGATCTTTAAGCACTAGAAATATATGATTTTTTTTTCTTTTTTTACTTTTTTGGTTTGTAATTTGCATGATATCCAGATCTCAAACTGAGCTCATTACTATGTAATTGTATTGCAGTGACAGCACAATCGGTGTTGGGCATGATGCTTTTAACACCTTCTTTAGCGAAACTAGTGCTGGAAAGCATGTTCCCCGCGCTGTATTTGTCGATCTTGAACCTACTGTCATTGATGAGGTGCGTACCGGAACCTATCGCCAGCTGTTTCATCCTGAACAGCTTATTTCTGGAAAGGAGGATGCTGCTAATAACTTTGCTAGGGGACATTATACTGGTACTTTTACTTCATCCCCAACTCACATATTTCTACTTTCTTTTTCTACGCAATGCCATTTAAATGCTTTTAAACTAACTTTCTGCTGTTCTTTATTGCAGTTGGAAAGGAAATCGTAGATATATGTCTTGACCGAGTCAGGAAACTAGCTGACAACTGCACTGGTTTACAAGGGTTCTTGGTCTTTAATGCTGTGGGTGGTGGTACTGGTTCTGGCTTGGGTTCCTTGTTGTTGGAACGCTTGTCTGTCGACTATGGAAAGAAGTCTAAGCTTGGATTCACCATTTACCCTTCACCTCAGGTGCTTACTTTTTTATTCCTTGTCCTAATTCTCATTAACTAGGGTGGTTTTGAGTTTGTGCAAGTTACCCCATCTTAGGGTCCTTTTGTATTAAGAGACTTCAAATACTTGTTTACATTAGCTCTCATTACTTTTGCTTTAGTTAAATTTCTTGTTTGTAGGCCCTAAAGTTGTGAAAACATGTAAAATGAACAGGCCCCAAGTATTATGTGTATTTTTGTTCTTCATAAATCAATGCCAAAGATTCTCAGCTTGCTCACTACCATAGACATTTATTGCTTACTCATCATAACTCAACTTTTTGTTTAGTGTTCCCTAGGTGGGTGGTTGATGCCTATTGCCTTGTGTCCACTTTGTTATGCTACCTCTAACTTATCCATGGTTGCAGGTATCCACAGCAGTTGTTGAACCTTACAACAGTGTTCTGTCCACCCATTCCCTGCTTGAACACACTGATGTTGCCGTGCTTTTGGATAATGAAGCTATCTATGATATCTGTCGCAAATCATTGGATATTGAGAGGCCAACCTATACCAACTTGAATCGTTTAATATCTCAGATAATATCATCATTGACAACTTCCTTGAGGTTTGACGGAGCCATAAATGTGGACATTACTGAGTTCCAAACGAACTTGGTACCATATCCACGGATTCACTTCATGCTTTCTTCTTATGCCCCTGTTATCTCTGCTGAGAAAGCATATCATGAGCAGCTTTCCGTCCCTGAGATTACCAATGCCGTTTTTGAGCCCTCTAGCATGATGGCGAAGTGTGACCCAAGGCATGGAAAATACATGGCTTGCTGTCTTATGTATAGAGGAGATGTTGTGCCCAAGGATGTTAATGCCGCTGTTGCGACCATCAAAACCAAGAGGACCGTGCAGTTTGTTGACTGGTAAGACTAAATAATATGCTAAAGCTAATCTGATTTTTTGGATCAAGATACATTAGATGACTTGGTTGATTTTGGATTTTACTGTCCTTGAATGTAGAAAGTTGAATTGGATTCATTATGCCCTGTGATGTTTGTAGGTGTCCAACTGGATTTAAATGCGGTATCAACTATCAACCACCAACAGTTGTTCCTGGGGGTGATCTTGCCAAGGTACAACGAGCTGTGTGCATGATCAGCAACAACACTGCCGTGGCTGAAGTTTTTTCGCGAATTGACCACAAATTTGATCTCATGTACGCCAAGAGGGCATTTGTTCACTGGTACGTTGGTGAAGGTATGGAAGAGGGAGAATTCTCTGAAGCTCGTGAAGATCTGGCTGCCCTCGAGAAAGATTACGAAGAAGTAGGAGCAGAAGGGGTCGACGATGAAGAAGATGAGGATGAATACTGATGTGCATTCTCTATATCTCATCGTGATAGTGATATGTTCACTATCTTTTGTCAAATTTTAATTCTGGAAAGTGTATTCTTCTGTTGGTGTAATGAAATTGTAGAATATTGCCTTTTGTAATGACTAATGAGTAAATTACATGGTTATGCTTGTTGATTGGAATGATTTTGTATGGAATGTAGCATTGTGTCAATGAATTCATTGTTCACTTCTCCCTCTTTGTTTTTCCAGACACTATTCCTTTCCTCCTTACTTTGCGACTCCATCCTCTTGTCATGTTATTGTTCTCCTGATTCTACTTACTAATACGATTGCCATCGGCGAACACATTGTTGGAGGATTTGCATATAATGCTTGGTGGGTAATTCTTCTAATATCATATGGTTTTGGGAAAGGGTGAACCTCATCAAATGTGTATGTAAGTCAACTCTTATTACTCGTGGGTTTGTGGGCCCAAGCGCATTGTTTTCCGTGGATGTGTTCACACGACTAGACTTAGGTGGTGATTATATAATAATTTTTCATGACCCTAACACACATCATGTACAAGTTATGAATCTTAATAACTTCAAACTCTTGACATTTATAAGGAGACACTAATTTGTTGTGATCTCCCAGTAGCTATACATAAGAATCAAATCAAAATTACAACAAAACATGGTTTGACGTAGGAAAATAAAAATGAAGCAAATGCATCAACCAAGACAGAAATTATGATAAAACATTGGCGGATCCCAGGCAAGAGTCATCGGAAGATCAGAGGAGTCGCGAGCACTAAACACGCTCTGCAGATAATCGTTCACTCCATTCATTGCATACAATGATGCTGATATCTGCCTCTCTACCTTGATGCGCTCGAATTCAAGCATTGCTACCTCATTTGCATTATTGTTCACCTGTTGAGCCTCAGGCAATGTTTTCGTAAATACTCCCAAATCGACAGGAATCGGAGGAGGAAATTGCTGCGGAAATGCCCACGAGTAATCAAATTGTCGAGTCATATCAGGCCGGTATTCATTCCCATTAACCATTTGGCTTGTAAAATTGACAGTTTGATTGATAACCACGCTAGAATCAGCAACATTATCAGCTGAAGAGGTAGTAGGAAGAGTTGGACCGAACTGGGGACTATTGATGAGCCTCTTTTTCTGGTTCACGAGGTTTCTGATTCTGCGCGACAAGGCAGAGTTGGTGTTATCGGAAGTGATAAAGTTGGTTCGTGTGTTTGAACCACGAAGGAGACAAGCAGCTTCATCGTAAGCACGAGCAGCCTCTTCAGCTGTGTCGAATGTTCCAAGCCATATCCTTATCTTTTGACTTGTGTTTTTTATTTCAGCAACCCATTTCCCCGAAGGTCTTTGCCTTACCCCTACAAACTTGCTCTTAGCGTTCGATTTGGTTCCCTTGCGACTTCTACTCTTAACCTTAAATTCACTATTTGAATGCGTTATTTGCTGAAACTGAAATTCCATTTCTAGAAAAAAAAAAATCTCTAAAATTAAGGGAATTTTAAAAATTATGAAAAGATTTAAAGCGTTGAATAACAAGAAAACACAAATTTGCTTATATATATATATACATTATGATGAAATACAACCCATTACAGATTAGTCCAAGATAGTGGGAGTCTCGTCTATTACATCTCTTGGTGATAGTTTTAAGTTTCAAAGGGTCAATGAAATAAGTAAAGTATTGATAATAGTCACTTTCTTTGGACCAAAAAACTTCGTGCATTCCTCTTTCTCTATGATTATTAATTATTAATTGAACAAATGACTGTTTCATGTTTGTTCATTATAGTTGTAGTAGAGAAGGTTTGTCATTCGTGCAAACAAGTAGTTAGTAGCCCCACTCTAGGGGCGAATTCAGAATTTAGAATCTACGTCTGTATTAAATCAACTTAATTGTCGTTTTTGTGTTTTACATGTTAGTAGCTTCCAAGACGAAACTAGCCTATCTAATACTTGGATTGATATATGAGGGAGTCCATTTGCAAGGAACATTGTAGTTAAGCCGTAAGCGTGCTTGGTGGGTAGCAATCTTGGTTTGAATGACCTTCTAAAAAGTTTTGTCGGTTATGTATAAGGCTAAAGTGCGCTAAAAAGACTTGTATTTGTTCGGGGGTCGGGGTGTTACACCTAAGATATACTAGTATGAAGTGAACTAAATGCTTGTTTTTTGTATGTCTACTTAAGTAATTGAATATATAAGTTAAGCTTTTGTGTGAATTTTGAAGCTTCAATTATAACTTAAGCTTTTGTGTGAATTAGTGATATTATAATATAATATAACGTATTAAGTTTTTGAATGACACCCCAAGATATCTTATAGTATATTCTATAATTAACCAACTCAACTGTCAATTTTTCAGTGTTAATGTTACATAATTCAATATCCGAGCATAAATTCTCCCCATGACTACCTGCGTCAATCTATTGTCCGTGGGTTGGGCTTAACAATTTTTCCGCAATTAGAAATTAAGGTTTAGCAGCTACTCTTATGAAACATCATCTCTCACTAGGACGATTTCAATACAAGTTCATATTCTCATAATTTATATAAATTGAGCTATAATGCCTATATATAAATACATTTTACGATAAGATCATTTCATACAACAATTTGTGAAGATTTAAGGAGTATACATGTGAGTTAGTGCTCTTATTTTTACAAACTTAAAGCTAAAAGGTGATTGAAAATACACAAATTCTTAAACGGTAGTACAGTCTTATGAAAAAATCATTTTTAATGGACTGACTCATGTTTTAATGGACTGACTCATGTACATTTAGTGTGTTGAATTAATCACTTATTATTTTAAATTGATTACTTATAAAAATGAGTTAGTTATAAAAACATGTCTTATGGTGAGACGGTCTAATATATAAAACAATATAATGAAAATAATATGGAGCCCTCTATAGTTATACTTTCCCTCAAACACAGGTGGATACAGATATTGAATCAAGTCTATCGGTTGCGCCAACAATTGTACCATTGAAGATAATTTATTTAATAAAGACTGAAATAATTGATGAACTACCTAGCTTTTATATTTGATATTGCACTTCTTGTAGGTATAATATTAATTTGCATTTGTATTTAAATAATACTTCGTTACTCTGGTTTTTAATAGTCGCTATATTTCTGTTTTTTACGTTATCCAATGCACGATTTTAATCTTTAATATTTCTAATTTCATATGATAAAAAATTCTAAAAAGTTAGTATTAAGAAAATACACATTAAGACGAATTACACAAGATCCCACTTGACTATGTTTTACATTATACATAGAGAAATATATATCAAATAAAATAAATTGATGGACAGTAATTGCTACAAGAACTGTAGCAACTGATAAAATCCGGAGGAAGTATAACATGATGTACAAGATGATGTACAACTGAATGGAAGAAAATGAATGAGTGCAAAAGAAGAAAATAATAAATTTGCGGATAAAACCAAAAAAAGAAGGTGAGCTCAGTGCAAAATAAAGGAGACAAATCTATTCTATAACTATTACCAAAACAAAATACTGCTGACATCATCACTATTTAAAAATGCTTAGGTGTCATAACCTCATTAAAAATTTTCCCTCCAACACTCAATGATAATGTCATTGTTTTTATTACTAATTTTTTATCTTTGACTTTATAAAATAAAATCTTACATATTTTTGTGTTAATTTAATTTTGAAATGTGTTATTAATAGTTGTAATAATTTATATAAATTAATGTAATTTATGTCGGAAAATTTAATAAAACCGTGCATCGCACGGGCACTATCTAGTATCAAAAGAAGTTAAAAGACATATTTAATTCATTGAAGGAAAATTTCGAGACTATATTAAGTTTTTATTAGTGAATAAGCTAATCACTTATAAAGAAAAATAAATTGAAAGTTTTTTGTCTTGAAAAATTAATGAAGATGAATATTTAATAGGGACTAGAAAATAAATAGTTAACAATTAATGACTAATAAACTCCACATTGTGTGAAATAGCCAACATTTATTTTTTTTGCAATAATTGGTGGGCCGCAAACTTACCATACCCTTGCACTCACAAGTGATATGATCTTTTTTAATCTGTTTATACTGCAAATTTTATTAATTTTAACTCTTTATGATTTTTAATTTTTATTTATGTTCAATTAAAAATAATAAAAATTAATTTAGTATATTAACAAGTGTGCAATAAGAAACTGAACAAGTAAAAATAAATAAATACCCGTATTAAATTTTGAGACTTTTAAAAAAATTATTTGTTTTTGACTAATGCATATTGCATAGTGATTTTTATTTTTAATTTTTCTATCTCTTTTTCTATTCACTTTATTTATTAAATGTTCTCTCATGGTCTTCGTTCTTTTCATCCTCTTAATTAATGTTCTTTAATTAATAATATTAAATTTGTGATTGTTAACAATTGTCTCATAGACTTAAAAATATGGTAGAAAAATTTCCCTCATTTAAAAGTATATTTAAATATATTTTTGAAAATACATTAGTGCGGAATAGAAATAAAAGAATTAAATATTAATTAACCACCAAAAGAACAAGTTAATTGTAAAATATTTTTAAATTATATATTTGATTTGATTTTGTTAGTAATTAAAAAGGTGATGAAAGTGAGGAATTGAATTCACCTATTAATTGAGTAGTTGATTTGTTAGTAAAAAGACAAATTGTAACTAAAAATAATAATTAGGGCAGTTTCTATTGTGTTTTGTGTATATGGAGGACGTAAGCCAAATTCTGTTGGAAACTCTTTGTTTATCAATTCGGTAAATTATCCATTTAAAATAGTATTATCGATATAAAAATATATGTATTTTTCTTCTCCAAATTAAATAACTATTAAAAGTATATATACAGTGTCGTTTCTGAAAATTTTGGGTCCTAGGCAAAAAAATAAAAAAGTCATGTATAGAAGTAAAGTTTCGATTATTTTTTCTCTAACTATATAGTTTAATTTAATAGTCATGCGCTTATGTGAGAAACTTAATTCTGCAAGTTTGATCCATGCTAGAAGCTACTTATGTAAATCTATCTATCTATACCTATAACTAAAATAAAAGATGCTACATCATTTGGCTCCCAAACTTATGAGGTGTCATCTTATGGAGTAAAGTTTTCCCTCCAATCTTAGATAATGATGCCATCTTGATATATATATATATATATATATATATATATATATATATATATATATATATATATATATATATATATATATATATATATATATATATATATATATATATATATATATATATATATATATATATATATATATATATATATATATATATATATATATATATATATATATATATATATATATATATATATATAATATATATATATTGATTAATCCTAATGAATACATTACATTGAATTTGGTTAATTTTTCAATAATGCCTAAATCTATACATTTGAATCTTGACAAAGTGAATTGGAATCAAGGTAAAAAAAAAATATTAACAAAGTGAATTGCAATTACAATGGCTATTTGAATTTTGACATTTCATTTTTACATTGCAAAATAAAATAATATAGGACATAATAATAAATGTATACATTTTATACTAATAAATATTATCATAACAATAATAAATCTATAAATTTTATACTAATAAATATTGTCATTTTTACATTGCAAAGTAAAATAAAATAGAAGTAGGACATAAAAATAAATGAAATATTAGCTATTATATGCAATTATTAATTCATTGAAAATCAATAACCAATAATTTACAATTCTTTTTCTTTATTTTTTTTAAAATTACAAAAAAAAAAATAAATGAAAAAAATCGTGCATAGCACGGAGATTATCTAGTACTAATTATTAATCAAAAGGATTAACTTAATACGAGCCCCTTCATAAGCCGTCCTAGGTAGTTACACCTCAAAAGTACCCTAAAAACGGCCATATATATATAATTATTTGTCAACTAATCATCAATTATCACCTCATACAGATAAATATTCGATAGATAGTCATGGCTAAGTTAATTTTTGTTTGATACTTTGAAAATCGCACTTATTTAGTTTAGCTCGAATTAGTTTAATTTGATTTGACATTGTTTAATTTGAATATACTTAAATTTCTCATTAATTAGTATGATAATAAAAATGCTTAATTTGAGTAATTCATAATTAATAAGTTCAGTATATTTCAGTACAAATAATTTAGGAATTAGGAGTACTTCATTTTATAATTCAATCATTTTTTATTAAATGGCCGGGATTAAAAAGAACAATGAATGAAAGTTTTGGGCTTGTTTGACAAATGACAATAAGTTGGGGTTGACCGGTTTGGTCAATCAGAAATATTAATTGATAACTAATCATACAATTTTATAATTTTGCTGCTAAATGACAAATGGTAGTCTCACAGCCATCTGCCAAATGCAGCAGGATTATTGGTCCTTCAATAATAAATGTAATTTATTTCTAAAAATAGATTAATTTTAAAAAATACATAGTTACATCAATACAATAGTAATAACATGGCACATTAAAATAATGGAATGGAAAAATAATAAACCTTCCAAAAATAATTTAGTAGGATTACTATTTTCTTTATTACTGCATTTACAAGCAAATTCAATAACCATACAAAAACAGTGTATATCACAACTAGAAACAGTAAAAAACAATAAATTTCCTATAATAAAATACAATAAATTTCCTATAATAAAATAGCACATGATCATAGTATTTTCCTTTTATACTAAATACAATATAATTTTAATAGTTACATTTTAAATATGCAATTGCACAATAATCTTAAAGTTATATTTCAAATGAAAAAATTAATTCTACAAAACTCCGTGCGATGCACGGGTTTATACTAGTAGGAGATAACTTAGTTGTTCAAGCTAGCTATTTAAGTCGGTTAAATATACTAGTTTTTTATCCCTAATTCTTACATTTAGTTTATATATTGACCATGATGAGAATGAAGCTTTGTTTTAATTGAAACAAGTATGGTCTTTTTTTTAGACAAGGTCTTAGAATCGAATCTCACCAAACAACCCTCATATATAAATATAATGCAGGTGAAAAAGAGAACAAATATGTCTCATGTAATGCAATATGGTGATGTTAAATTAAGTATAGAATTCCTGTCTGTTTACTTCATTTCCAACACCTCCAAGCAAAACCGACCCAATCATTCCACTTGCAATTGAACAACGCCAAGCTGATCTTATTTACTTCAAAGAAATGGTACGTACTTTAATCTTTTATTGTTTCAATCTAATTAGCTAGTGTTTATAAATAAATTATTTTATGCTGCAAGCATTATTTTAAATTTGTAAATGTTTTGGTGCTTTAAAATGGTATCAAAAGTCGACGTGACGAAAAGTCGACCTCATTCACTAATCATTCAAATGAGAATATTTTGCGCCAGGGTGGAGAATAGGGTTTGTAATTCAACTATCTTGCCTACAGTCCTCTTATCTGATGGAGCTGAAGTAGTTTATACTTATAAAGTTATAATCATTAGCTTAAACTCTAATTAAGTTGACTTGCATTGACTTTATTGTTTGTATTAAGCCAATTGTTTAAATCAATTGTTATGAAGAAATTTAGTAAATACTAATTATTAGTTGTTAGTCGATTATTAGAGAAAAATTAGTTCAAAAAAATCAAAAGTTAAAAGTCAACTGAAAATTTTCTGCCCAATCAAAATACTAACCTACAAGATCATTTGCCAAACAAACCGATATACATCAACCAAAGCAAAAAAGTTAAAAACAATAGTATTTCATACTTTTTTCTAACAAAAAATCACAAAATTATCAAATCAAAAATATTAAAAATGGAATGTGTTATTTATAAATTATAAAATCGATAACATTTAATTTTTTGTACAAAATTAAGTTTATTTATAATAGGGCCGAAGAGCTCCGTCCAGGAAGAGAATAGAGGCTGAAAAACTTTTGGACGAAGTGATATCCCAACGTAAACATGTAGATGAAAGTGTACAAGTTATAGCGAATGTTTTATTTAAAGATGTACAAGTTGTTCTTTCTTATCTTATTTAACGTTAGATATGGAGGGTCTGTATTGCATCCACGCGTACTTCTAGTAAAAGACTCTCATGTGAGGGGGCATATTAGTATATAACATATTTTAGAGCCTTAACTATCAGTTTATGTTTTTGATTGAGTTGGTTCCTTAATGATCGTGTTTCGTACATCTAAATTTACCCGAGTTTATACAATTTGTGACATTAGGATCGGATGGCTCAAGCATCCATTCAAGTTTGTGCTAAGTGAATTAAGTTACTTAATTAACTTCATTAACAATAACATCAGTGCTTTAAAAGAAAATTTCTTGTAAAATTCTTGTTTAGCCTACTAATATATTGAGGGCCTTTGTTCTTATCTTTGTCATAGTGTTCGATCTCTCTACCTATAATTTAGATTAACTTGTTGTCCCTTTGTAAATAAGGTTTCTTAAGCCTACACAGGTCAAATAAAAAACTATAGTTTAGGCAAACATTGAATTTTAAAATGTTTGAATAGAATAGCCTTAAGTACAAATTTGATGAAAATTAAGAAAAATAAGTAAAAGGAATAAAATGATATTCCCCCGTCTTCACCCTAATAGTCTCCTTTGACTTCTAACAGTTATAATACATATAGTCAAGTAAGATCTTGTTTTATTCGTTTCAATTCAAAAGTTATTAATATTAATTTTTTGTATATAATTTTTACTTATGCACAATTAACGATAGAATAAGGGAATATATGTTATGCGAAAATAGTAAATGGATGGATGAGATAAAAATACGTTAAATATATAGACGAAAATAAAAAAAAAGCATAGTCCATGACAAAAAAATATAATTGAAGCAATCCAATGTAGGAGTTAGGACGAACCTACTTTCATTCTTCATAGCTAGCATAGGAAATCCCGGCCCCCTTTCAATGTAACTTTATACTTCCTCCGTTTCACAATATTTAGTATATTTCACTTTTTAAGCAATTAAATGTATTATTTTGATCATTTATATATTGAATTATATAATACTCTATAATTTATTCTGCAGTATAATTTTCTACGCTCTGTAATTTCAGAATTTTATTGGATAATATATAATACTCTATCAGTACATTATATATTTTCCATTATAATTTTTTAAACGGTACATTTAATTTATATACAAGTGTGTAATTGGAATAATTGTGATTTATTGCATTCATTAATGTATGAGTTTTTCCGAATGTATAAATTTGTAAATATCGTAAGTGTAAAAAATATTAATTAGTCAAATTCCATTAATACTAACCAATGAAAAAAATAAATGACGTGCTCATAATCAAATTTCTTTTTTCCTATTATACATTAAAAATTGGAATGAGTATATCTAAAAGATTAGTATGTTTTTTAAATTTTGGTAAAAATTTAATTTCATAAAAACAAAAACGGTGAAAATTTTCTTTGAACAACCTCAACGGGCAGAAAATATTTTTCAAATCATTGATGTTGGGTAGAATTCTCCAAGTGTTGAGGAATTCAATATAAACCCTCTGTATTCTCTCATTCCTCCTTCTTCTGTCTATTCAAATAGTGTTCATTGGGTTTCTTAGAATTTGGGTTTTTCCCTAAAACAAAACCCAGAAATGTTGTAGCGAAATATCAAATTTATACTTACTGATTTGCTCAAATTCAAAACGAGATGATTGAGTAAATGCTTGAGTAAATGTTGTAGCGAGATGATTGAGTAACAAAAACAGAATCAGATCCAAGTGTTCTTTGAAGTTTTTGACATCATAATTTGAAGGGATCTTCTTCATTGAGTAAATGCTGAAAACCAGTCCAAATTTTTCTGGTAAGTTCTTTACTTAAAAGAGATAATGGGGGAATAAGTTGGTTTATTTTGTTGCTAATTGGGTTTTGTTAGGGGGATTAATGACAATGAAGTAAAAAATTAGGGTTTTCATTATTATTTTTTTCCATTTTCGGATTAAATGGTGTTGGTTGTGTCGTCATAAATTAGGGTTTATGTTGAGCATATAATTTGTATACTTAATTGCTATTAGGGGATTGTTTATGGTGATTTTTGAAATGGGTTTTTGTGGATTATGCAAATCAAATTACAAATAATGAAGGTTAATGGTTTTGCTTTTGCATATTGGAACAGATTAGTATGGATTGGTTTGATTGTAGTATATATACCCACATTGATTGAGTAGTGATCTTGCTTGACTCACGACTTTTCTGTAAAATTAATGCCCACATTTGGCATTTTACGTATCCACTATTATTTCCATGTATCGATGGTCCAAGAATAAGCTTTCTATAAAAGATTTTTTATGACAGATGATTAGGGTCGGCCCTAGATTATTAGGGGGTCAGAGCGAAAGATTATTTAGAAGACGGATTTCATATACCATGAAAATGTAGGGATCATAATGTTCTAATGGAGCAAATCTTAAAATTTGAGACCAAATTGTATAAGCATATTAAGCAGCAATACCCGTAGCGTAATTTGAGGCAATATTTTTGCAACTGTATTCGGCATATACTAGGAATAACGTGAAAGTGTTCTAAACCATTCGACTTCCTACGGGGTGATAGCAAGTGGGAGTCGAACCACCCAGGGGCGGAGCCACGTGCCCTCTTGTGTGAGCAAATGAGGGCACTGACCAGCTAAAAAAAATATTATGCTACACCCAATCTTAAGAACCACACTTAAATAATTAGAAAGATTATAATACGTATGCTCTCACTCTTTTAATTTCTGAATCCGCCACCGGAACCACCAAAATGCTAATTATTATTAGCAAGTAGCAACCCTCCTTTCAGGGGCGAAGCCAGGATTTTCAATTAGGGGGGGCCGAATTGTCGATATGTAACACCCGAATTTCCTCTCGTTCTTAACGATTTTTGATTTGAAAAAATTTGGGTGTTACACGATATACTAAAAAACTTTTTTACGACATAAAAAATAGAGGTATTAGTAACAGACACGATCACTTGAAATTCATACGACATTGTAACCGAATTCAATTTGATTCAGTTTTAAAAATTTACAATTATATAAAAACAATGTGGACACGAAATTCGATTTCAAGCCCACCCGAAACACTTAATTCGAATTCAACGATGACCCAAATGAATATCATTAGACACTAGTTAAGCTATAAAAATATTAAAATCATAGACTTAAATAAACTTGAAGCTTCCCTATAATTATTATTTTTGAAAAAACTAAGTCTTCTTGACTTATTAGTTTTGAAAAAACTAGGTGTTTTTGACTCCATATAGTTTCCTAATAATTCACCAGAAAAAACACAATTAAAATTAAGATAGAAAAATATAAACACACACTAAATAATATGAATGTTAAATTATAAAAAATAAATAGAAATGACATTATAATATAAATCTATTCGTCTATAAAAAAATAATTGTTTTAATAAGGATTTGATCTCTTAACCTTAGATCATAAATTTATAACCCTAACCATTAAGTTATAGTTTTTTTTGTTATATTTACTCTGATTAAACTATATATATCATATTAATAAGGGGGGCCAAAACCAAAATTACAAAGGCTCGCATTTTCGGCAAGGGGGGCCGGGCCTCCGCCGGCCCCCCATGTGGCTTCGCCCCTGCCTCCTTTATCGGTCCCTGAGAGCGATAAAATGGTGCAAACTTTAAACAAACACAGTGACACAGAATGTGAATGCTACGGTCCTTGTAAATTGTGATAGAAGAGGCTTGAGGGGCTCCCTTTGAGGTGAACTTTATATATTCCATCTTTATTCTTATTCTTTTGTGGTTGGCAAGTTTTGAAAATTTTGAAAACTTTATAAATTCTCAAAATAAGATTTGAAAATTATCCAAATAAGCGTTCTTGTGTCTATGTCTAAGGTCAGGAAGGATAAAAAAATCACATGTTTGTTGGCGGTTGATAATAGTGAACTAGCATTTGTAATCTTTTTTGATCTTTTCAAACATTATGACAATGTCTTTCTATTGTTTACTGTTAGTAATAGTCAATAAATGACTTTGACATTTTTAACCATTTTTTTTGTTCGTTGTACTAACAACGAACATATTTGATCTCAACTTTTGCATGAAAATTATTTTGAGATTTAAAATTTTTCGAAGCTTATTTGGAATTTTTTTTATAATTAGCTTAGTTTTTCCAATTTTTCTCATAATCGATCATCTTGTTCGGATCTTGTATCAACTTTAGGGTCTTTTCAAGAAATTTTCTTACATCCTAAATCAGCTGCAGCAGCAGTAAAATGCAATGTATAAAGGATTAAAGGGTTGCTTTTCTCTTTTTTAACCTTCATTAGAAGATTTATGGGTTTTTAATTACGTTTATCATTAATTTCTCTATTTCGTTTTTTAAGATGAATATATTTCATTTTATTTTCAAATTAACTAGTCTCTTGAGAGACCGTCTCTTACGTTTGTCAAGTCCAACCCATTAAAGATTAATGTCTACTTACATTATTTTTGATACATATTTACCGTATTCTTAATATCTATTTTTAATATCTTAAATATCTACTTTTATCAATACTAATATCTACTTACAATATTTAAAAAATATACAATTAGCGGTCTAATTAGAGATGGTCTCTCAAAGAAACTCACAAGAATATGCGTTTTCAAATTTAGGTTTTACTCGAATGTGATGATTGAAAATTGTCTCCCTCGCATCTACATCTATTGATGCGAAAATCGAAACTTATTTGACTCTTTTAATCCTCAAAAATTTTTCTTTATAAAATATTTCACAAAATTAATTCTCACGAGAGAAATAAGGATGATTAACCACCTATTTTGCGATTAATTGAAGTTTTTACATGCACTACCATATGATCTCTATTAATATCGCCAAAATAATGGATCCACGACCAGAACCGTATATCAATGACTAGGATCTTTGGATCCGTGAACAAAATCCATGGATCCAAGAACCAAATCCATGAACAAGATCTATGGATTCAAGAACAAGATCCATAGATCCATGACCCAAATCCATGGATCCGAGATCCAGATTCTGGATCTCGGATCCAAGACCCAGATCCATGGATTCATAACCCAGATCCATGGATTCAAGACCCAGATCCATGAATCCACCCGGATCCATGGATCCAAGACCCAGATTCATGGATCCAAGACCCAGATCCATGGATCCATGTCCCAGATCCATGGATCCAAGACTCAGATCCATGAATTCATGTCCCAGATCCATGGATTCATGACCAAGATTCATGGATCCAAGACCCAGATCCATGGATCCATGTCCCAGATTCATGGATCCATGATCCAGATTCATGGATTCAAGATCCAGATCCATGGATCCAAGTTCTAGGTCCATGGATCCAAGACCCAGGTCCATGGATCCATGACCTAGATCCATGGATCCAAGACCCAGATCCATGGATCCAAGACCCAGATCCATGGATCAAAGACCCAGATCCATGGATCCATGACCCAGATCTATGGATCCATGACCCAGATCCATGGATCCAAGACCCAGATCCATGAATCCATAACCCGGATCGATGTCCCCTAGAACAAGATCCATGGATCCAAAAACCATTCCCATGGATCCATGACCCAGTTCCATGGATCCAAAAACCAGATCCGTGGATCCAAGAACCAGATCTATGCATCCATAACCCTTATCCATGGATCCTAAACCCTGATCTATGACCCAGATCCATGGATCCAAAAACCAAATCCATGGATCCATTACCCAGAACCATAAATCCAAGAACAAGATCCAAGGATTTATGAATAAGATCCATAACCCGGATCCATGACCTAGATCCATATACCAGATCCATGGATCCATAACCCGACCCGAATCTATGGATCCAAGAATAAGATTCATTGATCCAAAAACAAGATCCATGGATCCATAACCCGGATCTATGGCACAGATTCATGGATCCAAAAACCAAATCCATATATCGATTAGAACAATATCCGGATCCATGAAACTAAGAACCGAATGCATAGATTCAAGAACAAGATCCATGGTCCAGATTCATGGATCAACCAGGCTCCATGGATCCGGGTCACCCGGATCTTTGGATCTAAAGACCCATCTGCATAAAATCAAATTACAACTAAATTACTTACTCCAATTATGTCTCATGTAATACAATATGGTGATGTTAAATTAAGTATAGGATTCCTGTCTGTTTACTTCATTTCCAACACCTCCAAGCAAAACCAAACTTATCCTCCACCAAACCAATTTGACTCATTAATTCCACTTGTAATTGAACAACGCGAAGTAGATCTTATTTACTTCAAAGAAATGGTACGTGTTTTAATCATTTATTGTTTCAATTTAATAGCTAGTGTTTATAATTAAATTTATTCATGCAATAAGCATCATTTTAAATTTGTAAATCTTTTAGTCCCTTCAAATGGTATCAAAGTCAATGTCATGAAAGTCATGAGTTGAGGTTTGTAATTCAACTATTTGACGGAGGTGAAGGTTTGTAATTCACTAATCATTAATAAACTTATACTTATGAAGTTACAACCATTAGCTTAAACTCTAAGTTGACTTGCTTTGACTTTTTTGTTTGTATTAAGATTTAAGCCAATTGTTTAAATCAATTGTTATAAATAAAGTCATCGTTATCATACCTAGTGTATCTCGTTTATAAAAAATATGTTTAGTGTATCTTGTTGAATTGTTGTGAACAGCTTTGGTAAATATCAATTGTTAGTTGCTAGTGAATTATTTATTAGAGAAAATTAGATCAAAAATCAAATTGGAAAAACTCAACTGAAAATTATCTTTCTATAACAATTAACACATCCCAAAAGCCAAATATATGTCAATCAAAATGCTAACCGCAAGATCATTTGCCATACACACTGATATGCCTCAAGTTCAACCAAAGCAAAAAATTCATACTTTTTCAAACAAAATATCACAAAATTATCCATGAACCATTAAAAAATGGAATGTGTTATTCTTTTTATTCATTGAATTAATTATAGAACAACAAATCTTGTATGAGACCGTCTCACCGTGAGACGGGCCCATACAAGCAGCCTAAATCATTAAATAATTGTAATTTTAGAGATAAAATTAATGAAATTAAAAAGATAACCAACAATTTTAGTTTTTAGGTCATTTTAAATTAAGTCGTCTCACAATAAAACGGTCTTAATAAAGAATTTGTTTATTGTTAGAATTGTTAACATCATTTTATCGATCACATAGTCAAGGGACCCTTTTAAAACTAGGGACGGATCTCGAAAAAAAATGAAAGTCAATAACATAGTCAAGGTGAGATCTTGCTTGACAATGTTTATTGATCACCCTTAATTTGTATTTTATCATTAATCTATATATTATAAAATAGTCAAGATGAGATCTTGTTTGATTCATTTTAATGCAAATATTTCAAATATCAATTTTTACTTATGCACAATTAAATATTAATGATAGTTATTGCATTGGCAAATATGCCCAATCGCATAAAACTATTAGGATGAATACAAGTGTATATAAATATTTGATGCAAAAGTCGAATAAATGAGTGGATGAGATAAAAACATAAAATATACGAGTGCATATAAATAATTTGATGTAAAAGTAGGATAAATTAGTGGATGAGATAAAAATATAAAATATGTCAAATTTAAGGAAAATAAATTAAAATTTTGAAATTGATGTAATGTGTTACACTAAATTATCTAATAATTTGAAAATTGAAATATAACAACGAAATAATTAAAAATGAGATTTTTTGTTTAAACTTTTTATTTCATAAAATAATGTGAGTTGGTCAAGTGGGATTACTTTTATACGTAAAATGGTTTGTAGTTTTGACTCTTGAAGACTTGAACACTCACAACCTTCCTCATAGTTTTAGAACTGTTTTGTGTAGCAACACTTGAAAATGTATAGCTACACAACACAACAAAACCTCAATTTCCTATAAATACTTCACATTGGTTTATAAGTGTGAAATTAGGTATTGCCTAAGAAAGTATAGACTATCATTTAGTCAAATAAGCCAACGACAAATAGCCTACCACGTCTCTAATTGTACCCAAGTCTGGTTTAATATTGTGATGAAAGCTTAACCTCAAATTGACAAGAAGATTAAACCCCACAAGAAAAACACCTTAAAACTAGAAATTCTCATTATCCAATCATCATCTATACGTCAGTTGTATCGGGTGAAATTATGAAAAGTTTTGGTGAAGGCCTAAAAGACATATCTTATTTATTTGATTTCAAAACATACTAAAGAACAAAGATATTTAATTAAAAATCGATCACAAGCTCTTATTTGAGAAAGGCAATACTAGCTCAAAATAAAAAACAACCTAATAATATAGTTACTCCAACTAAAAACATATCTCCTTACCAATCATTAATTAGAAATGAGTTGTACATTCGTTTTTTTATATTAAAAATTAAAGTGAAAAGGAAAAAGATTTTTCATATAAGATGGGCGGTGAGATGTGTTGGAAGTGGGGACATTTACAATAATGTGTCGACCCAACCCAACTGTCGTGAAGGCAAGAGATATGCTTATCTCCCTTCTCTTCTGAACATTATACTACTACTTCCTCCGTTCCATAATACTCGCTACATTTTTCATTTTGGAAAATTTCATATTACTTGCTACATTTCCTTTTTTTAATAAAAAACCAATCATTTAAAGTTATACCTACTCCTATTTTTATCTAACTCTATATCTAATTACTTTTATTTTTCTTTTTCATTTTTCAACAAATTTTACTACATTTATTTATTTTTGATGTAATATTAATTAAATTCAGACCAATATAATGAAGAGATAATATGGGTTCCTAAATGAAATCAAGAGGGAAAATATAAATTCATAACATAATACACTCATTGGAACAAGAAAATAAATCAAATTAAAAGGGATAAAATGGGTGTTTCTTGGAGTACTAAACTTGCTGGAAAATAAGACAAACAAGTGAAGAATAAAAATGAGTGTTTTAGATTAAAAGAAAATAAGTTTGTGTACAAAATTAAAAGAATGAAAGTAAAACCATTGCCAGCAAAATCAATACAACAAATTAAAATGAAAGTGGTGCAAAATAAGAACGAAAAAGTATGAATTATATGACCAATGACATAAAAGCTCCCAACAACCAACATGGTGTCTTCGATGCAGGACAAGAGCAAAAGAGACTACACCCAAAACTTGAGACTGCAATCAATAGTAAACTATTTCCTTGCAGATGCTATTATTCATTCATTTCAAAAACAATCACATCCGAAAAAAAGAATACATTTTGAACAGGAAAATAAATAGTGTTTATGCAAGTAATTTGCTGGCCAAAACTGCATCTCAAGAATCACATCCATTACGGATTCTTGAAACTTTTCGATGAAACATCAACTCCAAAACTTCACAAGTCCAAGACTGATATCATGTGTATACCTTCTTTAGCTTTCACTATACAGCAACTATAGCTATGCTTTCATATCTATAGGAGCTTTCTTCAGGACCCTCGACCACCGAGGGATGCCTGAGCAATTGTAACATGAATAATTGAATAAAGATCTGATGCATTGTGACAAAGAATATGCAAGGAATAACTGCATGGGAAATGACGGGTAAGGTTGGGATGTAAAACTAGGATGAAAGGATGGACTGCAACGTAAGTTGTTGCTGTGGTTGCAATGACGACAGTATTGAAGCAAATGCAGCAGGCGGCATAGTTTGCTGTAGATGCTTCAACAACGTGACCATTCTTCCTGCTGTTTGTTCTGTTGCCAAATCTTTACCAGCACAGAGAACCTGCACGAAAACAAAAACCCCACTTGATGAAATCTTCCACTACAACAAACTTGCCCTGAATGCCCACAAATCATTGAATTGCCATGGGATGATTAACACTAAAAAACCAGCAAAGTGAATTCCACATATTTCATCAAAAAGAAATAAGCAATTAAAAATGAAAAAAAAAAGTATCATAGAGGTGTGATTAGAAAAGAGCTCAAATAAACATATGCAGCTAAGACATCTTTTCTGCAAAACAAAAATATTATTTGACAACTGGGGAGAACTCGAAAACAAGACTAACCTCAGCAAAAACCATAATTATCTTAGGTAAATATTGATTGTTGGGCCCCAAGACTTCTGCATCAGACCTGAAAGCAATCAAAGGTAAGATTTTTTGGCTTCAAATAATAAACAATAAGGAACCAAGACAAGATACAACAAGAATCAACTACTTGCCTTTCAACCATACAGCAGAGCTGATCATGGACAATTTTGGCCTCTATAAAGTCTCCTTTAATGGGTAAACAGTTAAGCCAGGCAGGAACAACCTACACAAGATCAGATGGAAACTTTAGCAGTAATTCCAGGGCCTTAAATGATTGAAGAGCAAAAACCATCCCTTGCATTGCATTGAATCATAACATTACTAGTGCAAAATAATTCATCACGTTACACGTAGCGAAACAAAAAATTCAATAACTTAGGAATGCCCATCCCACCATACACCAAAAGCCAAGCTAAGGGCTGGGATACACAGCAATGTATTTAAATAATTATATGGTGATAATTCTAAGAAAATTTTGATAGATAATCCAAATAAGCCCGTCCACCAAGAATAAGTCCAACTCTGTTATTTTGATAAAATCTCAACCACCAGTTTCACCTTCCCAAAATGCTCTCATGACCCAGGAAAAACGGTTTTGCAGATCACTTAGGCCATGTGGCACATTGCCGTTGGGTACTTTAATTTTACCCAATCTGTGAGACAATCTAACTTAAGCAGTAAGTAACTAATAGGAATGGCAGGCAGATATAATTTTGCGGGTTTCGACCGTACCAAGACCAGTTGGAGCGGGTATTGGGTACGACTCTAGAGGGTATGGGTATGATAAGTTCTACCCGCCATGGGTAGTGGGTAGATGGTGGGTATGTGATCTTACCCACCCTATATCCACCCGCCCCGCTCCATATCACCTGCCCCGCCCCACCCCACCCCAAATCCATTCACCCCATCTCATAACCATATTATATAATACATAAAAAGTTAAAAATTTTAATAAGTATTTTTTTTTTGTAAATTTTGACCAACCTCAAATTAAAAATTTAAGCCCAATAATTTCAAATTTTGTATTTGTTTACAAACTTACTGATTTACTGTCTTATACACTCATGAATTTGTTTACTAACCTATAACTGCTCTAGTGCCCCTTTACATCACTCTTACATACCATTTCATTAACTTAATATTACAAAAAAATCACATTTCCCCATTTTTGAATTCAATGAATTGTATACTTCCACTAATTTACTGTCATACACTCATGAGTCATGACACATACTGACCTACCTACATTAGTACACTTATTACCCTACCTATACACTCATTTTTACTTGGTAGCACCACATACCCAAGTCCCAACCCTAATATCTCATTTTAACTTCTCAGCTCTAATCTCTTCCTCTAGCACCACATACTCCTCAACCTCTGTAAGGTCTTCAATTCTTCATCTTCAACAGATATTTACCTTAATTACTTGTTTTACTTTGTGAATTTTCTTTTTATTTTCTTTTCTTATTTAACTTGTTCATTTTCATCAATGTTATTTTCATTTCTCTAGTTTTGTAATTTTGTTGTGTAGAAATTTATTTCTCCCATCCCAGATAAGCCAACTACAATTGAAAATAAAAGAAAGACAAAAAGACAAACCAGGGATGAATCAATACTGTCCCGATGAAATTGACAAATCTTTCCCAGAGCTGACACGGCATTATCATATGCCATAACATTTTCAGGATTACGGGCTTGAGGATGCAAGATAACAACATTCAGTCTTGAGAGAGCCTCTGTTCAAGATATTTGAAAAATGTAAACAAATTCTGTAAGCACTAATACAAATATTAGAGATGGGAAGGAACAAGGAAAATTTACCCCCCACAAGTGGCTTAAATACGGGGCCACCATACTCTGCGCACACACCAAGTCCATATACAGCAGCCTGAATGTAGTCATGTACAAAATGTGAGAACACACTAAAGTTAAGTATGACTTAAGACAAAACTGCATACAGCACCCACCTGTCTGACGTCAGCATCTTCATCATTGCAGGCTTCAAACAAGAAAGGCAAGTATGTGTCATAATATCTGCTCCACAAAAACAAAAATTAGAATATCTTATGAGAATAAAGGCTGAACATAACATTAACGGCATTAAACTTACTTGAGCGCAGCTTCACGACACTGCTCAGCAACATCATCAAAAATACAAATTGCTACCCTTCTTTCGCCAGCTGTTTTATCTTTCCCCTACATGAAATGGCAGAATCAGATGAGAGACACTTGAAAATTTCATCTTTACCACAAATGATAAATGTCAATTGCCAATCGAAGCTCAAGCTTGAAAGGAACTCAAGGCTCCAAAGAACATATTAAACCAGCTGCGCAACCTGTTGATCTATACGGGAGCTTGAGAGCATTTTAATAAACTTGTCATAAAAGAACTAAGGTGAACAGGAACTTAAAAAATGCTTAACTGCCATTTCATATACACACATCAGTTGGTGATCACCATTTACATGTAACCTTCTTCACCCCTTTTATGATAAATAAACTAGCTATTGCGCAACTATTATCCTTCAATTATCCATAAATAAAAATGAAAAATGTGATAATTACAAAAATTGCATACAAAATTTGTTTACAATCCCAGTAACATCAAGAAAAAATTATCAGGACCTTACATCATCAACTAATTGTGGACAACACATCGTTTGTGATTGGATTTTCAAGTCCTTTCTTTTAACTTGTTAGTGGCCAAGAATATTAATCACCAAAAGAAAAAACATGAAACAATGATAATGGCCAAAAGTATGTCCCATGATTAAAATTATAGATGCTTCTACATAAACATATAAAGCAAACACAAATCATGGTCTTGCACAAAATAGAATAGACACTTGTAGTCACTTTAAACAACAATGGAAAATAAACCAGATGATGAATGATGATCAGATTTTTCAGTAAGAACTCACCCACATAGGTGTCACATATGATGTGAGCTCATCAAAGAAGGGTAAAAAGGCAGCCTTGAATGTTTTGATTAATGTTCCCAACAAATCGCCTACCTGGATAACAAAAGCAAATAAAACTTATTTGTATCGTACTATACAACAAATAGATGCCGACAAGGAGCAAAGGAATTTGCCAAAATGAAGATCAGTTTAAATATAAAAAGCCAAAAACAAACTTGTTCAAACAATTCCTCCTCTTGTTCATTTTCCTCTTTCAGTAGCTCTCCTTCTTCAGCGTCAAAATCCTCTGCTTTAGTCCTCTCTGCTCTCTCTCTTTTTCTACTAGAACTAGCAGTTAGAACTTGCTTGATTTCATCCACAATGGCTTTGACTTGTCCTTCTTCCAGAAGGGTTCCAGAAACCTAGGGTAAGATATGAGAGATTAATCATTTACTACAATCTGTTTAGAATAAGATGCAAAAAGAAGAACACCATAAAATTGAGAAAAAAATAGAACTCTATATTCTAGTTCACCCTTTTGTCTCAAATTATTGTTAATTTCGTATATTTAACTCACTATAGTTGGCTCTATTCTCCTTAGCCAAAATTCAAAAGGTTAGGGAATCAATGCAGCAGCCAAAGTTATGTTCAAAATTAAAAATAAAAACTAAAAACTAAAACTTCATAGTATTAAACTATACCTGTGTACACTCATTCAAGGCATCCAACATGCTAGCACAAATTTCAATATCAGGCTCCTGCAAAACATAAGTAGTTTCAGAGAATTAGGTAAAAAAATCCAGCATTAAGAAGGAAGCCACCAAATCCAAAGAGCAACGACCTTGTGTAGAGCCTCCACCAAAGCTGGTACTATATAGTCAGACAATTGCTTAACGTAAGACTCATTACGACCTTGAGCAAGCCCTTTCTCTACAGCTAGTTTAGCAGACAACAAAAGTTCTGGCATAGCTGTAAAAGAAACATGTCTCAGTTAGAGCTAAAATTAAATTACAAAAGAACCATCTTAGGAAAGGGAAAGGTGTCAAACCAAGCACCAATAAAACTGCATACCAGAAACAGCAGCTCTTCGTACTTCTTCGTGAAAATAAAATTTGAGGAGAGGGACGAGAATCGGTGCCACCTAAAAAGAGCATTGAGGGGTCAATATACCACTAAATATAAAAAAAACTTTGTAGGACATAGAAAAGAACCTGATCAATCCAAGGATAAAATCCTTCCTTCAATTCATCTGCATAACAACATAGCATGTTGCATGCAGTTGCTTTCTCCTCCAAGACACTAGTCTTGATCCCTATTCTCTTGTCTCCGAGAGTTATAGTTTCCATACTGCAAAACAATACCTACCGTTATTTGGGAATTGAGGGGAAATAATGCACTCAGCCATTGTTGTACAACTTCCAACCCAAATTGCAATGTCAATCAAATCAAGACCTCTTCACCCTTTTTTAGATCAGTAAATGTTAATGAAAGAGTTGCAATCAAGATTCCGTAATAAAATCAAACTTGAAAGTTGAATCAACAAAAAGGAACCAAATTCTTCTACCTCTAACATAGACAACACCATGCTTCAAGTACCAGATCTCCTCAAATGTGTACATGCACTATAGTCCTCACTCTTAACTTCCACCATAAGGCATAGAACACTACAGGATTATTTTTAGATCAAATTGTGAGCAATGTGCTACAAATATTGCTCGGTTGCTCTTTCCTCCGATCTACTTCCCTCACTATCTAGTTCCAACCTCCATCACTCTTTCTTCACTGCCCTCCTTCCTCTCTCAAGGATAAGCATACAAAGACAAACACAAAACGGAAAATGAACAAAGCAATTGTTTTCGCCAAAATATCATGATAAACAGGACAACTTGGGTGTTTACAAATAATTAGCAATGCATTTACCTCTCATCATCAGAGTCTTCAATATCATTATCAGAATCAGCAGATGTTATGGTCACATCAGGTTTGAGTTGGGCTGATTGAAGAAGAGGCGGCATAACAGCACTCATATAAGGAAGGAAATCTTGCCCCAAGCATTTGCAAAGTCTAGCCCACGCCTGAGCACCAAAAAATTGCATCAAGAGGAATTCAAGTGTGTCAGATCAAGAAATTGCTACAAATCCACTTTGAAATTCGAACAAACTTTACCTGTAGCATGTAACTTGTTGTTGGATCATCAGATTCCATTTGGGACCCTTGTAGTGACATCAGCACCTCCATGACCTAGTAGATAAAAATATCATAGATTAAGGGTGTAGACTAGCCAACAGAAAACCAAGATTTAAAATACAAGCAAATGCTATGGGTATATTTTTTTCGGCGATTAGCAAGTTATTACAAGAAACACGGGCACCTCCAGAGAAAACACCATAATTCATAGCTGAGGAGCTTCCCATTTTGATTATTTTTATAACCAAAAAAAATTGACAACACTACAAGAGAAAAATCTTGCAGCTAACAAGAAACGTGTTAAGAGTACAAAAACTTAAAGCGATGTGCATTAGTGTTACTAACAAAAGAATTGATGGCCTATTATGCAGAAGCGATCCACACAATACCATTCCATCACTTCTCTAACTAACAGAAATTTAAAAGGTTCAAAAAATTAAAAGTCAACATCACTTATGATTACAAACCTGTTTAGCATCATCCCGGAATTTCTCCTTGCCAACAGCCATACCGACCAAACTAATGCATTCCATTGCTTTTGCTCTAAGCATTCGGTTAGATTTGTCTGTTGCATTCACCAGGATAACTTTCAGGTAAGGCATGACAGCATCATAGTATTTTTGGAAATGTTCCTGCCAATTTATGACCGTTAAAATTCTTCTTCTCGTATTACTATCAATCAAATATCAGAAGGATAGGCACCTGAGAAGAATCAGCAACAGATGCCAACGCAGTCAATGCTCCCTCTTGAACCAATTGTTTGCCATTCTGAAATATGCAAAGTCCATTAATTACATAATCCATGTCAAGAAAATTACTAATGTCATTAAAATTTTTAATATTAAACAATTATTAAAAGAGAAATATCTAAAACTTTTTACCTGTAGAAGAACAAGCAACTTGGTCACTATCCCATCCATGTAAGGAGTCAAAATATCAGGAGTGCAGTTCTCACTGAAATTAAGAATAGCTGATGCAGCATGTGCCTGCATGATGCATACACAATGTAAGTAAAAGAACCAGATAAACAAAAAGCAAAATTGCAAATCTTCTACTGTATAATTTCCAATAAAGAGCCAAGTAAAAGAAAATTCAACTATATTAAGATTTAAGAGTGCAACAAAACATATAGTTCACTCTTTACAACTACGCACAAGGTAAGGGTTCTTAAATAAAACAATCATGTTAAGCTAAATGCACCCCTTGTCTACGAGGGGCATTGGGGGAGAGGATGGCAGGGGATGAGGAGTAGTTAGTTTCTTTTTTATGTTTTTCTGTTAATTTTTAGTTTGTAAAGTTCAAAAGTAAAGAAAAATGAAAAAGTAATAGGTAAATAGGTTTTAGGTCATTTGGATATGTAAAAGAAAATCAATCGTAAAGGTCGAATTTATCAAAAATAATTGAAAGGTGAGATTTATAAAAGATACCCATAGGTCGGAAATTCAAAAGTATCCTATAATTAAAAGCCTAAAGCATTTTATTCTAAAATAGGCATTGCAAATAGTATACACAAATCCACCCAGTAAAATGCCAAATGTGAATAAGAAAGACTAAAACTAAGCGTATACTTCTAATCCAATCTATGACAGAAATAACTAAAGTTGGAATAGGCATGTAGGAAACCTTTAAGATCTATTTTAACAAGTCAATTTTAGTAAAAAAAAATTGCAAGTCACAAAACAAATGTAGAAGTGTTGAACAATAACAAGTTATACATCAAGTTCACATTGAAGGATGGTAAAAATCAAACCTGTACTCTAGGATTTTGAAAATCCTCCATGGCACCAGCTAGTGCTGGAAGAACGCTTTGATGATATTGTGTCTGTAAATCTGGTCCTAAATCAGTCGACAACTGCCCAATTGCATTGATAGCCGCCCATCTTACCCGTGGATGGGGATCTTGAAATGAATTCAAAACCATGGTCACCACTTGTTCCAAGTTTTTGATCATCACCTAAACATCAAATGAGTAATGTATAGTTCAAAGTACTGCACTCATTTTACAAATGAATTGGATCGCCAAACTGCATAAATTCACACAATTAAACATGTATTACAAACCAAAATAATACCTTTGAGCAACCTTCAGCAATTTGAGCAAGAGCAATAAGAGCAGCATGATGCTTCTGCCACTCAGGAGCAGCTAAGTATGCAGGAAACAATTGTGATGCCACCGGGACAATCGAATTACCACCGAGAGCAATTGATAATCGATCCAGACATTCTTGTCCAACACTGTAATTGCTAGTCTCACCAGCATCCTCAGTTTCAACATCAGCAGTATGCCAATCAGGATCATCCTCAATATCCAACAACATCTTCATCAGTATTTCAAACAATCTACTGATAAACTGGGGCAATTTCCTCATCATCCCAGGAGCTCGTTCTCTTGCCTCGGCAAGGGTAATGACAAATTCAACAGCCAAATGTCTTGTTCCCTCTTCCAATTGCTCAGCCTCAGCGATTTGCAACATAGACTCAACCACTTCCACAAGCTGTCTCCTTAAAAACCTAGGCTCAGCGCCAGCCAACTCAATCAACAACTCAAGCGCCTCCTGAGCCGTAGCCTCTTGAGAAGTATTCAACGCCTCATTCAATGTCTTCATCATCGCAGGCAAGAGATCCTGAAACCTATCCCTATCACCAGAACTTTCAAGGCACTGGATGAAATTAATCACGGCATTCAACGCCGCAATTCTAACATCAGAATTCTGTGAATTGGTGAGACAATTCAAAAAAACTGCGTGAAGCTCCTTAATGTGCGGAACCAAAGCATCACCAATGAACTGAGACAACTGAGCAAAGATCAAAAAAGCACTCTCCTGCAATTTGAAATCATCGGAAGAAACACAATGAAACATAAAAGGTAAAAGTTCAGGCCAACCATTATCAGGAAGAATACCGGAAGCAAGTTCCGAAATAGTGTCACACAACTTCTTAGATATAGTTCTGGCATCTGCGCGTTGAAGGCAGCCGAGAAGGATAGTTTTCAATGAAGATTGCGAAGCAGGCGATAAACGAGGCCATACATAAGACGAAGAAGATGAGGACGATGACGATGACTGAGTATACGAATCGCGGGTAAGAAGCTTACGAAGTAGGATAGTAGACATAGCACGAACTTCAGGGTGAGGAGAAAACTGTAGCAAATGAGCAAGTTTTAAAGTAAGCGAATCTGGATGAGTTTCTTTGCAAAGATTAAAGGCTAATTCAGCCTGAGATCGTTGTTCATTGGATGAAGACATGAGACTGGAAATGAGAGTTTCGAACGGAGCAGGGTCAGGGCCAAGAAGTGCCGCCATTTGAGCTTGCTGGATCTGACTTAACTCGGCATCCATGGCGGATTGATTAATTGATTGATTTGTTGATTGAATGGTAGATTTGTTGATTGAAATTAGGGTTTAAGGATGAATTTCAAGTCTCAACTCTCAACCCAGTCTCTTTCGAGTGGAAAGAGCGGGGTGAGAAGAAAGGAGGCTGAAATAAGAACGGGAATAGTTTTAGGGATTAGGGAAAAAAGAGTAGAGAGTAAAACCTAATTTTAAAGAGAAAGGATTGCTTTTTAAGGGCATGTTTGGGGAATAGGAATTAGAATTAGAATTATTAAAAAAAAAATAATGAATAGGGAATATAAAATATAAAATTATTTAATAATTAATAGTTCTATTTTACACCTCATATTGAATCATTAGGGTGGCTTTCTTTTGAGTTTCCTAGGTCTAATCACTTCACTTCTATAATACTTCCTCCGTTTTATAATACTGATTATATTTTTCATTTTAAGAAATTTCATATTATTTGCTATATTTTCTTTTTTAGTAAAAAATCAATCATTTAAAGTTATATCTACTCTTATTTTTATCCTAGTTTATATCTAATTACTCCTATTTTTCTTTTTTATTTTTCAACAAATAATATTAAAAAATTCAAAAAAAGCAATTTCCCACCTACTGATCATCATTGCACAGTAACTTCTTAATCTTTGTGCCCATGCAATGATAGCAAGTAAATCAGAACAGAGGAAGTACTACTTACTTGCAACATTTGCCTTTTTCACGCAGTCCAATGCACTAATTTAATCCTTAATATCGATAATTATGTATAATATAAAATTATAAAAATTTGATATTAAAAATCTTTACGTCGAGATGAATCAAAAAGATCTCATTTGACTATGTTTTAACTTATAGATTACTTATTAATAACAAATTAAGAAAGGTAAGTAAATAGTGCTTATTTTTCGTATGTTGCGACTATATTGGAATGGAGGAAGTACTTATTAATTTATTTCTTTGTTTCAAATTATTAGGAACATTGGTAAAAATAGCACCGTTTATTTATTACTCTTAATTTGTGATCGATTTATAAGTCATAGGTTAAAATATAGTCCAAAGAGATCTTATTACCACAAAGATGCTTGATATCAAATTTTTATAATTTTTCATTATTCATAACTAGAAATATTAATGATTCAATTACTGCGTCTGCATTGGACTGTGTGAAAAAATAAATATTGCAAGTAAATTAGAACGGATGAAGTAGTAGCAAAGAAAAACGATATTTTTTGGAAAAATTAAATATATAAATGAAATTAAAATAAAATAATAAAATATTATTAAAAATAAAAATAATAGTACAAAATAAGAAAAACAATTTAAAATGAAAATATATTAATATGGGTCCAAAAAAATAATACTAATATAAGAGTATTTTGTGTTTTTGGAGGGAAATGAAATGAAAAAAATGAAACAATAGTCACTAGTGGTAGCCAACCCTATCAAGCTATACCAAACATCCACCTTTTTGTTTATTATTTTTTTATATTGTTGAAATCCCTACTCATTGTCATTTCATACCTTAACTATTTATTAAGGACAATTATTTAATGCTTTATTTTTATTTTGTTGTCCTCTTCTTTTAGGAATCCTCATTATTTTTGAGTTTTTATCATTATCATTGTAATTATGCTATTGAATTGTACTTTTATATCTTTAATTCTATCTAATTGTAATTAGAAATGAACATATTGTGTTATTGTGGTATTAAAATCAAATCAACTAGAGCCAAATTGTTTATGTAGTTGTCTTTTAACGGGTTGATCTCTCCTTTATTTTAGTGGTTTTTATTCTATTTTAAATGGCGATTATCACTTCTTTCTGTAACATGCGTCCCACTATCTTGTATTAACTTCAACAATGGACAATTGTCCTCATAACCCTACGTGATCCTTTCATGCACTAACATTGTTGATGTATGTTCACGTTCGCTTCCATCTTCCCATACTGCTTATCAATAAGCTACCAGATTTTCACCTAATTTCATTATTTCCTCCCAGATTAATCTTGATTTAATCTTTTTAGATGATTTTCTGTTAGAATTTCTAATGGCTAATATTTGACACAAAATTATTAGAATTTTTTTTTATCATTAGCTTGGTTTGAGTATGGTTCATATCCACAACTATTTTTTACAAGAAATTCTTTAAATATGTGGGCTTTAACATCATAAAAAAAACATTTTTTAAGAATGTTGCAAGGAATGTAATCCAACTTATTTCAACAAGATAACATTCATTAGATCGAATACGAGATTGATTCAATTTTGATATGAATAAACCGAATATCATGTTCACTCCTAATCAGATACCGAATATTTGTTCAAAATCGAATACGAGATTGATTCAATTTTTTTGAAAGTAAAACCATGATTCAATTTTGATATGAATAAACCGAATATCTTATTCACTCCTAATCAGATACAGAATATTCGATTTTTTGTGTATTAAAAACCTTGCTCCGAATTCAGTTCAAATGTCTGATTTACCACGAAGAGGATTTTGAAGATCCAATTATTTTTAATAATTTTTTATTGTGCACTTTTGTATACACAAACATTTAAGCTCATTTTCTTTCGATCTTTAATAAAAACTATAATTTGAAAGAAGAAATCTTTGTGTGATCTAAGTTTGATTATCTTGGGAATGACATGAAATTTTTTTGATGAAATTTTACGATATAAATCATTACTATTATCACCATTTAATAACACTAACCAAACGAGCTGTTAGTATCACTTCGCTCAATTTTATAATTTTGTTTTTTTGAAAGAAGTTTGGTTTTAGAAATTTTCTTACTCTCCGCCGACCACCCCTTCAATTTCCGGCTAGTCAAACCGTAATCAATCAAAAAGCCGCCTTGCTTTACTTTCTTAGTGTCATTCCCCTGTACTCGCCGCCCCAGAACCGCCCCTATCGCCGTACTGTTATAGGTCAAACGGGAGAGCTCGCCCAAAAGACTAGTCTATTAGGTGAGAGAGCCCATTTGCCTACAAACCCCACACCAATTGCACTTTACAACCGATGTGGGACAAGTCCCATACCTTGCAATGGACCATAACAATCGACCCCCCCATAAGGCCAACGTCCTCGTTGGGTCACAGCTGCATTGGGTCACGGTTACGTTGGGTCACGGCTGGCTCTTCCAGGCCACCCACTCCGCAAGCCACCCACTCTGCAGGCCACCCACTCCGAGTTCAACTTTGATACCACTGTTATTGTTCGCCGGCAACAGTTACACAACCACCATGCTAACAGAAACACCTCCACTGCTACCACCACCATCTCATATTCTCCTTTTTCACCTCTAAATTCATCTGTGTCATTACTTCCTTCGTCTCCATTTCAATCAACACCTGATTTTACTTTATAAGTTTTGATTTCCAACGTTTAGTATCAATTAACATTTTCAAGGAGCGGAAAAGGACGTCCCTGCCACTGACTAGTCACTTTCTACGCTTTAGTGAACAAGGTAAGTACCTTAGCTTCTTTAGTCTAATGTTTGAATTTGAGTTATTGGATGATCAATTGATCATATATACCTAAATTTCATATTCAATACATGATAAATGCGTTTGTTTAATCTGATAGCAAATTAGTGGTTGGATTAAATTTTCTTAGTAAGCGGAAATTAATTACATTTTCTAAATTGGTGTTTGGCGATTTATGATTTATGATCTCTCTAACGACGAGTATAATCTGAATGTTGGAGTACTAGATGGTTTTTACAGGTCTATGGTGAAATTAATTGAATTGAATGCATATGTTTTAACTTGAGCCAATGGCATGGATTTTTGAGTTGATGAATGTGTTTTTATGAGTTGTCTGAATTCTGAATTGCATTTTCTTAGATGTTTTGGGTGTTAGCGTATAAGTTTATGATGATGAGTTTTATGGCTTGAAGTTTGCTGTAACTTGTTAATCTAAGGACGATATACCATTTAAATAAATTTATAACTATGGTAGATTAATTTTGGTGTTTGTTGAGAATCAATGTTTGTCTAGTAGTTTTTAAGTGTGATGGAAATAGCCTGGCTAATTGCGTTTTGTTTTTAGATTCTAAAGAAGGCTAAACCTTTGGCTCAACCATATTATTGCGGAATTTCACATTTTCTTAGGAATATCTTTAGTAAGTAATATATTTAGGAATGATTCTAGCATTAGTTTTGGTATGTAAATATTCGATTGAATATTTCTAGGATTAATTATGGGAAGGTTTGATTGTATATATTGATATGCTATGTATATTGTTCATAGACAGAATAAACACATTACATACCTTTTCATGGTATCAGAGCTTTTCTAATACTGTCTGCCTTGATCATCTCCTCCATGGATAAACAAGATACAGTTTCAACTATGAGTGAGTTAAAATCACTATCTTTCAATCCTTTTTTTCTTTCTTCCCAAGATGGTCCAGGTAATGTAATTACCCCAATTGTTTTTCGTGGTGATAATTATGAAGAGTGGAGTCGATCTATCCGTCTTTCACTCATGGCACGGCGCAAAATCGACTTTATCGAAGGGGCCATTCCCAAACCCACAAATGAGAAGGAGCTGCGAGAATGGTGTTGTATCCAAGCTATGGTAGTTCAATGGATTCTTAATACCATTGAGCCCTCCATTAAAAAGACATTGCCTTATTATGAAGAAGCCAAACCTTTATGGACTGTTTTGCAAAAACGATTCAATATCGGCAATGGACCTCGAAAACAGCAAATAAGGAAAGCTCTTGCCGAGTGTCTTCAACCAAAAAATATGTCAATTGCAGAATATTTTGGTCTTCTTCAACCTTTGTGGGATGAATTAGCAACTTATAATCCTCTACCAAATTGCACTTGTGGTAAATGTACCTGCAATCTTGGTGTTACTCTTCAAGCGCGTCTCGACGAGGATCGTCTTCAAGATTTCCTTTTTGGTGTTAACGTTGATTTATATGGGCATTTAAGGTCTAGTATTCTTGCTCAAGAACCCCTCCCTCCTCTTGATAGGGTCTATCAAATGTTTCTTCAAGAGGAACGTCTTCAATCATCAACTAAAATCTATAATGAACAAACGAAAATACGGGCAATGGCAGTGAAATCCAATTCCCCACGGATACGTACCGATGGTGACAGAAATTTCGGATCTTTATTTTGTTCTTATTGTAATCGAAGAGGCCATGATGAGGCACATTATTGGGCTAAGCATGGCTATCCAGAGGGATATGAACCTAAGTCTTCTCGTGGTGGAGGACGCACTTCCAATAGAGGAGGACGCAACCATTTTCGTATAGCGGGAAGCGACAACAACAATCACCGTGGACGATATGAGTCACAACCCACAGTAGCAGCAGTGGCTAGTGGCGAAGCTTTGCAAGGTAGTGGTAGTACATCAAGTAGACAACATGCCATTGGAAATTTTTCTGCTCAGAATGCTGGTCTCAACTCAATGCAATGGCAAAAACTCCTTGACCTTTTGGGTAATACTTCGTTGGAAAATACTGATCGTCTTAGTGGTGAGTCTCTTGATTTTTGTTGGATCATAGATTCCGGTGCCTCGCATCACGTGACTGGGAATTTAAAATTAATGGTAAATGTTCGTAGTATTCCTCCTTGTCCGGTCGGTTTGCCAAATGGTAAACAGGCGAACTCTACATTGCAGGGTGATGTTTATTTAAATACATATATCACTCTCCGCAATGTGCTTTATGTTCCTCAATTAAATTGCAATCTAATTTCTGTGACCCATCTATCTGACGATCTCAAATGTATTGTGCATTTCACTAACAAAATGTGTATCACACAGGACCAACACTTGAGGACACCGATTGGACTGGGTGAACGGAGGGATGGACTGTACTGCTTTTGAAATCCTTCTCACAATCAAGTATTGAGTATTTCTACAACATCGACTGCAACATTGTGGCATCAACGTCTTGGTCATCCATCTGATAAAGTAGTGCGGTCTTTACCTTTTATTGATACGTTTAGTGTTTTGAATAAAGCATGTGATGTTTGCCATAAAGCTAAACAACCTAGAAATATTTTTCCTATTAGTACTAGTCGAGCACAATGTCCTTTTGAAATAATTCATTGTGATCTTTGGGGCAAATATAAAACTCCTTCTTGTGGAGCAACTTATTTTCTTACTATTGTGGATATCTCTAGAGTTGTTTGGGTGTACTTGTTATTTGATAAAACAAAAGTTTTTTCGATGTTTCGCTCTTTTTCTGCTATGATTGGGCGTCAATTTGATGCAAAAGTGAAAATTGTTCGTAGTGATAATGGAACAAAATTTAATTGCATGAAAGATTTTTTTTACTAATATGGGCATTTTATTCCAAATTTCTTGTGTTGACACTCCGCAACAAAATGGGAGAGTAGAGCGAAAACACCGCCATATTTTAAATGTTGCCTGTGCTCTTCGTTTTCAGGCTCATTTACCTTTACAATTTTGGGGTGACTGTATTATTAGCTGCTAGTTATATTATTAGTCGAACCCCTTCTCCTTTGCTCTCTAACAAGACTCCATATGAGCTATTGTTTGGTGTTCCACCTACCTTTTCCGAATTTCGAGTCTTTGGGTGTTTGTGTTATGCTTATGATCACAAGTCTAAATGCATTTTCGTGGGTTACCCACAAGGTAAAAAAGGATGGAAGCTTTATGATCTTGATTCTGAGCAATACTTTGTGTCTAGGGATGTGAAATTTTATGAACATGAATTTCCCTTTCTTAGTAACCCAACATCCCCAACATTAGTCTAGCGTTACATTGCCCCTAATTTTGACTCAATTAATGACTATGGGGATAATATTATACATCCCAATTCTCCTGCATCCCATAGTCCAGTAACAAATGTTGACCCTAATAACACAAGCACTCCTAATTTGGGTCTAGTAGAGCCTAATGTGATAGAAAGCCCAATAAAGGTTGATAGCTCAGTAGTTATGTTTGAGCAAAATGATGAATTGCCTAGTGTTGACGTCTCTTCCTTGCCTTGTTCTAATAATGGTACATCTTTGGGTCATTCAAGTATTTTAGAGGAGGAGGCAGTGGCCACTCCTACTTTGTCTACGGAAACTGCTCATGGCAAAGGGAAACGCACAAAATTTCCGTCTACTAGGTTGAAGGGATATGTGGCTCACACTATTCATACAGTCCTTCCATCTTCTCCGTCCTCATCTGTTCCAATCATGTCCTCTGGTAAGCCATACCCTTTAGCACATTTTGTTAATTGTGAAAAATTCTCTGTGAGCCATAGAAATTTCCTTGCAGCTATTTCTACTAGAGTTGAACCTCGATCCTTCAAGGAGGCTATGGAAGATCCAGGTTGGCGCCAAGCTATGCAAAGAGAAATACAAGCTTTGGAGGACAATAGAACTTGGAGCATGGAGAGCTTGCCCCCGGGAAAGAAAGCTCTCGGGAGTAGGTGGGTGTATAAAATAAAGTATAACTCCGATGGGAGTGTTGAACGTCTTAAGACTAGATTGGTTGTTTTTGGAAACCACCAAGTAGAAGGGATTGACTACACAGAAACTTTTGCACCAGTGGCAAAAATGACTACTATTCGTACTTTTCTTGCAGTTGCAGCAGCTAAGAATTGGGCAATACACCAGATGGATGTGCATAATGCCTTCTTACATGGCGATTTATCTGAAGAAGTCTATATGAAAATTCCTCCAGGTTTTCAAGGAGCTCATTCTGGTAAGGTTTGTCGCCTAAGAAAGTCTCTTTATGGCTTGAAACAAGCACCTCGATGTTGGTTTGCAAAATTGGCTCAATCCCTCCGTCATTATGGTTTTACTCAGTCATATTCTAATTACTCTCTTTTCACATATACAAAGAGTATGGTTCAGCTCAACATTTTAGTGTACGTAGATGATTTAATTATTTCTGGGAATGATTCCGCTGCTTTGATCGCTTTTAAAAAATAGGAAAAATTACCCAGAATAATACGACCTTTCACCTATTTTCCACGAATAATACGAACTTTCAATTAACCACCAATAATACGAACTTTGACATGAATTTTCCAGTGGTATTTTGTTTTACCCACAACCGGTAATTAATAGAGTAAGAAGTCATCCTCTCTCTGCTCTCATTCATCTCAAAACCAAAACACAGTCTTCTTCTTCATCTATCACGCTTAGTTCTTCAAACCAGCAAAAACCCACGTTTTGAAGGCGTTATTGATCTACTGCTACTACTGATCCAAGGAGCCACTTCACTCGCCTATAATGGTTAGTTTATTGTTCCCAATTGCATAATTTATCCTCTAATTTTGCAAACACCCAAAAATTAGGGTTCATGATTTCGAAAATCAACAATTCTCATTTATGATTAATACTTGTTTTTTAGTCGAAATTCTTTGTAATTTAGTGTTTTTTACTTGTTTTTAGGCTAATATGAATGATTCCATGCTGGAATATACTGATAAATGATTCACTAGATATGTTTATATGCTGATTATGTACACTGATTTTGTGCTGATTTGCTGCTGTATACATGCTGGAACCACATGATTTGCTGCTGTACACATACGGATTTGTGCTGGAATGAATGCTGCAACATACACTGATTTGTATACTGATTATATGAATGATGGTGTTGGAATGAATGCTGGAATGAATGATGGTGCTGGATTATATGGATGTTTATTATACTTAATGTGTTGACTTAGTGGATAATAATATGATGAATATGCTGATGAATATACTAATATGATGAATATACAGATTTGTTGGGTATATGCTGAATATACTGATTTGTTGTATATATGCTGTATATATGTTGATACATTATATGCTGCTGATTGTATACTGTATGGTGGATATATGTTGATACACCATGACTACATAAAGGAATTCCATTTGCAATTGATGTTCTAGATTGAGATGATGATGATGAAGGGGAAAACATATTAAGAGAAGAAGGGGAGGATTGGAGGAAGTAATTAAAAAAATGAAAGATAACAATGGAGGATGTGAGAATACTTGAAGTTGAGGAAGATAACAATCGAGGTGAAGCACCAAAATAGGGAGGAGAAGACAAGTGAGAAGCAACGGTCATAATTTGACCTATAGAACCGGTTGTAAACAAGTAAGGTATACCACTGGAAAATTCATGTCAAAGTTCGTATTATTGGTGGTTAATTGAAAGTTCGTATTATTCGTGGGAAATAGGTGAAAGGTCGTATTATTCTGGGTAATTTTTCCTAAAAAATATTTGTGCTCATGTTTTCATATGAAAGATTTGGGTCTTAAGTATTTTCTAGGAGTTGAGGTTGCTAGAAATCCCGAAGGAATTTATTTGTGTCAACGAAAGTATGCTTTAGATATTATATCTAAAACAGGTAATTTGGGGTCTAAACCTGCGAGCTTTCCTATGGAGCAGAACCATCAATTAGCTCGTTCTACTAGTCCCTTCCTTGATAATGTGGAACAATATCGAAGGTTAGTTGGTCGATTAATTTATTTGGGGTTCACTAGACCAGACCTTGCATACTCTGTTCACATCTTGTCTCAGTTTCTTCACGCTCCTAGACGTGATCATTGGGATGCTGCCATTCGAGTTGTAAGGTACTTAAAGGGATGTCCCGGACAAGGTGTTCTTCTTCGTTCCAATTGTGATTTATTATTAAGTGGGTGGTGTGACTCCGATTGGGCTAGTTGTCCTCTCACACGTCGGTCTTTGTCAGGATGGTTTGTTTTTCTTGGTGACTCACCTATTTCATGGAAGACAAAGAAACAAGTTACTGTTGCTCGCTCTTCTGCTGAGGCTGAGTATCGCTCTATGGCTAGTGTTACATGTGAGCTTAAGTGGTTGAAAGGCTTGCTTAAAAGTTTGGGTGTAAATCATTCTGCGGCTATAAAGCTTCATTGTGACAGTAAATCAGTTTTGCATCTTGCTCAAAATCTTGTGTTCCATGAGCACACCAAACATATAGCAGATAATATAATTGCATCTTGCTAAAAGTTTGGGTGTAAATCATTTCTTACGAGATGCTATTCGAGATAATATAATTGCTCCTTCCCACGTCTTTACTCATAATCAGTTAGCAGATATTTTCACAAAGGCTCTTGGAAAAAGCCAGTTCATGTTTCTTCTTGACAATTTGGAGCATGAATTTGGGCATTTGTGACCTTCATGCTCCAACTTGAGGGGGGATGTTAGGAATATCTTTAGTAAGTAATATATTTAGGAATGATTCTAGCATTAGTTTTGGTATGTAAATATTCGATTGAATATTTTTAGGATTAATTATGGGAAGGTTTGATTGTATATATTGATATGCTATGTATATTGTTCATAGACAAAATAAACACATTACGTACCTTTTCACATTTATTTATAGGATAAATTACCCTGAATAATACGACATTTCATTGATTTCCCAACAATAATACGAACTTTCAATTAACAACGAATAATACGAAGTTTAATATGTGTTTTCCACTGGTATACTTTTTTACCTATAACCGGTTAAATATGGTGTTAGCTAATTTTTTTTAAGAAAAAGTATTTTATGAGTGAGAAAGCATTACTTTTGCTCTTCTTTTACTGATGCTACTGTATGTTAGCTCTCAAAAATTCCTTCTTCTCTCCCGTGAAATTATACACCATTAAAGACCACTGCTCCCATGCTTTGAAGGCACAAATTGAAGAAGATGATAATACTCAGACTACATAAACGCATATAATGGTTAGTTTATTGTTCTCAATTGCATTATTTATCCTTAAATTTTGCTAACACCAAAAAATTAGGGTTCTAAAAACCCAAAATTTTCAGTTTGACATTCATTGTTATTCGATTAATACTTGTTCTTACTCGAAATTGTATGTAATTTAGTTTAAATGAAAATGTAAGAAGTAATTTTTTTGAAGATTTAAGGAAGTAATTAAAATGAAAGATGAAGTAAAGAAATGAGGTGAAAAATCTGGAAAAAAAGAATGAAATAGAGGTTGGGGATGCAATCTCATTTGTAACGGTCATAAATGACCTATTCTACTGGTTACAAACCGGTCCGTTATACCAGCGGAAAACACAGGTTAAACTTCGTATTATTCGTGATTAATTGAAAGTTCGTATTATTCCTGGAAAATCACTGAAAGCTCGTATTATTCAGGATAATTTTTCCTTATTTATATGGTTTTCTTTGTACACTCAGGTGAAAGTTACTTACTTATAGATTTACGGTCTAAGTGTGGCCTAGGTGAGGATAATGTTGAGGCAGTTGAGTGTAAGAAACAGTGGATTTCGACAAAGTTTCAGCACAGCGTCCTTAAATCCTCCACTTCCATGGCTTTTTGTGGGTTTAGGTAATCCTGGAGACAAATTTAAAGGCACTCGTCATAATGTAAGCTCATTCCAGTTTTGCTTTGTTTCAAATTGCAGAAGTCATCAGAGCTTCTGAGTGAAATTTGACACGGTTAACTTTTTTGAGATCAGGTTGGGTTCGAAATGATAGATGCATTTGCCGATTACCTCAAAATTTCGGTCAGCAATGTCCATTGTAAAGCTTTATTTGGTCAAGGTATGGTTTCCCTTTCATCTTCAAGTACATTTAAATTTAACGCTTCAACCTTCAAGTATCACTATTGTTGTGTCGAATTGAAAATTTTCTCATAACATTCATTCTTTACCCTTGTAAATCTGCCAATTTCTAAATTAAACGTGTACTTGATTAAATTGTTCTGCAGGGTTTGTGGGAAACATTCCAGTTTTCTTGGCAAAACCTCAGACTTACATGAATCTAAGTGGGGAATCCGTGAGTTAGCATTTTTATACTATCGTAGAGCTCTACTAATATCTGAGTTATGATTGTATGAACTGGTGTTGTATTCTAGATAAAAAAAACATAAGCTGATGAGAATGGTACTAGACATACTGACATAAATAGTGGAGAAAGTCTCATCTGAAAGGCATATTGTGAATCTTGATAATCTGTTTAAATGAAAGTCCTTTCCCCCCATGTCTATCCTTGAAGGGAACTTCTTACACTTGAACCTTGACATACAATTCATAATTTTCTTTCTCTAGGTTTATATCTAGAAACTTTAGATCTTCAAATTGAGGTATGGCTGGATAAGGATGAAAGGGAACTTCTTACCACTAATGCTTTTATCTGTCTGATACAGTCAAGTGCAATTTTGGCTGGTTTGTTGATTCTAGTTGAATGATCGCTGTGTTCGCCGCTGAATAAAACCGGGGTGGAGGGGGTGGGAAAAGGGGATTGTGGTTTCCTTCCCCCTTTTTGAATCAATGAAAAAATGAATTTTTTTAAGGTTTTCTAATAGTTGTCTTCTCATTTTCTTTTTCTTATTGTTAATTGGATTTTCGTCATTTTGTTTCCTTAGATATTTATGACTCATTTTTCCATAGTCCATTCTAATCTAAAACCAAAAAACTATAAGTTTTTGTTTTCAGTAGATCTTAAGTAGGCGAAAAATTTCAGGAGATATGAACTGATGAACTGGCGTATCTGTTTACTTGATTGCAGACTGGTCCTTTGGCAGCATATTACAAACTTCCTCTAAATCGGGTGATGGTGGTAATATCTATTTGCTATAGACTTGTAGTCATTGCTAACTTAATTCTTACTTCTGGTTCAGTAGCTTTATGACTGCTTTTTTTGATGTGTAGTTCCACGATGACATGGGGTTGCCGTGCGGTGTACTTCGGCTTGAAGACAAAGGAGGTCATGGCAGCCACAATGGGTATGCTCTCAGATTTTAGAGTTAATTTATTTCCCTTTACAAGACAATTCATCAAATCATTTCTTTATGTTGAGTTTAGGCATCTGCCATTCAATTGCTTGTGTAATTTATTCAGCAATCCAATATTCCAATACGCAGTATCAAATTGGTATTCGATTCAGGTGTTATTTTCTCATATCCCACCAAAACCTTTTCCGGGACAGTTTGCGTAAAGCTTCACTTTCAGTTACGAATCAAGTTGTCAGCAAAGTATTTTGCCGATTATCTTCAATAGGTCCAAACTAAAAAAGGAGAGCTTGTTGAAAAATTCTCATGAGTTTATCTTCGATGCATACTAGAAATTGTTTGAAGTCCAAGTTGAAATGAGTCAATTGAAATCAAGTGATGGGGGTTAGTGGCATGATTGAATTAGAAGAGAAGAAAAAAGTTCATGGCATGATAACATACTGTGAACAATTATGAGTTCTTGACATCTGCGGTTTCTTAAAATCGAACCATATGGTATGAGTATGAGATAGTGTCAATACAAATCTAATTTGAGATATTGTGATTTTTGTTCCGTACCTTTTCCCAAGTATTTGTTTAACGAAAGAAGGTAAGAAACTCAGAGACGATAAACTTATCCTCAGTATGAACAGTAGGATTTTGGCTCTCTTGAGATCTTACTCTTTAACGTATTCATTTGGTATTAGTGGCAATGTCAAAGCACAATTACATGTTGTGTTGTACTTGAGAGTTGAGACTGATTTGTATTTACTTCTTTTGGTTTTTACATATTCTTTCTACCCTCCGAATTCTGTGAACTGTCCCTTATGTATATTACATCTGCAGGCTGAAGAGTGTAATTGACAAGTTCAGAGGGAACAGAGAATTCCCTCGACTTAGAATTGGTACGTTGGAATAGCGTAACTTTCATCCATGGTTCCTTGAGTGTATAAACACGCTAACGACTAACTCAATGCACTCTGAATAGGAATTGGGAGGCCGCCTGGTCAAATGGATCCCAAAGCATTCTTGCTCCAAAAGTTTAATGCTTTGGCTAGAGAACGGGTAAGTTGAATGTATGCTTCTGTAATTCTGTTTTCTAAGTCTGCAGGGCTTCACAAAATGCTTTTTACTGACCCTTGTTAGGCAAGATTAGTTTAAAAAATAACCAGTCTTATGCATGCATAGATTTCTATCTGCACTGTCTTTTATTACAATACCAGCAGCTTAAAAGTTCAGGAAACCGAGATAAAAGGGTGTTTATGTGGATGGGAAGGTTTAAAATAGCTAATACTCATATTATGTGAAATGGTGGCTATAATTAAAAGTATTGAAAGGCGTTTTGAAGGATCTGGAGAAAATCCCGTAAGTTAGCTATCCTGAAGCTATTTAAGGGAGCAACATTTATCGAACATTGGTAAGCTATATATGTTGTTGGGTATAATGTTGCACATTCGTCAATCCTCGGTCTTATCAAGCTCATTGTACTTGATCCACTCACTAAGCGTCTTCCCTTCTTCCTCATTATTCCTTCTATTTAACGGATTTTTCTTGGCTTAGATTGATGCCGCGTTGCAAGAGGGAGTTGATATGTTGAAGCAGATGCCATCGGAAGGATTAGCAGAATGTGCAAGATGGTTCAACAGAGAACAAAAGTACAAGCATATAAGGCCACCGACAAGTTTTGTGTGTTAGAAAACATTGTAAATCATCTACTTTGTTATCCTTTAAGCTTTGTGTGTTAGAAAACATTGTAAATCATCTGCTTTGTAAATCATATTGCTCTGTACTTGACTACTTGCATTTGTCTCTATAGGAAAAGGTATTACTTTTCCGCTGGGTTCGATTTTCAGTTAGCCACCTTCCCGCAACCTACCCTATTATAAAATAGAATTGTTATTTTCATGATTTTATCGGGAAAAATTACCGTGAATAATACAATCTTTTATTAATTTTCCTACAATAATATCTAACTTTTGATTAACCATTAATAACATCAACTTAGGGGTATTTTTCCTAGAATAATATCAACTTTGCTAATTTATCAATTTTTTCATCATATAATCTACTATAGTTTGATTTTTAACATTTTAGAGATATTCTTGAAATACCCTCGTAAGTTGTATTATTCACGAATAATCAAAAGCTGATAGTATTGGAGGGAAATAAGTAATACTCCCTCCGTTCCTTTTTGATGTTCCTATTTGGGTTTTTCACCAAGATTAAGAAAAATGGAATCTTTGGTGGTAGTGGGTATTATTTTAATTATATAGTATTGGAAAATAATAATTGTATTGGAAGTATGAGAGAAAAAATAATTAAATAATAGTGTAATATAATGATTGTATTGGAAGTATGAAAGAGAAAATAATTAAATAATAGTGTGAAGTAAGGAAAGTGGGGATTTAAGGGGTAAAAGTGAGATGAAAACTTTCCTAAAATGAAAAGTATTCTAAAGTGGAAAAACTTATGGAACTACCCGTTTTAGTAAAGTGGAAAAACAAAAAGGAACGGAGGGAGTAACTTGTATTATTGCTGGTAATTTTTCTATTTTATTATATAAACTTAGATTATTTATTGCATGCAGTGAATATTCTGGATTTTTGGCTTCCATTTAGGCTAGCTGTTGAGTCTCCCCTTTTTGCAGTCTAAGCAATCGTTTTGCCTCTCCTTTAAGGCAGAAGATAAAGAGTGTTTGTTCATTCGGCTAATAAAAAAAGTCGGATTTTATTGTGAGACAATTTTAAATTTAGATAATTTATTAAATTATTTACTGTTTAAAAACTCATTTTAAAACACTCACTTTAGTTATTTAAAAAATCCTCTATAGATATAATAAATATACATTTTAGTTCTTTAGTATCGATTTTAAAACCCAAAGTGACTATTTTTTTTTTTTTGAAGATAAGTGCCTATTTTAACTACAAAGTGAAGATCCTATAGGTAAAAATAAATGTTTTTTCAATTTTTAAAAATTGGTTGTGTTTTTTTGAAAATTTTCTATTTGTAGACTTTGTATCTATCGGTCATACGATGAAATAATTTCATACAAGAGTTTCGACTTTCTAGTTAGTTTTAGGTAGATGTATTCATTCGGGTCATCGAGTTGATTTTGGGTTAAGTATTTCAAATTGATTTGAAATCGGATTTTATGTGCATATTTTCTTTACACAATTGTAAATTATTTTTGAAATCGAATCCAATCAAATTCAATTATTTTTGAAATCGAATCCAATCAAATTCAATCATAATATCAGGTAAATTTCGAATTACTTCAATACTTATAATTTTAGACTAGGTCAAATAGAAAGAAAGAGATGAGAAAGACTTGGAGCAAGTGTGACCACCAAACACTTTGTTTACTAAATGAAGTAGCCTAGAATTAGTTTGTGGTTCAAAGGCTTGTACGCAATGCAATATCACTCGAATTATCAGATGTGTTCATCGAATTGATGTCTTTGTTTCTGCAAATGTCGAGCTGCTCTTGGAGCTCACCATTCCTACCATGCAAAACAAACCTCCATTTCCATGGCACCACCCAAAGAAACAGAGCATCAAACTATCTGGGAATGAAATTCGGAATAAAAATGGGAATGGGAATTACTGGAAAACCCTTGTTTTTGAGTCTCGAATCCCTACTTCCCAAATTCCCAACTGCTTTTTCTACACCAAATTCCAAATTATTTGAACTAAAATCTTCTTCTGTTGATTACCCTGCAAACACCATTCAAGATGAGTCTCTTCAACCATCTGTTCAATCTTGGTATGGAATAATTCTTTTTGTTCTCTTTCATTGATCATTTCTTTTGATTTCTTAAACTAATTATCATTGAATCTCTTAAGCAAAGCATGTGGCAATGGAGGGGATATTCAATTCGGTATCAGTGTTGTGGAGATTCTGGTCCTGCACTTGTTTTAGTTCATGGCTTTGGAGCTAACAGGTGACTTTCTTATTTGGTTTGTCTTTCTATTATTTTCAATTTATCTCCTCATTCATGTAAACGTCAATAAAGGTCCAGCTTTCATGATGCTTTAATTAGGGCTTTGTTTCATTATCATCATTAACCCAATATTCTGCTCGAAAACAGGGTTTGGGTGAGGGAAGGTGATAGACAATCCATACTCGTACTCTTTTCAAAGTGAGGACTAGAGGAATGTGGTCGATTTTACCCAAAAAATTTAGAGTATCGCATAACCAGGAATATGGGTGGCATCATTGCCTCAAGAGATTACCTATATTTATCCATATCTTTTTCAAGCCTTTTTATTGGTAGGATAGAAATTACCTACGAAAGGGAAAGCTCTCAACCACAAGATTAATTAAGGTGATGAGAGTCGAACTCCAACCACTAGGCTAAACAAAGATTCTTAATGCATTTTCAAGCTTTAATCTAGCATTTTTGGCTAATTAACCTTTACTTTAGGTCTAAGGATGTTTATGTTGAACCCTTGTCTCACCTAGGGTAGAATCCTTTTGTAGGCATTGGGGCGATGTTCAACAACAATCCATTACCCTAATATACTTAAGTGCCTCCTACCTAGGCCGAATTGGGGGATCAGATGTATGCAACCATACCATGATAAAATTGACGTTATTTTTTATTGACCTTGGTAAACATCATCTATAACTTCACATTAATAAGAAATGAACACAACACCATTTTAATATTGCCCATTGTAACCAAAACCCGAAGACCTATATATCTTTGGCCCCATCACGATAAGTAACGTTTATTGGGGTAATGTTGATATTCTAAACTTTTGCAATGCTGATTTATTACCAAGTTTGATTATGAATTTTGATCCACCATTGTATGTACAATGATATCCATGTTCAAAATAGACAACTTAATATGACTTTCTAGTTGAAGAATTATAGAGGATGGTTTCCTTCATTGATTGACTTTCTCTTTTGATTCTCAACAGTGATCATTGGAGGAAAAATCTACCAATTTTGGGAATGTCACATAGGGTGTACTCCATTGATCTCATTGGTTATGGTTACTCTGACAAACCCAACCCTCGCGAATTTGGTCTTTCTTCTTTCTATACATTCGAGACATGGGCTTCCCAGCTTAATGACTTTTGTCGAGAAGTAGTCAAAGATGAAGCATTCTTTATTTGCAACTCTATTGGAGGTGGCTACCCTTTTTCACTTTCCTGCTATTGGCATCAATCCTTTTATCAATATTTAGTTTTATTTTTTCTTAGCAGTAGTTCACTTCAATTGATTAAGTAATTCCCTTAATCAACTCATTAATTTGGAAAAAATCAATAACACTATGTTTGGATGGAAGGAAATGGAGGTAAAGAAAGTGGAGGGAAATGAAGGGATGACATTTCCCTCGTTTGAATACCAAAATGGAAGGGAAGGGAATTAGCGGGGAGAAGTTCCTTACATTTTGTACTAAACAAATCCTTCCAACATCGGAAAGATTTGGAAGGAAGCTCAATAATTTTACCTCCCCTCCCCTGCCCTCCCCTTCGTTTCCTACCTAAAATGCTATCCAAACACACCGTAGAGTTCAACATGTGCTTCCTGTGGTACTCTTCATGGACACTTGAACAGTAAAATTGAGTCTCCACTTGTTAGTCAGCTATCACAGTTCAGGTCTCGATTAAAGGCGCACTTTTCTTCGTGGCCTCTCCTTGGAGGGGCAAGGGTATCCTCTTTCCCCTCCGGACCGGGTTGTTGACTATGGCTATGACTATAATTATGTCTTCCAATCATATGTTCTTTCCGTGATAAAAGCTTATTATTTCTTGTCTTGGTGTTTCTGAAAGCAACCGAAACAAGTAAATTCTCAGACGCTTGTTTTTCCTAAGAATGTGATGATTACATGTAGGTCTTGTTGGACTTTCCGCTGCAGTTGCGGAACCACAGATTTGCAAGGGTCTTGTCCTTCTAAACATATCTCTTCGTATGCTCCACATTAAGAAGCAACCTCCACTCGGAAGACCTTTGATAAAAGGTTTTCAGAGTTTGTTGCGGTAAATACTAGCTATAACTCATTGCCAGTTGTTCGTTTGCTTTGTTTCAAATCAACCAATAACATCTATTGATTTGGATGGTACAGGAATACTAGTCTCGGTAAATTGTTTTTCAAATCAGTAGCCACACCTCAATCCGTCAAGAACATTCTTTGCCAGGTACTGCTGTCTGATTATGCTATTGCACTCTCAAAACAATTAGAGTACATGATTTATGAATATGATTGCTATATAATGTATAAAACTACTTGCAGATCTTTTTAGAACTTGGTGGTTTAATTGAAGTGTGTCACCTGATTTGTTAATCAACCTGCTAATCGCAAATCGGAAAAAATTAATTATGGTCGGTATTAAGCTATTTTTGGTCCATTTTGAGCAAATTATAAACTCAAAAGCGAAATAGATAGCGAACTTTGTGACACTAGGTTGATGTATTGTTTCAGAGTACACTCTTTGTCAATGAAAAAAGAGATGCTTTGCTTAGTAGACTAACAGATTTTATTTCAGTGTTACCATGATACCAATCAGGTTACAGACGAACTAGTTGAGAAAATTCTTCTTCCTGGGCTTGAACCTGGTGCTGTGGATGTGTTTCTAGAGTTTATTTGTTACTCGGATGGCCCTCTTCCTGAAGAGCTATTGCCGCAAGTCAAGGTCAGCCGATGCCCTATTCTGCCAACGCGTTCGTCATTCTTATATATGTTCGGTAACAAATTAAGGCAAATTGGTATGACATTAGATTGAACGTTGCAAGTTCTGTTGTTTGCAGTGCCCGGTATTAGTTGCTTGGGGGGACAAAGATCCATGGGAACCCATAGAGCTTGGACGAGCCTATGGAGACTTTGAAACAGTTGAAGATTTTGTCGTCTTGCCTGGTGTTGGCCATTGTCCTCAGGTCTTTCTTTCTCTTGATCACTTTGAAGATATGTTACTCGGACTCTTTATTTTACTTTACGTACCCGTGTCCGATCCTTGATGCTCGGACATTGGATAATTCATTTTAGGCGTATAATTGAATATTTAGACATATCGGAAACTTGGACACGTACCAGTATCTGACATTAGTACCCCGAGTCCAAGTAACATAGCTTTGAAGTTTAAACATTCATTTTAGATTACATCTCGTATGTTTTGTCATCAGCACACCTAAAATTCCTCGAATCCGTTTCTCTTCGACAACTGAGAGCAATAAGCATTTTGTATATCTAGTTCAGTTCGGTTACAGGTCCTGAGTAAATGGCATTGTCTTGCAGGACGAGGCACCTCATTTGGTGAACCCATTAGTGGAATCATTTGTGGAACGCCACTCTGCAAAGAGAGCCGATCCTCCTAGAGAATCATTGGTGTGACAGAATGATGAACGACTGTCGAGTGTGCCAATATATTGGTTATGAAGATGGTGCATTTGTCTGTGCTCAGTGTCGCAGATCAGATGTTTCTCTTTGCTAATTTTGCATTTATATAGTCGGTTTACAATACTCCCAAAAGAAGATACAACAGTTTGCGATCGCAGATCTTAGATTGTCAATTTTTACCGACATGCTACTTCGCCTCATGCAGGTGGAACCCCTACTTAGGTTGTAAAATTGTAAATGTGTTTAAACATGAAACTCTTTGACATTCAAGCTGTTTATACTCCATTGCCTTCAAAGAATAAGATGAAATGTCTAATGGTAGTTACACCTCTCTTTTATTCATATATTTGTTCAATTATTTGTTTATTATGTGTTTTTTATGAAATAAGGAATAATATATACATCTAGATTTCGTTGTTGCGTTTATTTATTCAATCACGCAATCAGTTTATCTACTATTTCCGGATGCGCTATTGGATGTTGAAATAATGCAATGTTGTTTTTTTTAAGTGCAACAAAAAATTGTTGTACTTGCACGGTCTATTTCATCATCATATCTAGTATTTTTTACTCATAGCAGCTCTTCGTAGAGTTTAGAAAGGGTTCAATGACAATAGACTATACTGTTATTTTATCAAAGAGATAAGGAGGTTGTTGCCAGTGAGACAGTGGGCGTTATACTGACTACCGTCTACATATGGAAGCAAATAAGGTAAAATCAATTTGTTGGGTGAAACAAACATTGAATCCAATACATCCAAATGGGTGATCAAGTGTACCAGCTCTCAGATAATGATAGCACACCATCCATATGATTTAGACACCAAAACCTGCCATTTCTCAAACTAAAATTCTTTCAAATGTTTAATTGTTTTGATATCTTCAACCCGATTTGTGAGCTTTATGAGTCAGCTCGGCTGAGGCTAATGTATCGAATCGAACTATTTCGAGTCGAGTTTTGATTGATCTTTGCTTGAACCAAGCTTGAACTGATTGCAAGCCTATTGGTCTCATTTAAGTTTCATCCGTATTGAACAAAAACACTTGAAAGTTGGCCAATACATCTAAGCATTAAAATAGGGGGATAAATTCAGTGCACACATTTCTCCTTGTCCTCTCCTTGGAGGGGCACGGGTACGATATGTCCGCTACCATCCTCCCCACGAACCCTGACTTGTGCGGAATACTGAGTTGTTGACTTTGACTCTGACTCTGCACACGACTCAACTTAGCTATTTCGAAGAACGATAAAAATGAGGTCCGTGAACGCTATTCGTTCCATTGTTAGTAGATCAGACATCAGAGATTATGCATATGCAAATAGGTATTACCAGCCTTTTTGTATTTGGTACAAAGACAACCATCTATAACAGTACAAATTTTACATTATGGTGCAAATTACCTCAAACAATTGAAGAAGAATACATAATCTAATGGCAATATTGAATCACGGCAAAGATCTAAAAGGTATCAAAATGATAATCATAGAATGATATGATGCTAATAAACAAGGATATGAACAGCATACTGCAAGATCAACATGTATTGATGCCATCCTTGCAGTCACTAGTCAAGTTGTAGAACGTTTCTACCCGTGTCTTCGCTCTGAAAAAAACTTCGGTATCTACTTCAACTCTCATATATCCATCAAAATCGACTGGTCGACCACCATTCAATGCGGTGGTCTCATTATACCAATCACTCGTGTTTCCCCACAACTCCTTGTAATCATCCAACAGATGCACCTTATAGTGCGACCTCAGTTTATCGAAATAGTTATAGAAAGGCTCGTTCGTGGCAATATACAAGTTCCTCCAAGGCTGTATTACGCCTTGAAGCTTTGAGACGATAGCCTCGGGAGATGTATCGGCATCCAGGTGAGGCCAGAGTTGGTTGTTCTGCGCCTTTTCTCCTCGAACCACATGTACCGCATCAAAATCCCAATCCATTTTCCCACTAATCTCCGTAACTATATTCATAAGTCTCTTCGATTTCCAAAGTTTATGCCATGGTCTTTGAATGTAATTTGCTGCTTGTCCTTCACACACCCGGTACCAATAATTATCGGGTTCAGGAGCATCGAAATGCCTCCATATAATGCTACTTCTTTCCTTCTTAAGTTGCATCGGTGTGGTCTTATAGCTCATAACCTTCCTTACCGGAATCTTCCTCTTATGGGTTTTATCCCATCTTTTCCAATCCCGAAGGAATTCTCGCTCCTCCACAATCGAAGCCTCCTCTTTTAAATGCTCAAAGTCGAAATAAAACCTAAAATCCTTACCCTCCTCATCCTTGCCACTAGGGTTATACTGAGAAGCCAAACAAACACTCATATCCATCACAAAAGTCCGGTTCAAATATTGCGCTTCGCCTAAGGCACACAAGAAACTCCATACATAATGATTCATCCCTTTACAATAATCCCCACCGCGCGAATAATACAAGTACCTCCCTCTCCTAAAAGCATTATCAGAACTAATCTTGGGTATAGTATCATTAATCTCATTATCACGAAACGAAGCAGAAACAACCTTAGGATTACGATTGTTCCCATTCGTACGCATCGGTCTAGGGCGTCTAGCATTTACACCAGAATGCCACCCACTAGCACCAACAACCTTATAAGCACAATCATCCCCAACCCCAATCCTAAAACGACGAAAATCCCTATATTTCCTCCAAGATTTCTCCTTCCTATTCCTAAACTTCCAAGCTACATCACATTCATTAGGTTTAGACCCATTAACAGGTTTAGCATACTCTAAGAACACAATAGACTTAAAACGCCTCAAATTAAAACGCTCAATAGCAATCAAAACTCGAGGATCCGAACAATTAACGACAGTAAGATCCTCAGCACACACAGATGGGCTAAGGGTTGAATTAAGAGTAAGATTCTTCTCAAAAGTGGTAATCCCAATTTCAGTAATAGGGTTTGAAACAGAAGGGGCAAGTGCAGGGGATAAAACTAAATCCTCACCAGTTTTAAGAACAGAAGAATCATCTTTAAAAGTAGCATTTTCTACCTGAGTAAAAAGCTTAGTAAGAGCAGGAGCTGATTGCAGCCATGGATCTGGAGGTTGGTATGTGATTGCAATAACAGTAATGATTAAAACAGCAAATACAAAGACAGAAAAACATACATTACTAATTAGCTTGATTATGTTTTGCCCAATTGGTTCGGCTGGATTTAGAGGTTCTTTCATCCTTTAAATTTAATACCCAGATGGGAAAAACAATTGATTTGGGTATTAAGATGGGAAATTGAGGATTGGGAATTTGAAATAATTGGATTTTTGATTATGGGTGAGTGAGAAAAGTGGATCTAGATTGAAGAAGGAGAATGTAGAAAGTGAGAACATGAACTTACACAGAAATGGAAGCTTGAAAGAGCAGAAAGATGTTGGTGGTATGCTCCTCCTCCAGTCCAACCAACACAGTTGAGTAGAAAATAAATCAACTAATACCGAATTGATTTGGCCGCAAATTAGATTTTCACATCTACCCTCTCGGCTCTCACTCACTCAGATATGCTTAAAATAGAACCAATGATTTGATATTTATTCAATTTTACGATCAAATTAATTTTAATTCTATTTTAAAATGAATTTTGAGATTATGTCAAAATCAAGGTGAACACAAGGTTTGATTTTAGGAAAAATTAACATTAATAATCCAACATTTCATCCATCCGCTATGAATAATCCCACCTTTTGATTATGTTCTAATAATCCAACCTTTGTGATAAATTTGCCCACAACATACCGTATTACTAATAATGGATAATAATAGGGTATGTTGCTAACAAACTAAAATAAAGGTTGGATTATTTACAGCGAACTAAGGGCAAACGTTGGATTATTAGAAAATAATCAAAAGGTTGGATTATTCACAACGGATGAACAAAAGGTCGGATTATTAATATCAATTTTTCCTTGATTTTAAATCAAAGCAAAACACCCGACTCAAATCATACTATCATACTATTAACTAAAAGAACTGAAAAATTCCATGTGGCATGCTCACAATGATTTGCCACATGGAATAATCTTTGGATTCTTGTTATATTTATTAATAATATGATTAATTAATTTCTATATTTATTAAACTAAATAAGGTAAAGTTGATTTTATTTTATTAAATTAAAACAAATCTACCAATCATACTATTAACTAAAAGAATTGGAAAATTTGATGTGGCATGCTCACAATGATTTGCCACATGAAATAATCTTTGGATTCTTGCTATATTTATTAATAATATGATTAATTAATTTCTATATTTATTAAACTAAATAAGGTAAAGTTGATTTTATTTTATTAAATTAAAACAAATTTACCAATCATACTATTAACTAAAAGAACTAAAAAAAAATTTCATGTGGCATCTTTTCAAAGATTTTTCACATAGAATAAGCAAATTAATTAATTGTTATATTTATTAAACTAAATTGAATAAAATTGAGTAAATCAATAAAATGCATTTAATCTTGACTAATATCTCTACCATTAAATTATCTTTTGAGTAGCATTTATTTATAGTTAAATTTTGAGTAAACTAGAAAGTATATATATCTCATCATATATTCTAGCATTACAAATTTAGTTTGAGTAATTTACTACATAGTATCTCATGCTTTATTTTTTAATTAATATATATATTTATATATGTGAATTCTAAAGAAGTCGTGCATTGCACGGGATTCTATACTAGTTCCACCTGATGATTCCAATGAACATTCCTATCTCCACCACCTTGCTAACTCGTATTTTTTAATATTTTAACACCTTGGGTTAGACCTAGAGATTAGGATCGACTCTTTAACAAGAGTACCATGAGCGACGACCCTGGTCTGGTTATTTTGAGGGGCCTAAATATATTGAATTTTTATTACATATTAAAAAAGAGCTAATAGTTTTACATATATGAAAAAGTGATAATATAATAAATGACATTAATTTTCCATAATTAATGGTAATTCGTGACTTTGTAAATAATTAGTTATTTGTTTTTGGGTTATTAGGTGGATGTAACTTGATATTTTTTTCATTGATAGTTTATATAACTAAGTGTGATAAAATGTGCCAAAGTTTAAGAGGAGAAAGAATGTGATTTCATTGAATTAATGATGTAAAAATATATCTGGGTAATGTATACAAAGTCTCTATATATAGAGACTGATCAAGAAACAGAAACAACATTCTAACTAAGGGTTTACAAAGGGTTAACTAACTCATGGTTAGTTATAACAAACTAAAACTAAAACTAACTAACAATCTAATATCCCATGCTTAAGACACGTGCAGTAGAAGACTCCTAAAATTCATTAAGATCCAGCTGCTGCCATAGTGTTCTGATGCATTCATTGAGTCCTCTGTGATCATCTGCTGTGCTGCTATGTGTGCAGCATTCATGAAGTATTCAATCCATGATCAGCAGCTTTCTTCTGGTACCTGCAAGGCTCACATACTTTATCATCCCCCCTCAAACTAGGTATTAGATAATGTAATGCCTAGTTTGGATAAGAGGTGTTGAAATTGTGCAGAAGGAATGATCTTGGTCAAAACGTCTGCGAGTTGATATTGAGTAGGCATATAGGATAGTTGTAAAAGGACCTCAAGAACCTTATCCCTGGTAAAATGGCAGTCAACCTCTATGTGTTTGGTTCTATCATGAAATACAGGGTTTTTGGCAATGTGTATAGCTGAAATGTTGTCACAATGAAGTTTGACTAGTTCAATGTTGCATAAGCCAAGATTTTTAAGGAGTCTCACAACCCAAGTTACTTCTGAAGCAGCATTGGCCATTGCTCTATACTCTTAGACCTCCAACTGATGGGAGAATTTCCTAGCAATAGGACATATCCAGACACAGATCTCCTGGTGTCCTTACAGGCTCCCCAGTCTGAGTCTGAATAAGCTTGTAAAGTAAGCTTAGTGTCCCCTTGTAGGATAATTCCTTGTCCACTAGTACTATGTATATAGTTTAGGGTATGTAAAAGAGCATCCCAATGAGAGGACCTAGGGTTTTGCATGAATTGACTTAATGTCTGAACAGAATAAGACAAGTCAGGCCTTGTATTGGTTAAGAAGTTAAGCTTGCCAATAATACTCCTATAAAGGGTTGGGTCAGTAAGCAGGACACCATCTTCAGCAGAAAGCTTTGTGTTTAGGGGTAATGGTGTGACTGCTCTTTTGAAGTTTTGAATCCCTGTGCTTTGTAGCAACTCCTTGGTGTATTTTTGTTGAGTGAGTACTAGGCTTTTGTTTACTCTACTTACTTCTATGCCAAGGAAAAAATGCAATTGCCCAAGTCTTTGATGGTGAATACATCATGCAAATGTGTTTTGATGAAGTGAATTTCTTCTTCATCATCTCCTGTAATTAGGATGTCATCAACATAGACAGTTAACATAATGATTCTGTGAAATATGTTTTGTAAAAAGAGAATAATCATTTTTCGATTGTTGATACCCTAAGGTCATAAGTTCATGGACAAGTCGAGCATGCCATTGTCTGGATGCTTGTTTTAGGCCATATAGAGATTTCTTTAGCAGACAAACTTTCCCTTCAGGGTTAGGAACAAGCTCAGGAAGTTTCATGTATACTTCTTCATGGAGGTCTCCATGAAGAAAGGCATTGTTGTCGTCGAGTTGATGAATTCTCCAGCCCTTACTTGCAGCAACAGCTAGTAAACACCTTATGGTGGTCATTTTGACTACTGGAGAAAAGGTCTCCTCATAATCAATGCCATATTTTTGATTGAAACCTTTGGCAACTAATCTTGCTTTGAAACGTTCTAAGGATCCATCTGATTTTAGCTTTACTTTGTAGACCCATCTACTTCCTATAGCCTTTTTGCCTTTTGGTAGGTCAACAATTTCCCATGTTTTGTTGTCTTTTAAGGCTTTGAGTTCCTTCTCCATTGCCTCAATCCAAAGTGGGTTAGTGCAAGCTTCAGAGAAATTTTTTGGTTCAGTGTATTTGAGCTGTGATTCAGCTATTTGTTTATGTGAAGAGTTTAGTGCATAATATTGAATTATATTACACCAATGAAGGTTTGCATTGCAAACATAGTCTTCTAACTGAGGAGGAATCTTGTGACTCCTAGATGATTTTCTAAGGTTAATGTGCAACTCAGAATCAGAATGTGGTTCACAAACAATGCTATTCAGATTGATTTGTTCAGAATGTTGTGTGCTATTGTTTTTAGACTCATTTTGTTCCATTTGTTGGAACAACTCATCAAAACTAGGATCTTCTTGAGATAATGGATTTTGGCTAGTTTTGTTAGGTAGGAACATTTGATTGAGGAAATTAGGACCTTGATGATAAGGGAAGCAATGTTCATAAAATTGAACATCTTTAGATACAGAAACATTTTAGTGAGAAAATTATATATCTTGTATCCCTTTTGCTTGGTTGAGTATCCTATGAACAAACAAGGGTTAGCCCTTGGATCAAATTTAGTTCTATCTCTCTTAAGGGTAGTCATGAAACAAAGACACCCAAAGGTTTTCATCATATTGTAAGATGGCTTCATGCCATATAGTTTTTCAAAAGGAGATTGTAGGTTGAGCAACTGTTAGAGGTGTTCTGTTTATTAGGTGTGTTGCACACAATACACAGTCTTCCCAAAAATGAATTGGAACTTTTGATTGAAAGTATAGTGCTCTTGCCACTTCAAGTAAATGTCTGTGTTTCCTTTCAACAACTCCGTTTTGTTGAGGGGTTTCAACACAGCTTGTTTGATTTGTAATACCTTTTTCAAGGTAAAAAGCAAGTGTCTCTCCCTCTGTTAACTCCCTTGCATTATCACTTCTAATGGTTTTGATTCGTTTATTAAATTGGGTGTACACCATTTCATAAAAATGCTTAAAATGCATGAGAAAATCAGACTTATGTTTGATGAAAATTACCCATGTAAATCTAGTAAAGTCATCAACTATTGTAATGAACATAGTACACTTAAGTCTTGTGGGGTGTTTAAAAGGCCCCCATACATCAATGTGCAAGAGCTCAAAAGGTTCATTACTTTTTATTGAACTCCTGGGATATACGTTTCTTGTTTGTTTGGCTAAATGAAAAGTAGTACATATAATCTCTTGTCTTGCTTCTTTATTGACAGCTTTTGAAAAAAGAGAGTACAACTGTTTGAAAGGCAAGTGCCCCAATCTTAAATGTCATAGTTTGGCCATATGATATTTGTCCAGTTCTTCTTGAACTCTTGGTGGACTTGATTGCTGCTGCTCTTCTTGAGCACATAAGGTTTGGTAAGAAGGCTGATGTTCAGAGTCATTAGGATGATGTGTAAGGAGCATATTCCTTTGGACATAATACAGACCATTAGAGACTTTACCAAGAGGTAAAGGCTTCCTCATCAAATTTTCCTGCATAAAACATCCATCACTAGTAAAGTATATTCTACAATTCATATCCAAAACTAATTTGTGGACAGACAAAAGTTTAAAATCGAATTCTGGTACAAACAACACATCATTAAGTGTGATCCCTGCACTAAGCTTAACAGTCCCTTTATAAGTAACTTTTACCCTTCTACCATCTGGGACTGTTATGAAGTGATTCTTCCCTACCAAGGTTTGGTAGTTAGAAAACAAATTTTTATCAAAACAAATATGATCAGACGCCCCACTATCTATGATCCATGTATCAAGATTATGGTAGGCTAAACAGAATTTACCTGCAAAGTGAGCTGAAGTAGATGGTGCAGCCTCATCTATACCACTTGTAGCACTTCTTTGTCTGTCCAAAAGAGCAAGAAGTTGTGAAAATTGTTCCGGGGTGAACTTAGCATCAATTAATCCCTGACTCTTGCCTTCTTGATCAGTTTGAACAGCATTAGCCCTTCCAGCAGCACTGTTTTCTTTCTTCCAGATGTTAGATTTGAAGTTTGGGGGATACCCATGTACCTTCCAACACCTATCAATGGTGTGCCCATGCACTTTACAATTTTCACAATAGAGGTTTGTATTGAGCCCCTTGTTACTGGACTTAGGTTTGCTGTCTGGATATTTTCTCTTGTCAACTTTGCATGCTATGCTCTCTTCTCTGACAGGATTCTGCACCCCATTACTAATTTCTTGGTGTATTTGTTCTTGTAACAACACACCATATACCTCTGAAACAGTGGGAACATTTTTTGACATCAAGATACTGTTTCTTGCTTGTTGGTATTTATTATCCAATTTCATAAGAAATTGAATCAGTCTTCTCTTCTGTTGACTCTTTAAAATTTTGGAAGAGATGTCACACTCACAATTCTTGCAAGAACAGATTGGTAACGGATCAAGGGCATCAACCTCATCCCATAATGCTTTTATATTGGTGTAAAAGTCTTCAATAGAAGCACCATTGCATTGATTAACCTTGCTGATCTGCTCCTCAACAGAAAACAATTGTGCACTGGATGATTGGCCAAATCTATGTTCCAATTCATCCCAAATTTCTTTAGCCGTCTTGAAATAGAGGACACTCCCTGAAACCTTTTCATCCATAGCATTGAGAAGCCATCCAATCACTACATCATTTACCCTATCCCATGCCTTACCAAGAGACACACTATTAACAGGACGTTTAACAGTCTCATCAACGAAACCAAGTTTATTTTTACCTGATAGGGCAATGGTCACTGCTCTTTTCCACCCCTTGAAGCCTACACCAGTGAAAACGTTTGTAAAAATCTTTAGTGTTGTGTCTGTGGGATGAAGAAAATAGGGACTTGCTTGATTCATGGTTGGGTTAATAGATTTCTCATGCTTTTCCTTAGTAGCCATATCCAAAGGGAAGGGCAGAAGGTTACAGTAATCAAGACAAAGGACAGTAGATCAGTTTGGGCACAAAGAAAGAACTGGTTTCTTGAATGAGAAACCCAGGATCAGATAATCAAAGCAAGTGCTCTGATACCATGTGATAAAATGTGCCAAAGTTTAAGAGGAGAAAGAATGTGATTTCATTGAATTAATGATGTAAAAATATATCTGGGTAATGTATACAAAGTCTCTATATATAGAGACTGATCAAGAAACAGAAACAACATTCTAACTAAGGGTTTACAAAGGGTTAACTAACTCATGGTTAGTTATAACAAACTAAAACTAAAACTAACTAACAATTTAATATCCCATGCCTAAGACACGTGCAGTAGAAGACTCCTAAAATTCATTAAGATCCAACTGCTGCCATAGTGTTCTGATGCATTCATTGAGTCCTCTGTGATCATCTGCTGTGCTGCTATGTGTGCAGCATTCATGAAGTATTCAATCCATGATCAGCAGCTTTCTTCTGGTACCTGCAAGGCTCACATACTTTATCACTAAGTAACGACAATTTTAATTTATCGTATGGACTGTTTGTCAATTTACTTCATCTATACCCTGCCTTGAGCGGGATATTTGGGTATGATGATGATGTTTTGCTTTCATTGAGGGTTTCAAAGGGATCAAAGATGACCTTGCTATTACTAACTTATCTTCTAAAAATCTACACTACATGTCCAATTTAAGCTATATAATTTAGCTACTCAACCATATTGACCTAAAGAGTCAATCTAATAAAGCAAAAAACTAAAACCTCAAAAATAGAATTAGAGGTGGTATATATCCAACACTTTATAGTTATAGTGGTTTCTCTATGAAACTCTAATTTTAAAATTGAGAAGTATAAACAATTAACGGCCCGTTTGTTTAGTGGTATTAAATGGTGGTAATGTGAATGATTTATAGTGTAAAATTCCGTCAAATATTCTATATTATTCTCATGGTAATGAAACTTTGATCACAATTTTTTTTAGTTTACAATTTTCCATTACCACCTAATACCATCTTTCTCAATCATAATCATTGGAATGGAAATTATGAAGAAAATGAGATGATTGAAGTTGGACAAATATGACCATCAAGATAGACAAGATTTTTTTTAACTAAAAACACATTAATTTTTCATTTTCATTACCACCGTTTATTACTATCAACCAAACAGACCGTAAGAGTTTTTAGGAATTCAAAATGTAAATTAAATTGCTCAAGCTCACCACATGAGAAGATTGAGAGGATTTGTTGGGAAAAAACTTTAAATGCGTCTAGACTTCATTTGATAGTGAATTTTCATAAAATACTATCTCCTATTCAATCTAAATGTCTCATTTAGTTTTTTACACTTGCCGAGACAACTTTTTAACCCTTAATATCTCAAATTATTCTTAATTAAAAATTATAAAAATTTGATATTAAATTGAGACGAATCCAACAAGATCTCACATGATTATATTTTAACTTATAGATTAATAGTAAAATACAAATTAAGAGTGATGAGTAAATAGTGTCAAAAAATATAGGAAATAGATACTACTACACAACTACATTTTATTTCTCGGTTCATTCCATGAGTTTGAGGAATATGATGAGACCTAATAATTGATATAACCTTTAAAACTTATTCATCGCTCTTAATTAAGCCAAATATTATTATTAAGGTTTGGTAACCATATCATTTTGTTAATATATATATTATATCATCGTGAATATAAAGTCATATCATCAAATAAAGTTAGTGAACAACTATATACTTAATATAAAAAATAATATTAATTGTTATGAGAAACATAACAAAGATAAACAGAAAACAATTTAACGTGGTTTGCTAATAATGTGTTAGTTACGTTAACATACAAAGAGAACAAAATTTATGTGGAGAGAGTTTCAAATACTACCCTATCCTCTTTAATTTGCATAATTGGTTTATTTTAAGAAAGTAATAATAAATGAAGACAGAAAATAAATTGTGAAAATGAAATTAAAAGAGAGCTAAAATGTACGGATGTAATTAAAGGAAGGTAGTAGGTCATTGTCTAAAATTAGAAATTATATAAATTGTGAGACAGACCAAAATAAAAAATAATACAAATTCAATGGACGGAGGGAGTAAAAAATACAATTTGTATGTTAAGCTTTATATATGACCTATGAAAACCTTAATCAGAACAGGACTATAGAAAACCTAATTAGAATATGACTAATACTAGGCCCGCGACCTGGGCGACGGGACCCCACTCACTTACATGGCAAGACCCATGCCACCCGACATTTGCAAAGTGTATTAAAATTCCTAATCAATAACCGTGATTTATAAATCACCATAAAAAGATAAAAAGAATAATATTAAAATAACTAAAATTAAAAAAGATAAATTAAAATAACAAAACTCTCACCCTATCACATCCAACCACATAAGAGTGATTTATTAACCTTACAAATAATCGTTATTTATTTAGACCTTCTCAAAGTGTATACATAAAAGATATAACTCTTACTGTCACAATAATTACTATAAAATTTTAATATTTGGGATAGAAATGTAAACCAAAACAAATTAATGTAAGAGATCCTCACTTACAAATTGACCCTTTTCTTTAAGACTTCCTCTGATTTTTTATTGTTATTATATTTCTATTTTTAACGCTATGAATTAACATTAATAATCCAATCTTTTGCTCATCCGCCGTGAATAATTCAATCTTTTGATTATTTTTTAATAATTCAATGTTTGCCATTAGTTCGCTGTCAATAATTACTCATTTATTTTACTTTGCTAGCAGCATACCTTATTATTACCTATTATTAGTAATAGGATATGTTGTGGGCAAATTTTTTACAAAGGTTGGATTATTAGAAAATAATCCAGGGGGGATTATTCATAGCGGATGAGTGAAATGTTGGATTATCAATGTCAATTTTTCCTTTTAATTTTATTAAAATCTTTAATATCATCATCATCATCATCATCATCATCATACCCAGTGTATCCCGCTCATAGAAAACTATGCTCAGGGTCTGGGGAGGGAAGGACGACGACAACTCATACCCATAAAGGAGAGTGCGATCAGAGAGTTTCCCAACTCGAGAAAGGCCTTCCAAGAGAGACGAACCTGCAACTTACAAATAGGTTATCTAGAGTACCCACAAATAACCAAAAAGGGTAAAAGTAACGAAGGTAAAGAGCGATAAATAAAGGCAATGAACAAAAACAAACAAAGGGCGAAAGGGACAAGTTTAGTAATTTGGGACGTGGATACGACTCCGCCAACTGCCCCTATCCCTGGTCAGGTCCTTGGAGAGATGAAGCTCATGCATGTCACTCTTGATCTGCTCCTCCCACGTTCTCCTAGGTTTTCCTCGACTCCTCTTGCCCTCTACTATGATGCATTCAATCTTTCTTACTGGGGCGTCATGCGTTTTTCTCTATACATGCCCAAACCATCTCAGTCTATTCTCCCGCATCTTTGCGGAGATCGGTGCAACCCCAAAATTCTCTCTGAAGTCATGGTTTTTTATTCAATCCATCATGGTATTACCACACATCCACTTCAGCATACGCATTTCTGTTACTTCCATCCTCTGTTCGAAGTCCTTCTTTACATGCCGACATTTTGTCCCATATAACAACGCCGACCTAATTGCAACGCGGTACAATTTACTTTTAATCTCCTTTGGAACTTTTTATCACAAAGCACCTTCGATGCTGCTCGCCACTTACGCCAACCCGCTTGTATTACTGATCCCAAGTATTTGAACTTGGACGTGCATGCAACAACCTCTCCCCCTATGGCCACCTCTGGCTCCCCTATCGATTCTGTCGCACTGAAATTACATCGCAAGTATTCAGTCTTCGTACGGCTTATGTGTAACCCCTTACCCTCTAAAGTTTCCCTCCACTCTTCCAATTTATAATTAGTCTTCTCTTTAGTTATGAAAATATGCGTCAAGCAAGATTAATCAATTAAGATCACATTTGACGATGTTATACATTGTACGTAGAAAATTATTTGCCAAATAATGTCACTTGATGAATAGTAATTGATTTTTTTTCCTCCGTTTGAACAGTCTCCATTTCGCCTTATTTCTTCATATTCGTGTTTATTAATGTTATTTAAGTCATGTTCGACTCAACTATCATCTTTCTAATTTTTAAAAACAGCTAAAATTTATGATTGTTTCATTTTTTTTGTTAACTTTTTACATGAACTACACTATTTTCTCAGAAGAAAATCTTCAATACTACTAAAATAAAGTATTTTTTCTCTAAATAGATAAAGGTTTTTCTTTCTATTTATATGACAGAAATTTAATTTTCAACACTTAAAAAAAATAAATTTTCTTTTTTTTTTGTCTCATCCATAGAGATTCCTACCCTACCTGATCCGACTAATAAGAAACTTCATTTTTATATCTTCATCTTGAATCGCTAACGGTTACTCATTTTGGAAAAGTTAAGAGATGTTTATTCGGGTCATCGGGTTAATTTTGGATCATGTATTTTAAATCGATAAAAGTTAGGTTTTCTGTTCATAATGATTTTTATATAATTTGAAATTTATTTTAAAGTCGAATTAAGTTAAATTCAGTTAAAAAATCAGATAAATATAAAATCGTCAGAATATCTTTATTGACTACTCACAAGGCACAAGGGACGAAACTTAGCGAGGGGTTACTAAGTGTCATTCATACCGAAATTCATGAAATCAGGAAATTCAGCAGCTTCAGATGAAGTCATGTGTGATCATGTTTTCACCACTCTACTCCTCACACCTCAGTGCCTTAAGAGATTGGATAGTTACAAAGAAAAAGTAAATTATTTTATTATTAAAATAAAAATATCACAAATTTTTATCAGATTTTTTTTTTAAAAAGAGAGTCTTATTGAGCTGGTTTATTAGATATTTAAAAAATAAAAAAACGAAAAATATAGTGTAACTGCATTCTTATTCGATAGGTTTTAGGATATCTAACATAGACATTTAGGATTGGTCAAGTAGGGGTTTTCATTATGTTAAGTAGGTGTTTTAAATATTTTAAAGTTGTCAAGTAGGTGATATGTGTTGTAGGTGTTTAGGTTATTTTGCTGTAAGGGTTTAGATTGTGTTGTAGGTAATTTTGTTGTGTGTTGTAGGTGTATATTATTTAGTTTATTTGTTGTATGTATAAATGTTATGTTCTGTAGGAGTTTATATTATGTGTTGTAGGTGTTTACGTTATTTGGTGTAGGAGTTTATATTATGTGTTATAGTTGTTTATATGTCTATTTTCAGTACACAAAATACCTTCTAAAAATTGTAGGTGTTTTAATGAATTGGGCTGGCGTTTGGGATCCGTCTCTCAATGAAACGGTCTCTCAAGAGACCTATTTAAAAAATATAGATATGCATAGTAATACATAAAGAGAGAGAATAAATTTATGTGAATGAAACTAGAGGGGAGTTATAATGTATGGAGGAGATTAAAAGAAAGTAATAGGCCATTATCCAAAATAACAATGATGCTAAATGAGAGGTACGTACGAGGATATAAGAAACAACGTTGTCCCTTGAATTGACAACATTTCTCATTTTTAATCGTTGTACTTAGTTTTCTAATTTTTCATTTTAGTTTTCTTCCCTACCTTTACGAAAATATTTTCACGCTTTATTAATTCTTAACTACACATAATTCTCTCTTTTGATTCCAATCATACAATTTAAATTTCATTATATCTTACTCTTCGAACAACTAAGTATGGAAATCATATCGTGCTGAGCTACCCACATTCCATGCATGTCGTACCTTATGCCAAATTATAGCGTAACAGCCTCACAAGTGTGTCAAACCAAATTTAAATATATAAATTGTGTCATGCTAAACTACCTATATGTCATGTCAAGTCGTGTCTTGTCATAGTCGTGCCATGTCTAGCCCAATCCACTCCCACCCTTACAAGCATCAAAACTACTTCTCAATATTTGTGTCGAGTTATTAATAACAAACTCACAAACATTAACTTGAGTTTTTGGTTGCGCTCACAAACATCAACTCGAGTTTTTGATCGCACACAATAAACCATCCATAGTCTCCGCGCACAGAAATTTAAGCAGATAAGCTTGTTTTCACAAAATACAACTAAAACCATGTGTCCTTGTCTTGTCTATGTGAATATGTATCATATACCCACCAAACCGCTTACACCTTAAGAACCCAAAGGTTATCTTAATTATGTCACTTGGCCTTAGGCCAATAAAATATGTTAGTCTTTTTGGTCGAGACTTCCTCGTGATAAGGGTATTGGTATGTTTTTTTCCGCCCTCCCCAAACCCTGCCTTGAACGATATGAGAGGTTTTGAGCATGTTCAACATGTTTGACCGCATAAGGTCCAAAGAATTAAGGGCCTCAATATTAAATTACTTAATATTTAGTATATGTTAGGTGCTATATCTTTGAAGATACGGAATTGTTAGAAAAATATCATAGTTTATAAAATTACACAAGGCTTTTATAGAATTTGTCAATTTTTATTCCGCCCCTGTTGGACGAGACTTATTGGGATGATAATGATGACGATGGTAATGGGTCATTGCTTATTTCAGAAATTTTAGACCACTACTCAATTACCCAATTATCCGATTCAGGATCCTGATATAAGTTAAACCCACTAACATATTCTTGTCATAATACCTCTTACAGTAAATTTAAATCTGTCTGATACTTGTGTGTGTAATTTGGTTGAATAGATAGTGATCATGGTGGAAATAAATGAGGAATTAGTGGAAGCTTTGAGTGCCGGAGAAATGTCGGATGGGACTGGAAGTGAAGTAGAAGACATCGGTTATGCCGAACTTAAGAAGCGAATGTGGAAGGATCAAATGCGTATGAAGAAGTTCAAAGCCGAAAGACATGCTGCACAGGCAGAGGCAGAGGCAGAGGCTTCAGTTGATGAGTCGGCAGGCTCGAGCAGCTCGACTTCAACAATAGCAACCCGAGAAGAAAAATCAAGGCGAAAGAAGATGTTGAGATCGCAAGATGCCATCTTGAAGTATATGGTGAAGATCATGGAAGTTTGTAACGCGCAAGGTTTTGTGTATGGAATCATACCCGAAAAAGGGAAGCCCGTAACAGGATCTTCCGACAGTCTTAGGGAATGGTGGAAGGATTCTGTTAAGTTCGATCTGAACGCTCCTCAAGCACTGCAGCAGCTGATACCTGTGATTGCTGCTGCAGTCGAGAAGGAAAACCCGTCTTTTTTGTATATGTTACAAGAGCTTCAAGATACTACTTTAGGGTCTTTGTTGTCTGCGCTTATGCCGCACTGTATCCCGCCTCAAAGGCGGTTTCCACTCGAGAGAGGCTTGGCTCCTCCGTGGTGGCCCACGGGGGAGGAGGTTTGGTGGGGCCAACAAGGAGCGGTTGCAGTGGACCAAGGCACACCGCCTTATAGGAAACCTCATGACCTTAAGAAGTCTTGGAAGGTGAGTGTGTTATCTGCAGTGATCAAGCATATGTCCCCTGATTTGCAGCGTATGATGCGACTCGTCAAGAAGTCCAAGTGCCTTCAGGGTAAGATGACGGCTAAGGATACATCGAGCTGGTCGAAGGTTGTTGATCAAGAAGAGGCTCTCCTTGAGCTTACGAATCGATGCCTTCACATAAAAGATAGGGACCGAGATAGTGACAGAAAAGGCGATGCTCAGGCAGACGAGCTAGCCATTGGGCGTACGAGAATCTGCCATTCGAGTATAGGGGAAAGCAGTGAGCATCTTTCTAATAAGAGGAAGGCCGATACATTTGATCAAGAGAAGATAGACGCTCGCGGAAATTTGGGGTGGCCACAAAATGAAACGGATTTTTATTATGTTCCACATAGTAATAGTGCAGAATTTGAGACTGCATATGCACATCATGCTACAGATTTTTCCGGATACAGCTACTTTCCACACCGCGCTGCATCCTTACCGAATCTTCAAATGGAGGATTTAAGTATGGAGTGCAATGATTTAAACCTTCTTCCTTGGAGTTGGAACGATCATGTTCGATCGAGTGGAGGAGGATCGGAAGTAATGCATGACCTCGTGGGAGGTGCACAACATGAGATGTACGACCAGTGTGCGCCACAGATGTACGATGGAGCGGGGGATCAGACCCAATACTGGGGAAATGATGCTGCACAAATGGGTTTTGATGTAGACTTTCAACTTCATAGGGAGAACATTGAGTTTCATCATTTTCGGCTTGACGAAGACTTGAACAAACAAGCAGCAGCAGCAACGGCTGCCGCTTCTATTTGGGATTTGCAGTATCAGGAACCTGATGACGAATAAACATAACCGCGAAAGAATTGTTTAGATTAAACATGTAATAATGCCCCATTTGTTTTTCGAATCCTTGTATATGGGATTGGATGTGTGGGGATTAGGCGGGTTTCGTGTTAGTAGAAATATTATTGTAGCCCTTTTCATCTATACATACCCTGTAGCTCTAGCCTCTATCTAGTAACATAATACAGTACTATAGCCCTTTTCTCGAGCCATCAAACCACGGCTCAAGGCACCAATACATAATGCGGTCTCTACGACTCCACCAGTATCCTATCAGGGAGCAATGCCCGAAGGAGGGGTGGGGTGGGGTCGGGATAGCGAGACGTTCTAAGGTATGGAATTAACATTAGGTGAAAACTGTGTGATGGCATTCCTTATTTGTATTTGTCTCTGAATTGTCCATCATCTTGTAATGCAAATAGGAACATATATAAGCTAAACCCACATATATTTTTAGTAGGGAAAGGAAAATAAGAACATATATGAGCTGAACTTAAAGATTTTCAGGAGTGTTGTGTGTATAATATATCATAGGGTTTCAACTATCAGCTTAAGCTTAAACTTTTGATTGAGTTGGTTCCTTGACATGGTATTGAAAGCCAACACAAGAGGTCACGGGTTTTAATCTCAACCACCCCTCATTTAAAGTGAAATTTCAGCGTCAGATATGAGGAGGGCCGTGTCGCATAAGCTAAATCCATACCATTCTTAATAAATCGCTTGTATTACCTTCGTATTTAGTATCAGATCGTCTTTTGACATAGGAAAGGGCATACTTTTGTTTGTATTTCACACTTTTCTTACTAGTTACAACTCGCATCTATCGGTTTATTTAGGCCTATATTAGCGCATGGCTATAATCATGAAAATGGAAATTTTTGTAAATGAATTTAGACAACCATTTCGAGGCTACAAAGCACAGGATGGCCACTGAAAATAAGGCAGATCGTTGGATGGTGTTCATCGTTCCTTGCTTGGTTAGAGCAAGCACCCCGATCAAACCAAAAGAAATCACCTGAAGCGTGATCTCAGCTACGTTAAGTCCTTTATAAGCAGCATTGCAGCTGGAACAGTTCACTGTATGAGTCCAATACCTAAAACATTTCATTCACCAGTAAGTAAATCGTAAGCAGATTATTGAACACTGATTCTTGAAGGAACGGTATATGTACGCACCTATCCAGAAGCTCTTCGCGTGGAGGGGTTGGGGGAAGAGCGCCTCCATTGAACTTGGAACCCCAGTTTACTCCGCCATTCGAGTATTTGTTCAACCACCTTCTGTATCCCGAAAGAATAGCATCCGACTTTGTAGGCACATAACAAACCTTATGCCAATTAGTTGGCCCGGCCTCAATTATGTTTCGTTCCTAATAAACATGATAGCAAATTTAGTAGGTATCAATACCCCATCATACTAGAACACACAATGTAAATGTTAGGTGGTAAGGGTAAAGCCAATTGGAATTTGCTACATTTGCATCTTTAATGTGATCTTTTTGAAGCAAATGTAGCAAATTAAATAAAACAAAATGAGTATACAAACATGTGACAACCTTAAGGAGATCATATCATAATATACATGAGTATAAAAAGAAAGAAAAATTGTCCTTAATAATCCCACGTACTGCCCATCTACTGTGAATAACTCATACTATTAATTATTACTAAATAATCCAAACTTTGTATATTTTTTGCTGACAACACCTTTGCCACATTTTAAACGGTTGTTGTAGGTACCTATCACCAAAGAGAAGAAGGGGTACACCAACGAAGAAGCATAAAGAGGAGGAAGAAGAAGCGAGTGTAATAGATAGCAAGTGCCTACAGTTGCCGGTTAAAATTTGACAAAAGGCAACAGAAATGAACACTACTCGTCCGTTCCATTGAATTTGCTACATTTGCATCTTTAACGTGAGCCTTTACAAGCAAATGTAGCAATTAAATGAAGCGGAATGAGTATACGAACATGTGACAAACCTTAAGGAGATCATATCAAATATACATGAGTATAGAAAGAAAGCATACAAGAAGTGGCAAATACCTGAACATGAAGAAGATAAAGATCAGAATCAAGAACCAAGTTCTGATTCAGATGGAACACCCATTTGGGAATGATTTTGTCTAACCAAACAGCAAAATTTCTAGGAAAAGACCATATTAATCTGCTTTTTCCTGGACTCACTGGAATACAGATGAATACCAGAATAGGTATTTTCCGAGTAGCAACTTGTGCCTGACAATCAGCCATTGCAAGTGTTACAATGCCCACCTAAAAGCACAAGATAATGGAAACATGAACGAATGGAGAAAAGTCACCTCATCTTAAATTACCTTACTGTCAACTGATGAGACCGATCCATTGCCATTGTCATCGCCAGTGTCATTTGCGCTGTCGATGGCTGAAGTTTGTGGGTAAACATAGTAGACACACGGTGCGTAGAACTTTCCGGAACCCCACTCTTGCATTGTAGAAAATCCATTGATGTCCATATCTTGTATTCTCAAGTTAAGAGGCCTTCCACCTTCTCTATCAACACCTTTGACTGGCTTGTTTTTGGGAGTTTTTTTAGTTAGTATACCATAGTGAGCATAACCTACATGAGCTGGGTCCATAAGATTCTCAACAAGAGCTTCATAGCTGCATGAAAAACCAAAAATCTATCGATTTGATATGAATCATTTGTTAAAAACATCCGCAAAGTTTGAGGCTTTTAGAAATTACAACGGCAAGTTTTCTTTTCTTTTTTTTTTCAAATTACAATCACGAATCAAAAAACGTAAGCATTGTGACTCGGGGGGGTCAACGGGCCGGGCCCCCGTTTTCAACCCTAATCCAACCCGTTTAAAGCCCGTTTCCTATTTTGTAAGGCCCGGCTCGATCCGGCCCATTGTACAAGCCTAATTGTAACCAAGTTGATGAAGTTCGGTGGCTTTGATCAGAGATGACCTTTGTGACCTTGGACTAACAATTGACTTTTAACCTAGTCTTTTAAAATTTCAAATCATATTCTAAAATCAATTTGTTATATATGTAATGATTGAGTACACAAGATATTCTTGGGCTCTTAAGTTAATGGTTAAAGCCCCGTGATAAGTTATATTCTCTAACATGTAAATGATTATAGAGATGTACAATGAGCTAAGTGAGAATCGAATGCGGATTAAGAGTAGAATTCATAATATGCTCATGATTATTGAGTAAGAAAGTAACAAAAGAAGTTATAATAAGTCAATAAATGTGTAATCAAATAAGTTTTCATACCCATAATTGATTTCTCTACTGGATATTAGAGCAGAGTATGATGGATCATCAAGTTCAGGCATGAAGGGAGGTTTTTTCTTCTGAAGAATATCCTTGAATTCAGGGTCTGAATTAGCCCAAAACCAAAGAATACCATTCTGCACAGTACTTGGATATACTGATACACAAGCTTTCTTTGATGTGTGCACCTGCACTTCATATCACTTGCAATTAGAATCTACAGAAAAAAGTCGATAGAGTATATAACATCACTTCGTTTTAACCATTAGATTAAACTTTTAGTTGAGTCGTTTATCATGTTATCAAAAATTAACATTGTATAAGGTATCAGAAGCTTTTGGTTAAGTTGAGTTTCAACTATCAGCTTAAGGTCAATGTAGAGTTGAGACTTCATTGTAACCGTTTAAACTTTTAGTTGAGTCGTTTATCATGTTATCAAAAACTAACATTGGATAAGGTATCAGAAGCTTTTGGTTAAGTTGAGTTTCAACTATCTGCTTAAGGTCAATGTTGAGTTGAGACTTTAACCATTCGCTTAAACTTTTCGTTGAGTTGAAACTTTGACATAGTATCAGAAGCTAAGAAGCCAGCACGATGAAGGCTCATTTGAACTTATCCACCCCTTGTTATTTCTAGTGCAATGTTTAGCATTATTATAATCCAGACATGTAACTTCTAACCCAAAAAGCCCTCGTGTGAAGTAGCATGAAACTATGAAAGAGTACATGTAACTTCAAACCCAAAAAGGCCTCCTTGAATTCAGGGTCTTTGATAGAATCTCATAACACTAGGTATAAGATGTCAAAGAATCAATTCAACCAAAAGCTTAAGCTGATGATTAAGGTCTTAAGATATGCTATATATTCTAACACACCCCTCACACGAGAGCATTTGGGGCTAGAAGTGCAGACGCAACATAGGTTCTCCTTGGCGCTAAATTTTCCACAATGATGGGGCGATTGAGATTCAAACTCGTGATCTCCGGCTTTTAATACCATATCAAGGGATGGTTGAGACCCCAAAAGATGTTATATACTTTAACATAATAGTCCATTCTCGGTCTAGAGCCATAAGTTTTCGATCATACAATTCTCCTACACAACATTATACATTTCTCAACAAAAATTCAAGCAGGGAGACCAGAAGTTTACCGGAGGGCCATCAGGAGGAGCTTGAGGAATAAGTTTACACTGACCAGAACCATTAAAACACCACCCATGATAAACACATTGAAGCCTTCCCCATTGATCAATCCTACCCTCAGACAAAGGAGCCAAACGATGAGGACACATATCATCAAACACTTTCCATTCAGAATCGTTCATATCCCACCAAACCACAATATCAATACCAATAACCCTTTTCCCAGTCGGCTTTCTTTTATCTAAATCACACAATGGCATCACCGGATACCACTGTTTATACCAATCGAATTTCTCATTACCCTTTTCATCTTCTGATTCGTTTGATGTTCCAATGCTTTCTTCAATGGATGAAACAACAGATTTGGGGGTAAAATTGTTAGTTGTATTAGGTTTATGGGTAATGATTACATTGTTGTATTGATGATTAGATGAAAAGGGATAAACAGTGTTGATTTTGGGTGTAAAAGATAGTTTTTCTGCACTTGTGGGTTTCAATTTTGGTATTCTTGTTGATATCATGGTGAGATTAGCCATGGTGGGCTGTATGTAATCTCTAATGGCTGCTGAAAATTTTACAAATTACAATGTTTATTGTAAGCATGAACAAGTTTATTGATAGAATTAAACCTGTGGCTGAAAATGGAATGTAGCAGAAAATGTTTGTCTTAGGAGAGCCATATACCCCTGTTCAAAACACTTTTCGAAATTTACCTGACCTTGTAATTGAATTTGATATGACTTAATTACAGAATGAATTTAAAAATCAATGGGGAATGTAATAGTGACATGTGGATGAGATGAAAATATACGTTAAATATGAAATGAAAATCAAAGAAGAAACGTTATGATCAAAAATAAAAACGGACTAGTAATTAAAATAAATTTGATAAAATAAAGTTCGTGATACAAGGAGACAAGGAGTTGTTAGCATCAAACGTGTTTCAATTATGGCTCTACATTCTACGAGACTTTCATACGTTATAGGCTGGCCCATGTCTAACCCAAAGTAGCATGGGCAACAGCCTAGTGTCCATGAAAAAAGGGCCCAAGGCCCAGATACGTGAAAATTTAAAATAGATAAGTGATTTCATAAAACACAAAAGGACGTATTAAGATATATTTAAACTTATTTCCATTTATAAGTTTTTGGCTCTTTAAAGCTAGCTTCGAATTAGTTTGCACTTACTAACTGCGAATAAAGAGAAAAGGTCAAAAAAAGCTAAGAGGTTTGTTCGTAGTTAGTAACTGCGAACAAATGGATCACTAAAGATCGTTCGCTTTTACTAACAACGAGCCATTAACATCCAAATTTAACAAAACTCAACTTAATTGGCAATTGTTAGTAAGGGCAGCCGATTACTTGACTGATTTTTGTTGACTCATCCTTAGTAATGGTCCGCTGTTTGATCATGTTTGACTAGGGATCTCCTTTGTTTGTAGTTACTAACTGCGAACAGACGCCTTAACTTTTTTTTACCTTTGCTCTTTGTTCGCATTTAGTAAGTACGAACTAATCCGAACCTAGCTTTGGGGAGTCAGACGCTTATAAATGGAAATAAGTTTTAAAATATCTTACTCAATGTTTTTTTTTTGATAAATAATCTTTTTGATCATTTCAAATTTTCCAGATATGTTAAGCGTGTGCAAGCTTTTTTTGATAAATAATGTTACTAATCATTTCAAATTTTCCAGATATGTTAAGCGTGTGCAATCAAGAAAAATTGAAAAAAGTAAGCTTATCATAGTAAAAAAAATGTCTAAATAAGCTTAAGGAAATTTTCTTCCAATATTATATTATCCATAAACTCAAAACTTTACTTCATATTACCCACACATTCTGATTGAATTTCAAGTCATCCTTCCAATGTTAAACCCAAATTCTTATTACAACTCTAAATATAGATTTTGGCTAGACTTTTATGAGTCGTCTTTACAAAATACGATCTCTCAAGAGAGCACCTAATGTTAAATTGTTTCTATTTTGGATTGAACGCGTCTTATATTTAACTTGTGAAAGACCTCAATTTTGAATATCAGGCCCTCTCTTGAGAGACCGTCTATAGTATAAACGCTTCTCAAGAACCCAGCTCATATCTCCATTCTAACTTACAAAATCAACAATCAGTTTTTTTTTTGAATATCAAAAGGTTTCCTGAGAGACCGTCTATGGCATAGACGGCACTCTCAGCAGTCCAGCCCAATGGAAATTTCAGTTGTTTTTTTTGGAAAGTGTAAAAATGGGCTGGACCATTACACCCTCTATGCTATAGACCGTCTATAGCAAGAATTTGTGTTTTTTAAATTTATAAATTGGGTCAGGCCAAAACTTGAAACGTCTATGGACGGTTTCAAGTAAGAATTTGTGAATATATTTTATAAGTTATTAAGATGATCATTCATTTGACTTAACAACCAATTATGACACTAAGTAATACCTCCAATGTTGTGTAATTGAACTTGGTTTGTATAGCTTCCTAGAAGCTAAGTGTGGTGGCTTTACCTACTTAGTGTCTTTGCATTGGTATTATACTTTGAATCAGTGGAGGCGTCAAAATCAGTCCACCCACTAATACTATTACTTTACTATATAAACTCTTTTCTCTTTGTTTTTGGCACTTTTTTATTCATTTGACTTAATTTAGAAATTAATAATTTATTTTTTTAATAAAAGAGAGAAAAAATATATGAATGATAATTAGCGAAAACAAGCATAGGGCCATATTATATTCAATAAGATTACTTAGAAATGCAGCGAATTAAGATGTACAAATGGAATGCGTGTTTGGTATCATTTTGTTAATTGTATGAGATCGTCTCACTTTAAGATCGTAAATAATACTTTAAGACTATTAAAAGCTATCACTTTAACATTGTTGGTGATTTTGTCTTTTCTGGAGTCTGATTTCCCCTTATGCACATAAGAGTTTATGCACATAAGAGTAAGAGTGGGGAAACCCTTCCTAGAAGGTGTGCTTCTCTCTCATGTTGATGCATATAGGGAGGTGGTTCTCTTGTTTGTGATACTATCTTAAACAGTTTGTTTTTGGATTAAGGAAAATATCATTTTCCAAAAAAAATATTGTTGGTGATCATCTTAAGGTTAAACTGATACTTTAAAAGAGAAATATATATTGAGTCAGCCTAATAAACATAATCTCACTATAAAACCGTCTCATTTGAAAATCTATATTTTGTTAAAGTTGTCCTTTTTATATATTCTATACATTCTTGAATCAAAAAATAAGTATATATATTAATTGTTAACCGGGTCATTAACGGGTACTCGGATCAATTTAAAATCGGCCCATGACCCGATCTGGAGTTTTCAAAAGTTTTTATTTTTTGACCCGCCATTTATGAGGCGGATCGGGTCGAACGGGTCGGGTACTTTTGAACACCCCTAGTTAAAGGTGTCCTTTTTGTATATTCTATACATTCTTGAATGAAAAAAGTACAATAATTGGTAAAATGAATAAAGTGAGTGAATCTTATCCTATTATGTGTGTTTATAAGATCTAGAATGGTGATGGTGTCCATCACCCATAAACTTTAAGAAGGTACTAAGTTTCATGGAAGTTTCTTAACACCATAATTTCTAACACTCATTGTGTCACTTAGTATCATCTCCTACACTACACTTCCTCTATCACCAGGTTGGATTTGTATCTTTTCCAACCTACACTAACTGATTTCTCTTTTTCATTTCAATTATTGCCCTACATTTAATTATATATTAATCATCAAAACTACAACCACTTATTAATTATTATTATTATTGATATTTATTATTATTATTTATCATTTTGTTGTTGTTATAGGATAATTATCATTATCAATGTATCATCATAGTTGGTGAATCATACTCATAAAAGCTACGATCTGGGTCTGGAGGAATATAAGACGAGAGACCATATCCTTATAAAAAGGAATTACTAAGGAGGTTGCAGCCAATGAGACTCTCGGCTTGAGAAAACCTGCAAATGAAAACAAAAAGGCAAGACAAGACAAGATTTATATATTATTCTTTGATTTCAAATTATGTTGTTATGCGATAATTAGATGACTTATCAAATTATGTGCACTTTTTATCTATATAGATAAACTGTTACCTACTATGGTCAATCAAAAATAACTTTTTTGTTATCACTAACTAGGGTAAGATTACGTATACATACCACTACAAATAAATAACAAAATGACGACAACACTTATGATCGTCATTTAATCGATAAATTGGCAAAAAGTTGTCATGGCAACGGCCCCAAGAGCGGACGCTAAATGAAAATTGGATACCTGAACGTCGCCAAAATCACTAAAAATCCTTGGTAATGACTTTTTCGTCACCTATCCATCGCCATTAGCGATAAACACGTATCGTCGCCTTTTTTCCATTTGCAATGTACATCCAATCCCTGAACATCATCTTATTTGATTAAGACTTCGACATTATTGTTACGTAAAAAGCACGTAAAGATTCTTGTTATTTGGTATATGCATATGTATGCTTAATGCCTGTACTTGTTACCGTCCTAGTGTCTGCAGATCTACATTCAAAATTTCAATATGCAAATACATGCAACTTCTCTGATTTCCAGCCTTTCACATGTCTACTTGTATCATTCAATGTGAACACAAAACACACCCTACACTTTTTTCTTTTGCCATGTTCTGTCCCATGACTTCACAATTACTATCTCTATAAACCAATTATTATAAATAATTTGATTATCTACCCGGTTTTCGAGTACTCGTTTTCGTTATCGTTTTCGTTTACGGGTTATACACCAAATTCTCTTATAATATACTACAAGTTGAGTGACAGAACAAAAGGTATGAAACACATTGTAGAAAGACAAAAAAAAATGTGGTGAAAGAAGAAAAGTAGTACAACAAAACCCAACAAATTTACCAATTTAGAATGATGAAAAAAAGACCTGGTCTTGCTTGTCTAACCGCGTATCTCACATGAGACTCCTAAAACATGCAACCAATAATTACTACTTTCTATCTTTTTGATACATCATCAATGTGTCCAAACTTGTTTTCACATTTTAAGTACTAAAAAATAAAGTCGCATCACCGTATTGCAATCATATTGTAAAAGTTTTTGAGTTCATCGTGACTGAAATGTAGAACGCGATATTTATTTTTGCAAGTGTTATCGTGACCATGACCGGCCAAAACCATATTTTTGCACTACGGTTCTACATTTGAATGTTGTGGATTGGGTTCTCACAAATGATATTTGAAGACTGGTTAATTTCGATTCTTGTGTAAATTTAAACGTATTATTTGTCTTTTTTTTTATATGTGGGTTAGCATTGAGTCATGTCATACTCGATTTTGGTTGATAAAGTCAATTTTGAAATCTATATTACATTCCCATCATATATAATATCAACCAATCTCTTGAGATACGTCTTTCAAGCCCAGTCCATTAAAGCCTAATGTCTACTTCTACTTTACATTTTTCTTTATGGGCCGACCTAATTAGAAATGGTCTCTCACAAGAAAGGTTTAATGACATATTTGTTGGAAGTAACAAAAGAAGATCAAAATTACTGAAAAAAGAAAAATCTGTATTCATTTTTTAATATCATAACATTTTCATTTGTTATGTTCTTCCTGTATACGTATCGTATTCGTATCAACCCGTATAATCTACAAAACTTGTTATAGGGTTGAATGAACTATAATGTGTATAGACTGAAAGTATAAAAAATGACAAGAATTCCTAAATCTATAGTTACCAATCTACTATCCTTTTCTCTATACACAAGGTACAGAAAGAATTAAATAACAAAGAATATTGATTTGGTCAGTACTACCTCCTATAAAATTTCACTACTTTTAGTTATACTGTAGGTTTTTTGGGTTTGGACAGTGGGGACAGATCAACCTTGCTATACGGCCCGAGCCCGATACTTCTTCGAGATGTAATGGGTATCGGTGTTGAGGCCCGTGGACTCGATCCAGCTCGAGAGCCAGGAGAAAACAACGACTTGAGAGCGTATGCACTCCTTGGAGACAAACTAACTTGCTCTAAAGCTCGGAATTGTAGTTCTGACGGGTAGTCCCGAACACACCCAATTCGAGGCCCTGCGCCTGTTGTCCATTTACACGACAGCTGCTTTCCGAGCTGATATGATTTCGTGTCTTTATGGGAATTTATCCTCTGTAGTATCGATTCTGCGGGGATAACCTCCACATCTTCCTCCGCCTCATTGTCTTGACTATCGGTTTGTTCATCATCCTGGTCAGAGGCTGAATCGTATCCTCCGTCTACAATTAGATCGTCTAGGATGGATTTTTGAGCTAGATTTTCGGTTTGCATTGTCGCTAGTAAGTCCTCTTTCGTGGGTATTTCGAGATACGTTAATTTTCTACTGAATCGGCCAGAATAACTTGGACCAACTGCGGCTGCAGATTTCTTGTCTAAGACATCAGGTTCAGGTGCTGCAGTGTCGACATTGACACAGCTGTTCTCGACTGCGTTTTCTTCGATGAGTTCTTCTTCGGATGAGTTGTTTCTCGAGTGGAGACTGCTTCTTTGCGACAGTAGTCCTTGCTCGTCCTCATCCACTGGATCTAACTGTATAAACAACACAAATCGATAACATATTAGATCACTGTCTACTACCCATTACATATCCGATTCTCCCACATCAGAAATTCATTCAAAGTTTCGTATTAGCTTACCTTAACATCGGTAAGATCCACATCGTTTTCTCTAAGGAATGAAATGAACTCTTGAAAGTTTTCTGGTGTCGGCTTATAGTGCCCGCTGTGAGGCCATACCGCCTGTTCAAGATAAGCGAACAATTCATCAGAGACCAGTGTGATTAAAACGACACAAATAACGATTTGTGTTCGAGATTTCGAGTGATAGTTACCTTTAGAATACCGTTCTCAACCACTAATCTTCCGGCAGCTAATGTGGCACCTCCGGCCAGAAAGCTGGAGTGTTGAAATGTTCCTTTCTTCTTCTTTCCGACATACAAATTCTTTGATGTACTTAGCACAAATATCCATTTAGCATGGGGCTCAGACGAGGTATCCAAGAGTTCCCCGCTATCTTTATGGACAAATTCACCATTCTCGATTACAACTTCGTACGATTTTCTTTCCATCTGCAAAATCACATGAATCCAATAAGGATACATCTCATAAAAGACTATGATAACAAATCAAAGTAAACAAACAATCGTTCAGATTTTGCATACCGGTCCAAGGTATTTGATGCACTGTTGTTGAAGTTTCCATCTAGGACATTTCTCGGAGTTTACCTCTTTTCCTTCTCCGATATCAAGCCTGTTACAAATCGATATGAACCCCATCAGAAAAGGATCATACTCTTTACATTTGCAAAGAATAGAACTACTCCAAACGAATTCGAAAAGACGCCCAATCAGAGATTGAAGGCAGCAATCCATACCCATAAAGGAGGATGCGGCCAAAAAGTCCCTCGACTCGAGAAAAGAAGCCTAGTAGTCAGATAAATTGTTTACCAATAAAAGAAGGGTTCTCTGCTTTGTGACTCAAGCCATTTAGCATAGTAGAAGTGAAGATTGTGTCCATACCGGTGTCGCGGGTCAATCTATTAACACACAAACATGATCACAAGTTAGATAACTCGGCAACAAATCAATGCTAAAGAGTAAAGAATGAACAAATCATAAGCAATGCACAATACTTACAGCCTCTAACCAATGTTGTAAAGCAAGTTTTTGAGCTTTGCTATTCTTAGACAAACCTTTACCAACCTGCACATTCATATGCAATTTGTTAAGACAAACTTTCATGAAAATAATGGTTAGATTACAACATGTAGTGAAAAATGATCAAGATCCAAATGTTCATGGTTTCCAAATGTTACCTTAGCAGCTCTAACTTTCGCTCTAGACCATCGAGAGATTGCAGTCTCGTGTTGTTCGATGTCGAAGAATGATATCGAACTATGCTTAAGCTTTGCAAAGTCTATAACCTTCCACCTATTATCACAAACCAAAGTTCCCAATTAAGAATCATATCCTAGGCTTAACCATAACTTTACTTTAATGGTTTCTTAATATGGTATCAGAGCTCAACATATTCAAAGTTTTCTTAAAATAATATTAAATGCTAATATAACATGAATTTTCAACCATCAGCTTAAGCTTTTAGTCGATTCTCTAAGATGGTATCAGAGCCATACATATTTTAGACATCAACCATCCTTTTAAACTTTTGATTGAGTTGGTTCCATTTGAACTTTCTTAAAATGGTATGAGAGGCGAACATATCAAGTTTATGCTGATGGTTGAAACCCGATAAAAATACATACATTAACATAAAATGTGACAAAACTCACCAGCTTTGCTCAGCAAGAATAGCACAATCAGCAAGTTTCCTTCTAGTACGGAAGCTTTTATAAACTTTCTGCAACTTCACAGCAGCCTCATCTTTAGGACTAGCAAAATAAGCTCCCGGAGATGGCGGAAAGACGGCAACATTCGATTTCGGAGATGGGTTCATACCCAAATCCTTAATCTTATCAATGGAGTTAGGAACAACACAGATCAATGTATCAGATTCCCTTTGTTTAAAACTAAAAGAACCTTCAACTATCATTTTCCCAGAACTGAATGATTTCTTAAGAATCATGGGTTCTGAATCATCTTCTTTCTTGAAACTGATTGACCTTTCTGGGGTTTTAACTTCTTCATCCCCCAAACAAACAGATTTTACAACAATGGATTGTAACCCACTATCAATATCGCTATAATTAGCAAACGGACATGAAAATGATATGCCCATCCGACAATTATTTACTTTTTTTAGTAATTTTTTTGATGTTTCTTTCTCCCCTGCATCAAATTTCAATGAATTTAATCAGTTTCATCCCCAAAACAAAAAAAATAAAAAATCATGGGTTTTAAATCTCATTCACTTTCGATCAGAAAACATCAAGAATCCAACCAAACATATACTTTACCAAACATTTAACCTAAAAAATTTATAAAAAATGGATCCAGAAATTCAAAAATCTGTAGTAGAAGAACAGTTGAAGATGAAATTAAGAACCCAAATTTTTAAAATCAAAACTAAATGCCGAGTACTAATTAATACAGTAATACACCATTGATTTAGATAAAGAAAAACATAGAATCAAATACTGAAGATTTACCTGTAAAAAAACGGGAAAAATGGGAGGATTTTCGGAGTAAGAAAAAGGAGTGTAATGGGTATAATAATATTGACTGAATATTGTTAAGTTTGAATTGAATTTGAAAAATAAAAGTATAGTAAGAGTTTGTTTTAATGGCTGCTTAAAAAAATGAAAATGGAGGAATACAAAGAATTGGGTAGCAGAAAAGGGAGGAGTAGGCGTATATATAAGGGGGTAGTAGAAAGAGTCAGCAACCACGTGGATGGGACTTTAAGTACCGTCAACCATTATTTGTTCTTCCCTTTTCTAACCTGCCCTTTTCACCATTTTTATCTTCATTCTTCATTTGGTGAACCCACAAATATTTCACTTTTTTTTTTCTTTTTTCTTAATAAATTGTCGGTGTAATAAATTTATTGCTCCTTTTGTTTCGATGAGATTTATTCATGGAGAACGACCCTATTGCAGAAAGAAAGAAAGAAAGAAATGAGAGACGATCTTATTATACTTCCTCTGTTCTGTTTTAGTTGCACCATTGGAATTTGGGTTTGATATATTTTTAAGGACCGTCAAATCAGTATGGTAAAAGTAGGGATGATGTATGATTGATGGTGATATGTGGGGTAGAAAAAAAAAATTATTATAGTAAGTAGATAATGGTCGTGACTTGTGGGTATATTAAATAATTAATGGATGATGTATGATTGATGGTCATAGTGGGGTAGGAATAAAGTGAGGATAAAATAAGTAAATTATTTTTACCAAATATAGTAATGTTGCAAGCAATATGAAACTTTCAAAAACAGTAAGTGTTGCAAGTAAAATGGAACGGAAGAAGTATATTTTTAAAAAAATTATATTATAAGTAAGTATTAAAAATGATGTAAGTATACATTTAAGATATTAAAAGTAGGCATTAAAGATATAATAAGTAAGCATTAAATATAATGTAGGTAGATATTAAAATACGATAAGTAGATATTAATTTTTAATGGGCTGGGCTTGTGATATGTCTCTCAACAGACTAGCTGAAAAATTTATGGGGAATTTTATGTGATAATCCAAAGTTTTTGTCTTTTCCACGTTATGAGCAATAAATTCACATGGTGACTCTGAGCTTCTAACTTTCCATGCGGTAGATAAAATCATAAAATGTATTTTTTTGGTTAAATTAAGTATCTAATTCAACTCGATTACGAAATATGTGGCCAATAAAAGTGATCATGGCGTCTATAAAGGCATCATATTTGAAAAAAACACTTCACTTTTGCCTACCATATGAAAAGGTTAGAAGCTTAAAGTCACCACGTGGATCAAATCAAAAATTTATCTATCACATGGAAAAGTTGATAAATCAGGATTTCCACGTGAAATTCCACAAAATTTAATTTATACATGGGATAAACTAACTATATAAAGTAGCATTGAAGATATAAAGGTAATATACATGTATTATTTATTTAATTACCTATCAACGCACATTTAATTATCAAAAATTTTCAAACGAGACAATCTCATTGTGAGATCATCTTAATTATAACTATAAAATGATCACTTATAGTTTTAAAGAGATTAATTTTTATAGTGTTAGAGTGATCACTAATAATCTAATTAATTTGAAAATAAGCTAATAATATAGAATCATCTCATGGTGAAACAATCTCATATAAGATTGTTGTTTGATTATCAATTCACAGTAGCGATATTAGTATATATATTACTAAAAATAAAAATATTGTAGGATAAAAGAGGAATATTGTTATTATTGAATCATTTTTGGTACGTTAGCCTTTTAAATTTTGTTATTAATACTAGTAGATGACTAGATGTATTCCCTTTCGGTCATTATTTAAAGATAAATGAGATGTTTTTTTTAAAAAAAGTGAATATTAAATAATAAATAAAGAAAGATAAGGATTTGTACAAATAAATTTAAAAGCGAGATAAAATTTATCACAAATTCTTACATGAGACCGTCTTTTGTAAAGACGGCTCTCAAAAGCTCAGTCCAATTGTCAATATATATTGTTACAACTTTAAATATAGATTTGAACTGGACTTTATAAAGTCGTATTTACAAAAGACAGACTCTCAAGAGATCACCTAATTAAAAATTTATATATGAATTAAAAAAAAAAAAAACATTCATTGTCTAAAAGTAGACTTAATCTAAATTGAGTTGGACATAACACGCATATTTGACAATAAGGCCCTCCCCATTCTAATAGACACTCTCACCCCAAACATACTATTTTAATAAATTTTACTTAATTTTTTCATTACTTAAAGAGGTTCCACAACAAATATATGGTTATGAAAATAAAAAAATAGAATTTTTAAGATTGAATCATAAATTTGATAGAGAAAAGGGATGATCATAAACATTGATCAATAATAAATTTGAAAGAGAAAAGTGATGATCATAAACATCGAAAAAATATTACTAAAGGAAAATTAGTGGAATCATATAGGGATCACAACTACAAAAAAAATACTCCCTCCGAATCTTTTTAATTGTCCTATTTTATTATTTGGCAAATTCATATCAATTGTCTCATTTCCTTTTTTGTCTATCTTTTTTTTACCTAAATACCCCCACTTTTACTACTCTCAATACCCTAACATTTACAATTAATTTAATCAATTAAAATACCCAACTACCACATTTTTAATAGACCCCACACCACCCTTAATAACCGTGAAAACCCAAATGAGACATCTAAAATAATTCGGAGGGAGTATTTTTATAAAGTTGTGAAAAACATATGAGGATCATAAGCAATATTAAAATGTTAGTGGAACATATGTAAGATTATAAGCATTATTAATTATTAAAATATTAAAATGAGAATGAACATGCTAATTATGTCTAAAATTTTGTGATATAAATAGAAATATTCTTCATAAAAACAACAAACAAAATAACCCAAAATGACAAATGAAAACAATTTTAAGAAACAAAAAGAAAATATTCTAAGATTTAATAACTCCGATACAGACTTTATGTTTTTTTCATATTTTAAACTTATACTCTAGCTGATTTACAGATTCTCAAAACAATGTAATTCAAACTCTTAAATTATTGTAGGGTTCTATCGAATATTTTGACCTTTTAAGTTAGAAAAATAAAAATTAAAGAAAAAAAAGTAAATATTTGAATTCACCAATTCCTTTTGACCTTGTATAACATCATAGTCAAGTAAATAAAATTGACTTACCATAATATTTCTTGTCAAAATAAGAAAATATATGAATTTAGGTCCTTGACCATTTCATAATCCCTTATGTCATACAATATTCTACACTTAACCTTTGTTAGCCAAGTAAACGATTTTCTTAGCTTAACTTGCAAGCTACTACACGTAACAATATATCTCATGAATTTATTTGGGGTTAGATTGGATTAAAAAAAACACCATTTAATTTAATTCATAAAAAAACATAAACAAAGTCATCATAAAACTTTTTGTGGGTGGGGCCATTACAAATGACTAACCCTAAATTGATTAGATGATGAGGTAGTAGCTCACGTACACAAAAAAGCTATATAGTAATAGTTAATTTTGATTATATAGTGGTTAATGGTTGGTTGAAATAAATATGATTCTGAGATATTTGGTAAAATAGTACTCCCTCCGATCTTATTTATTCTTTCATTTTGAGTTTTTCACAAATATTAAGGTAGATAGAATCTTTAGGTTGTAGTGAGTATTATTTTAATTAAATATTTGTGTGAAGTAATGATTATATTGGAAATATGAGAGAAAAAATAATTAATTAGTATTGTGAAGCAATAAGTGTATCATTTCAAAAAAAAAAGTAATAATTGTATTGAAAGTATGAGAGAGAAAATAATTAAATAGTATAGTGTGAAGTAAGAAAAGTGGGGTTTTAAGGGGTAAAAGTGGGATGAAAACTTTCCAAAAATAAAAAGTATTATAAAGTGGAAAAACATTTGAAACTACCTGTTATAGTAAGATAGAAGAACTTAAAAGAACGGAGGGAGTATAAAAAGCGATTTTAACTTTATTTTCCCACAAATAGTTGATTGCAAATTAGACCATCTATTTTTAGTGTTTGGTAAGTTAGATAGTTGAGCTGAAATCAGCGATTCTTGAACAAGCTATTCTTACCGGTGTATCCAATATAAGTGGCAAAACCAATTGATGAAACAAACTAATCAAATTAGCCTCTTTAATATGCTACCAGCTACTTTCTCTGTTCTTTAAAGTTGTTCTTATTTGTCATTTTGAGTTGTTTCATTTATTAATCCTTGTAGATTCTTATTATTTATATCATAAATTTCGAACATAATTAATCTTATTTATTCTCAATTTAATATTGTATTATACTTATGGTCTCTATATATTTTCCTATGATTCTCATATGTTTTTCTCTAAATTTATTTAAATATTATTTAACAGTTGTAGTCCCCATATTTCATTCCACAAACTTTAATTTTAATATTTTTTAATGCTTATGGTCTTCACTTTTCCTCCATTAAATTATTATACAACAAATTAAAATAATACATCCAACATTCAGTAAATTCTAATTTTCTAATTTCCATAGACAAATTTATATAAAAACAATGGTAAAAAATGAAAAATAAAAATATTAGCTATCAGCAATTTGCCAATTACGTATAGATTGTTGAATAAGTTTAATTAAAAATCGAGAAAAAGGGGTTTATTGAAACTTCTTGGTACATTCCATGTAATTGTGACCCATAGGTTGACTTGCATATCCCTAAAATGATAAATAAAAAGGTTGCAAATGATGCGCTAATGGCAACAAAAAGACCAGTGTAAAGTTTAAATGTAATGGTTTGCAGTATGGCCCACTTTTACCAAATTTAATTAATTAATAAATTAAGCTTTTTTTAATTTAGATGTTTGGACCTATAAAAATCATATGCTTAGATTATCTGTCTTATGGAGTATTTTCTAATTGAAAAATAATATATAAATTTAAAACTCTTAATTTTTATTTTCTCAATCTCAACATGTATGACATTTTGATATATTTTTTAATCAAATTTGTGATATTTATTTTAAAAGGTGTTTAACTAAATAATTGGTATATAAAAGTAAGATTACCAAATATAGAAATAAATCTAAAATATATCACCAAATCACGCTTTAAAATATAGAAGTGTACACTATCTATTAGATTATTGTAGCCGCATAATTATTGGTAATTTGTTAAAATGAAAAAGCTCGATGTAGTTGAGTTATTTATTTATATAATGAAAATTTAAACGAACTAAATTAAATTATTAGGCTATTATATCTATATTATTAATTATTTAGATATTATTGATCAAATTTTAAAACTTTAATTGAAACTTATTCATTATTGTGAATTAAAATTACTATTGAATTTCAGTTAATTTTTCTTATAGTATATTGTAAAATGCTTTGTAATGGTGATACATGTCAAAAAGTGCTTATGACTTAGTATATTGTATGATTATATATATTATTTTCAAATTAATGTATCACCAAATCACGCTTCAAAATATATTATATTATTTTTATATTTTATTTTATTTTCAAATTACTTTTTTAAATATGTTTTTGTTCTTGCTAATGAATGTCCTGGAGGCATAGCTTTTGGTTGTTGGTATATATTGCATGATAAGTGATAAATATATCACCAAATCTTCTACTAGTAAAATCTTTGATGCTCAAATATTCTCTTAGCAGCTCATTTGATTGTTGTATTAAATGATAAATGATCGTCTCGTTTATTTTAGGCTCCGATGTGATACATAACTCCTAAAAACTTAGAAGCGTAATAAATCATATAGTAATACCTTATAAAAAACTTTAATAAATCATTGCTTAGCAAAAATGTAAATTATAGTGAAATTTAATTCAAGATAATATCTCAATAAGTTTAATGAGCATACATATTCTATTTCAATTATTTGGTTTTCTTCACAATTTTTTTAAGGTGTAACTATTTTGAAAGGTAATAATGAAAAATTGTGAACAATACAACTTTTTATGATCAACGTTTTATCACTATGTGAAAGATATGGTATATTTTATGAAATATACACTTCTAATGATTTTCATTATATACACTTCTAATGATTTTCATTACTTTCATTTAGTACCATCAATCAAATAAGAGTAAAAGAGTTGATATGAGTACTCGAAGTGAATATAAAAAGTTATACTTTCAACTATCATTAATACTTTTTCATGCAACAAGTCATTCTTTGACAAGCGGTTGAGAGCTGATATTTGACAAATGATTTCAGTGGCTGATTTGACTAAGTTATTTAATTAATTGATTTGACCAGCTATAAATAATTTGTTACAAAACATTTTATTCATAACAATAAACTGTTTCAACCAGCTAATTTACCAAATATTGGCAATAGATGGTTTGACCACCCAACTATCTATTTACATCAAAATAAGCTAAAATTATAAATAAGCTATTTTGAAAAATATTATTATAATCAGTTACAAGTATTTCAAAAACAAATTGGGGGTGCTTAGTACTGGCTTTTGGTTTAGCTTTTTGGTTAACTTTTGGCTTTTGGTTTGTTGGTTGGTCAAACAATCAAAAAAGTGTTTGGTAAATGGCTTTCAAAGTAGCTAAAATGCTGACTTTTAAGCCAAAATAAAAAACCTGCTCCAACTAGCTTTTTTGGTTGGCTTTTGGCTTATTGGCCGATCCTAAGAGTGGACAAAAGAGGCCGTCGTCCAGGACCCCATGTAAAAAAAAACAAAATTAATGATTTTAGAAGGGTCTATATAGGTTATAAATTGCAAAAGAAAAGGGTTCTAATATAGGGTCAGCCCTGTTTGTTAGCCCACTTTTTCTCTAATAAACAATTAACAATCAATACTCAAATTTATCAAACATCTCCACAAACAACTAGTTTTTACAGCTAGCTAGCTTACAAGCCAACAAAAACAACCAATATTTTCAACTGGTCAAACAATTCAACTAAAAAGCCAACTGTCAACAACCAACAATCAATTACCAAACACGCCGTAATACTCCGAGTAAATACTTTAAATAAGAGATGAAAAGGATGAGGTACGTACAAACTACAAAGGTACAACGAGGTAAGGACAAAGCCGTACCTTAAGGTAGGGCTAGAATTACTGTAGTTATTACCACGAAACACACGAGAGGGATATACTTAAAACTTAAAAGTCGTCTAAGGACAGATCACAATAACAATAATATTATTGACTACTCTTTTTATACCAAACAATTCCACTCCATTAATCCACCGGCGAATCCCCATTTCTATTTTTCAGCCGAAAGTAATATGAATTCGATCAATATTAATTATCGGGTCGTGTTTTAATTAGAGAGTAAATATCATATTTTTAAATTTTATTGTCTTAGAATTGATTTTCACATAGTTCTTATTACCATCCAAAAAAAAATTAAAAGTAAATTTAGGCGGCCAACACAAACTAAATCACTAATTAAGGAAAATTGTTCTAAATAATTCTACATATTGTCTATATGCTGTGAATAATTCATATTATTGATTATTTCTAAATCATCCAACCTTTTTATATTTTTTGCTCACAACACCTATTTTCACATTTTAGCCGACCACTATAGGTGCCTAGCTGCCTACTAGCTGTTATATTTACCTCTTTTTCTTCCTTATGCTTCTTCGTTGGTCTAACCCTACTCCTCGTACCTCGTTGGTTGTAGTTACTTACAAATTACAATAGTATATTAAAATGTAGTAAGGGGTGCTGTCAGCAAAAAATATACAATGTTTGGATTATTTAAAAATAATTAATAGTTGAAATTATCCACAGCAGATGGACAATAGGTGAAATTATTCCGAACAATTTTTCCCCTTATTAATTCTCCTCCTATATTTTAATTGTTGGATAAAAAATTTATGATCAGTACTGTTTTACAATTTTAGCATTAATACATTAGTACTTAATACTCAATAAGTAGCTCTTTTAATTTTAAATGCAGATATGAATATTTGTTATCAATTATAAGTTTTTTTTGAATTGTAGTGTTCACTGAGAGAAGGAAAAAGACTACGTGGAAATCAAACTCAAAACCTTAAAAAAAATGTGGGACTTGCTTCAACTCTAATAAAAGTGTAAATTAATTTAAATAATTTTTAATGTTGTTCTTAAATTACTCGATTCTATTGAATAAGACTTTACGCCTTCAGACCATTAAAACTTATAGAAGTATTTTATAGTGAATTTCCTGTCGGATGGCCACATGGCCCACATACATCATACATGCGACCACTCACTGGACCAACTCATTTCATAAATCCAACCATTAATAAAAAGTTTCAAAAATAATTAATTTTCTTTTAAAAATAATTGTTTAGGGTTACTACTTTAAAATTTGAAATGATAACTTTAGACTTTGAAATAAATATTTTAAATTCTAAAATTGACAACTTTACACTTTCCTAATACATAGTCTTGAAGGAGTCATTTTTACATTGATACGGTGAAAGAAAATTAAGGCCTGATAGAAGTAAGGACTACAAACCTTAAAATACGATCGTAAGCCCTAGAACGAATATTTTAACAGTTTTAATAGATATGTAAAAAATAAATTTATGGGTAATTAGAAGGAAGATAAGGGTTGGATTAAAAGAGTTAGAATTGACATTTTAAGTCTTAAAATAATTATTTTAAGGGTTGGAATATGTATTTAAAATATAATAAAGTTAAGCCTTTAGTAGGCATTTTAAAAAAATAAGATAAGGCTTATAATAGGTGTTTTAAGTGTTGATATTTAAATTAAGTGTTAAATCAAAATGAGTGTTTATACTTAAAGATGGTGGGTATAAAAACTTATTTATAATAAATTTTTATTAATTCTATTCATCAACTTATTAAGGGTTTTATGCTTGGACCCAGATCTAGACCTAGATACAGATTCATGGGTCTCATTATCAATAGTAAATTTCCATATCATTTAATGAATTACAAAGTTTAATTCAACTAGTTTTCTTATGATTAAATTAATTGACAAATTAAACTAGCTAATTCTTTTAATATACAACTTTTTTGTATGTGGTAGTACTAGTAATTTACTAATTTACATATCATTTGATTGATAGATTATCCTTAATTCTTATTTCTAATACCTAATTAACTTACAAGTGGATCAAGGTTAGGCAAGTTCATTAAACTTAGCATAATAGAAGTCTATACTAAGCTGTTATATTCCACCAAAAAAGAATAAGATCTGCTACATTATTTGATGTCAGTATTCCACTTGTACCACTCTAAGTAGGTTTAATAGCCCTTAGGAGATGAACTAAGATTGGACAAAATAAATGGATCACCAAACTCATACATAATATTTTCTTTTTTTTACATTCATACCTAATATATCCCGCTCATAAAAATTATGATGAAAATTAAGAAAACGATAAAAGATGATAGGCCACCCAGTGTATCCCGCTCACAGAAAACTATGATCAGGGTCTGCGAAGGGAAGAACGACGACAGCTCATACCCATAAAGGACAGTGCGGCCAAAGAGTCCCTTGGAGGCCATACAATGACGGATCCAGAAAAAAAATGACTGATGTACTCAATTTAAGTAAACACCTGTATTGGGTTTTAATCCCTGGTCGGACATCACTCAGTCTCTAGATTCGTCACTAACCGTATCCAATATCAAAGAACGTTGCGGTGAAAGAGCTCCTTAGCCCGAGAAAGACCAGCAAAAGAAAATAAAGATAAAAGATATGACAAAGCAAAACATGTAATAAATCCTTAAAACAAGTGTTTAATTAATGCATAGAATTAAACTCTAAGTACATTGTACAATACAAATTATGTGTATAGTTGTAGAACTTGACACTTGTACTTAAGATTTTGGTTCCCATAAAATATAACAGCATAAACCAAGAACAATATCAAATATATAATTCACTTCTTAAGATCCTCTTAGATATCTTAGATCCATCTAATCATATGATATTGATCCATTTAGAATAAACTATTTAATTATATAAGTTTTTATTGCTTGCAAAACTAGTAAATGTACCTTCATTAATATCTTGTTAAATATATTATAATATTAATTAATATAACCCTTTAAGGTGGTTGCTGATAGTGATATTTTTCTTTAGAATATGTTATTATCAATAGCAATCTTATTGCTACTAATAACGACATTTTTTTTATAACATGTCATTATATATAGCAATTTCATTGCTACTCATCATCATCGGCATACCCAGTATGTCCCATTCATAGAAAACTATAATCAGGGTCTGGGGAGGGAAAAACGATAGCAGCCCCCAGCTCGATATTTTAGGATATGTAGTACTTTAAAATAATTTTTTAGGGTTACTACTTTAAAATTTCATTGCTACTGATAGCAATATATTTTTTTTATAATATGTCACTATGAATAGTAATTTGAAAGGGACGTGGTATGTATATGTTTAGGATTATAGGATGGCCACATATTTAAATTTAAAAATAAAAAAGAGATTAGCATCATATCATATACGTTTGTAAATCTCAAAATATGCAAATTACTATAAGTGCCAACTATCATCATACGTGGCAGCTATTGATTGGAAACTTTTTCTTGTTCTTAAAATAAAAGAGTTGCGAACATTATGGTACTTCTAAACTTTGATTATTGTTAAACTAATTGTCTTTACAATGGGTTTGTCATTTAAATTAATATAATAGTAGTTTTAAAGGTGATGTGGCTTGTTAGGGGTAAAATAATATAGAATATAAGTGGATAAAATAATTATGTAAACAAATAATGTTTGTGTAATTAGGTGGAAAAAAAATTTGGAGAAGATTAATAATTAGGAAATTAACATTTGGGATGCTTATGACTTAATAAAGTTGAATTATAAACTCAATAGAAAAAAAATCAAAAAAACATAACGAGTATATTGTGGATTTTCACTACAAGTCTAAATTATACGACCAACAGACGGGTTGTAAAATAGTCGCTTCACTAAATCTCTTATAGTCTAATTAAGCTTGATTGTACGTAGATTGCGACCGACAGTCTTTGGTCCAGATCCTAGTCATTGACTTGCGACCAAACTAGGGTCGTCGGAACATTTTAGTTGTTGTTCTAATGTTTTTTTAGTGTTAAAAAACTTTCTGACAGCTCAATGTTGGTCGCACAAACATTGTTCGGTTGGGTGTCCGGTCGAGGGAGTAAAACCATAGATCTATTTTATGGTTTTGTAAGTAATGTAACCTAGTTAAAGATCTTGTTTGGTAAATGATTTTTAAATTTGCTTTTTGATTGGTTTTTAACTTTTGAATTGTTGGTTGGTCAAATAGTCAACAAAGTGTTTGATAATGACTTTTTAACCGGCTAGCAAATTCACTTTCAAGCCAAAATAATAAGATTAACTTAGTTAGCTTTTTTCAGTGCCTTTTGATTTGTTTATCCAATTTTTCTCTAATAAATAGGAAACAACAAATACCTACTTTTACCAAATACATCCTAAATACTTGACTTATTCAGCTAGCATAAAAGCGAATAAAAACATCTAATATTTACAACTGGTTAAACACAACAACTAAAATTAACAAAAACCAACAACCAATAACCAACCGTCATTTACCAAACAACATCGAAAATGTCATTTCAAACTTGTTTACATGTATAGTCGAATACGGTTACAATTAGATTTGAATCTATTTTGACTCATTGCTCACCTACATACATATATACTACCTCCGGATTTTATTAGTTGCTACAGTTCCTGTAGCAACTACTGTTCACCAATTGATCTTGTTTAATATATAGTTCTCTATGTATAATGTAAAACATAGTCAAGTGGGATCTTGTTTGATTCGTCTTAATGTGTATTTTTTTAATATTAACTTTTTAGAATTTTTTATCATATAAAATTAGAGATATTAAAGCTTAAAATTGTGCATTGGATAGCGTGAAAAACAGAAGTGTAGCAACTATTAAAAACCAGAGGAATTACATATATAGATCATATATACACAATTATGTACGTGAATGAAAATATTTGTAGTTAGCTAGAGATGTTATAATTAAGTTTCTTGCATTTGTTAATTAATTATCTTTATGAATTATTAGATGTCCTTACATTAAGAGTACAATTGTCTTGCCCAAACTAATTGGTATACAACAATAAGGAAGATGACAAAATCATATACTAAATTGAGCATTACTCAATGTAAACAACTACCATATAATCATTATCATCATACCCAGTACGGAGGGGTGTTCAAAACCGGATACCGGGTCGACTCGGATCCGAAAAATCCCATTTTTCGGATACCTAAAATACCTAAAATGTGATCCGGTTCCGACTGAATTAAATTGGATACCCAGTAATTCAGGTCAGGTTTGAATACCCACTTTTAAAATTGGATACCCGATCCGGATAATTCAATTCGCGATAATCGGATAAATTATCCGCTTTTAAATTTTTAAATATTTCTGATCGGTTTTTATGCACACCCCTACCTGTACGTATATCCATTATTATCATACCCCCTCATAGACATGATAATTGATCATAGTAATAATTATTAGATTAGGAGTGAATTAATAATTTATGATGGATAATGAGGATTATTCATATAACCACTAGCTTATAGTAGTATATACAACACCTAGACAAACCATTATATGGTGATATGTAAACCTAATTAGTTAGTACAAGTAAGGGATCAAAAAATGAACCAGTAAGATGCATGCATTTGGCACGTGCACATTATATAAGCTAGGCAGGTGAAAACCAGCTCATATTAATTGTCCAAAATTAAATTGTCGAAAATAATTTAACATTTTCATGCGCTATAAATAATTTTATCTATTGACTATTTTCCAATAATATTATCTTTAGTACTCCCTTCGTTCCATTGAAATTGCATTATTTTTATTTTTGGACAAAGGTCCATCATTTTCTTTTAATCGTCCCATTTAATACATTTTAACTCTTTGTTAATTTCATTCACACAAATTATTCTCTTTCTTTAATTATTACTACTTTTTAAAAATTCACTCACTTTCTCTTTGATGCAATTCAAAGAGTACAAATAAGTAATTATGTATTTATTGTCGTCTCCCACTACAACAAATTTAGCTTTTTGCGACATTAGATTTAGTGGCATTAAAAAAATGCCATTGATTCATATTTTTAGTGTAATAATTATTGGTTTTAATTTTAAATGTCACCATAAAGTGATTTAGCGATACTTAATTTGGTCTTTAGTGACATATATAATTGTCACTATAGTCTATAGTAGCATTTGTGAGAAATGTCACTAGATCCTATGTCGCTAAAAGCTTTAGTGTGACTTTTTTATATGCTGCTAAATGCTCTAATAAATGTCACTAAATCCTCTATATACAATATAAGAAATTTGAAATAGCGACATTTAAATTAAATGTCGCTAAATATATCCCACTAAAAGCAAATTATGTTGTAGTGTCCCAGTATAGCTGGCGTAGAAGGGAAGGAGTGTGACTGTGGTAATTTGTTGGAAACAAATACTCCCTCCAATTCACTACTAATGTCCCATTTGTGTTTGTTCAATTTTTTTATATCTCTAATTTTGCATAATTAAAAATTATGGAAGATTGATATGAATAGTTCTTATATTGGGACGAAACAAACAAGATCTCAAATGACTATGTTTTAACTTATAGATTAATATTAAAATATAAATTAAGAGTCATCAGGGATAAATAGTGTCCAAAAAGCAAATGAGACGTAAGTGCCGAATTGGTGGAAATACATAACAAAGATTAAATTATTAAATAATACACCTCTATATATAAAATTATTTGTTGGGAGTGAAAAATTAAATTATATTCTAAATTTAAAAAAATAAAGAAAGTCAAACCGTAGAGTACGTAAATCGTCCCTACCTCATGACTCATGAGGACTTAAAACAATCAAATCAAATCAAATGGGTTAGAATTTAATGATTGTCTCATCCGAGCTGTCAATGCCATTTACATTAATTTTAGGACGAGCCTAGAGGTGTATCCTCATCCGTGTTGGTGGATTTCAGATATAATATTTTATGTGAATTTATTTTAGTTTTCGTGTCCATGTAATTTTTTGACAATTGAATTTATTTTTATAAGAGAAAAGTTTTTAATCAACTCGAATTTATTGAAAAATAATCTATGTGTGATTTTATATTAAAGAATCAAAGATAAGTTTCACAAACATAAAAGATTTGTGAACTATTCGATCCTTCTAATACCGATTGATTATACAATATAATGTAACTTTATCTAGCATACGTGCAGTCAACTCTCTCCCTTTATACAAATTTCTTGTTGTGTATAGTCCATTGGCAATAAAGTTATTGAAATCATACTCATTTTCAATCAATCTTGTGGGTTAAAATAAGTTGTCATAGGCAGATCTACCATTTGACATTGGGTACCAAATATTCTTTTTTTTAGAAAAATAAATAAATTACTTTATACTTTACTTTTGTCGTTTTCTTTGTTAATTCTGACCCCTTGACTCCATTTACCAACTTTCTTTTCCCTTTCACTATCTCTCTCTTTCTCCATTTACCAACTTCTATATTATCCCTTATACAATCTCTTTGTTACGGTATGGATGACATTTATCGATCTTTTTATTTTATTATGGTAGTGATATGAAACTATTATTGCGATATTTTACGTGTACAAGTCAATTTGGAGCACATAAAATTTTGGGATTTTTTATTTTACAAATATAGCTTTGTTAAAATTTTCATCAATTTTTACTTCAACACGTTAGTGTTACTTATAACTTTAAGTCTTGAATTCGCCACTGCAAGTTGTACAAATAATTATTAGTCAAGCAAGAGTAATAAAGAAAGAACAATAATAATTATAATAATAATAATAATAATAATAATTGATGAAAAAATGAAAAGAAATAAGACAAAACACTGTCAAGAACAACTGTCATCTCTCAGATCTCCATGCAAAAAAGATAAAAAAAAAATTAGTCTAAGCTTTAGGCTTAAAATAAATTAGGAATTAGGATGATAATAATAATTATTTAATTATGATAATTCAATTATATAAGTAATAGGAGTAGTAGGAATAGGAAGAGCATGGATTGTGGGGAAATGAGTACATATAGCATACTTACCGTACAGCTGCAATACTTGGTTCGATGTTGGCCACGTTTCTTGGGACAATTCATCCATGTTCTACTTCTTTCATCTGCCTTCCTATTTGCCTACATAAGGGCCGGCCCTAAGTAAGGGCAAGGCGTACCTACGCTCAGGGCCCCTCATATATTTTAGTTTACAATTAGTGCTCAGGTTCGAACTTTTCTATATATACAATAGTTTAGGGGCCCATAAATAATCTTTCGTCCCGGGCCCCTAAAAACCTAGGGCCGGCCTTGCCTACATTTATGAAGTACTTATACACTTATTAATAGTCGAAATCTCATGATATATTACACTTTCTCCGTTCAGAAATATTTGCTACATTTTGTTTTTGGGCACTATTTATTGTTTAGGCTTATTTCATATATTGCGGTTAATATGTAAGTAATAATATAGTGGGATAATTGTTTGAATCGTCTAATTGCATACTTTCATAATATAAAATTTTTACAATTTTTAAATGTGGATAATTCAACATATAAATAAACAAAATAGTACATTGGATTGCGTAAAATAGTACTATTATGGAACGGAGGAAGTACTATTATATTCCTTTCAACTCATTATAAATGTTCATTTTTTCTGGACACGCATTTTTAGAGTGTGGTAAGGACCATCTAAAAGTGGGTATTTAATGTATATTAAATGATTATAAGAATTGTAAAGGGGTTACTTGAGGTATTTTAAGTGATTATAATAATTGTAAAGGTGGTAGTTGAGGTATTTTAAGTAATGTAAGTGAGGGTATTATGGTCTTTACTTGTGTGAACATAAGATATTTAGGTAAAAATTCTATGCAAAAAAGGAAAGTAGATAAATAAGGTGAATTTACCCAAAAAAAAAGTGGACAATTATAGTAAATTGGAGGGAGTATATGATATCTCATATAGCGAAAACATTTCTCATACCTGATACTGAATTAATATTTCATTTTTGACGAGAGATGGTTGATATTTGTACTCGTGACCTCTTATCACGTTGACTTCTGATATCATGTCAAGGAACGTACTCAACCAAAGGCTTATGCTGATAGTTGAGCTCACAAGATATATTATATACTCTAACACGCCCACTTACACGAGAGACCTTTGGACTAGAAGGTGCAGATGCAGCACAAACCCTTCTCAAATTTGAAACTAATAACTGAATATTCCACATTTAATGAGGGGTGACTGTGATTTAAATTCATAACCTCTTGTCATGTTGGCTTCTAATACCATGTAAAAAAAAGCTCAAGCAATAGTTTAAACTAATTGTTGAGGCTTCAGGATAGGATATGTAAGTTATATACTCATGCCTTATTACTTACTACCTCAATTCAAAAAGTTCTCACATGAGTGTTTTGTGGAAACTTGAAAGGACAGATAGAGTATTAGCTCTGCCTTAATCACGTCTACACTATATTAATTTTGAACAGTTACAGAAGCGATTTGTAACCTTTAAAAATGATGGTAAACTGTTCTCGATCAATTTATTTATAATAAAGCAATGAAATCATTAAAAATTTAATGAGGTTAAGTGAGTTAGAGCTAATACGTCTTTATAGGTTGTTATTTTGTTATATAGATGAATAATTTATCCTTTTAATATCTAAGAAGATGGAATCAGAAAGGTTTATGTGAAATCAACTTCATTTTTACTTATTTTATTTATTGGCGAAAAAAAAATATTATAGTATATTTTTTATTCATTTAAATTATATGTATTTATTATCTATAAAAAGTTAAAGGTAACATCACTTTTTTTTTTAGAGATATATCATTAATTGAGAAAAAAAATTAAAATATCTTGATTAATAAAAGTAATTTAAAAACACAAATTCTTACTTGAGACCCTCTATACAATAGACGCCTCAAGTTTTGGAGTTGACCCAATTAATAAATTAAAAAAAAAACTGATTGGTGATTTTGTAAGTTAAAAGGGAGATATAGACTGAGCTCTTAATTGAAAGACGTCTATAGTATAGACGGTCTTTTAAATGGATTTGAAAATTCTTCGCCCAACATGTCGAAAAACTACCCCCACTCCAATTAAAGTACCCTCAACGAACCCTTGAAAAACACTTAAAAACATTCCCATTAAGGATTGTGTATTGCCATATTGGAAAGTCAAACACTCAACTAAATGTAATTATTTTTTTTAAAATCAAATGAATTTTGTTTTGAATATAAAAAAAAATGATTTGACAATTAAATTTCGACATTGGTTGTTATCAATAGAAAATTTTCAAATTTTGAGATATTACTGAAAATATATGTTTTGAAGGCATCTTATTCTAAAAATATCAACTTTTAAAATATTGTTAAATTAATTTTAAATTTTAAAAAAATTTAAAATAAAAATATAAATAGACCAATAAAATGATGTTACGAATTTGTATGTACCTCTTGTAATTCTCACTAGTAAATTAAATGTTTTAAATAAGGTAACCTCAAAGTTGAGATTTTGTAATAAAAGGGTAAAATTGAGATTTTTATAACTAAAGCACATTAAATTGAGAATATTAAAATTAATTTTTTGTTGAATATACTATAAGAGTATTATGACCAATATTTGGATTTAAAGTGTAATTGCTCTCTATAACATTTATTTATAAAATTATGTAGGAAAATGAAAAGCTTGAGACCAAAGAGGAGGAGAAGTATATTTATTTGTTGGCAAAAGCAAGATCTAGGTAAAAGAAGGACCTGGGGACAGTGAAGTTCATTAAAGATGAAGGTGGACGAGTACTGCTTAGACAAGAGGACATCAAGCTGAGATGACATCAATATTTCTCCCAACTACTCAATGAGACTAGGGAAAAATGGGGAGATCAAAGGCAGTCGGACCGGATAACATTCCGATTGAAGTGTGGATGAGTTTAGGAGAGAAGTGTATTCAGTGACTTACTAACTTCTTTAATGTCATCCTGAGGACCAGGAAGATGCCCGAAGCATGGAGGGTTAGCACACTTATCCCAATATTTAAAAAGGGGACGCATAGGTTCATGGAACTATAGAGGGATCAAACTTCTAAGCTACACTATGAAACTATGGGAAAGAGTGATCGAGAAAAGAATTAGACAAGAGACGATAATTAGGGAGAACCAATTTGGATTCATGCCGGGAAGATCAACCACCGAGGCAATCCATATTTTGCGAAGATTGATGGAAAATTATAGGGAGCGAAAGAAGGATTTGCATCTGTATTCATTGACCCGAGAAAGCGCTACGAGATACCACGGCCGGTTTGGGATAGCCTCAACAATGAGGTATTTCACGACGATACATCGAGGTAATACAGACATGTATGATGAGTGGCGATAACATACATACACCGGTAGTGATCGAAGTCTTTCCCAATTAATGTAGGACTACATCGGGATCAGATTAAGTCCTTTCATTTTACTGGTCATTATGGAAGAGCTCTAAATCCATCCGGGAGACCGTACCATGGTGCATGCTTTTCGGATGATATAGTCTTGCGCAGAAACCAAGGAGGAGGCTAATAGTAAATTGGGAGAGTGGAGAGAAGCCTTGAGGGAAAGGGCGCGATAAGCGATAAAGACAGAAAAATATCATGCTAATTTCGTGGGATATAATCGCTAGGGAGCCGGAGGTAACCATAGGAGGTGAAGTTGTCGGGTACGCCCAAGTTCAAATATTTGGGTTCCGTGGATTCGAGCAGGGAGATTGATGGAGACGCTACTAATCGTATACAAGCGGCGACTTATGGCGCAGCAAGAACGGTGCTTTGTGATAAAAGTTTCAGGGCATTAAAGGTAAATTTTACGCTAGCATTAGTGACGATGTTATATGGGACGAATGTTGGCCCGTAAGAAGGTTTTCGAACGAGGATGGAAGAACGAGATGCGTATGTTGAGTCGGATGTGTGGTAAGACTATGTTGGATAGGATAAGAAACCGGAGTTCGGGAGACGTTAAGGGTTGACCTATCTCCCAAAGATCGGAGAACAGTTGAGATGGTTTGGGCATGTGCAGAGAAAGACACATGACGCTCAAGAAGAAGGATCAATGCTTCATAGTGGAGGGTAAGAGAAGTCGAGGACACCTAAGAGAAGCGTGGGAGGAACAAATCAAAAGTGATATGCATGAACTTCACCTCTCCAAGGACCTGACCAGGGATAGGGCCAGTTGGCGGCGCCTTATCCAAGTCCTAGATTAGTAAACATATCCCTTTACCCCCTCGTTCGTCTTTATCCTTTGCCTTTTTGTCGCTTTTTACCTGTTTCTTTGATCTTATCTTTGTTTTTGTGTGTGTGCTTCTATTCTATTTGCCAACTTCAGGTTCCTCTTACTAGAAGACCGTTCTCGAGCCGGGGGACTCTTTGATCGCACTCTCCTTATGGGTATGAGCATGCCATCGTTCCTCCCTCCCCAGACCCTGATCATAGTTTTCTTTGAGTGGGATACACTGGGTATGATGATGATGATGATGTAGGAAAATGAAAATTTCACGTGGTAACCTTGAGGTTTTGGGTTTTCCACGTGGTAACCAAAGCTTTTAAAAAATCTACGCGGTAACCCTGAGGTTTACGTAATTGTTCCACCGTGATCATTTTGCACATAAAAACGTTACCAAACATTTATTTTGAAGTTTTAAGGTTGTTGTACGCCTATCTATTCAACTCAGCATTTCAAATGCCACTAGTTTCAACCTTTTTTCCCTAAAATATAAACTCTAACTCTACCATCTTTCATCCAAATCATATTTTTTTTTCCTAAATCCAAAGATGGTATAGTTAGGGTTTATACTTTGGGGGAAAGGGTTGAAAGTTAAAACTGATGACATTTGAAATGATGAGTCGCATAAATAGACGTACAATAGCCCTGAAGCTTCAAAATTAACATTTGCTAACATTTTTCTAACGTTTTATGTGCAAAAAGGTCACAGTGGAACAATTTGATAAATCTCAAGATTACCGCTGAATTTTTTAAAACTTTTGGTTACCACGTGGATAACTCAAAACCTCGGGGTTACCACGTGAAATTTTCCAACAATTTATTCAAAAGTGTTAAAGAATCAAGTATTAATTCAGGTGAAGCATGTACCACTTTTCCTTAAAAAAATATAAATTAGATTTTCATTGATTTTCGAATTTTCCCTAATAAAAAATGCATTGAATCATTAGACTTAATAGGGCGAAGTAAATCACATGGCAGTATTTAGATTGTAGCCTGTAGGTATGATTTAAATGGCAATAACATTAGTATCTTAATGAGTTATAATTATTGAAATTGTTTTTTAAATTATAATTTATTATATAATATAATTCTAACATGTAATCACAAGGTATGATTTGAAAATTAAGATTATGCCAATTTTTAATAGAATAAGAAAGTTAGTACTTTCTCTATTTCGCAAAATTTGTATTTAAAACTTTAATATTTTTAGAAAAATATTTGATGAAAAATTATAAAAAGTATATATTGAAATTTCAACAACTCTAATGAGAAATGGTCTCTTTGATGGAAACCTCTCACAATAGCCCAATCTATTTTCTATTTTTTAAAAAAAAATTCTACAAACAAACTTCTCTTCATGGCACGATTTTCAGAATAACTTTGTTCCCTCCTTAGACGAACTGCTCCCTAAACCTTCTCTCAAACCATGTTTTTCAACATTCATCTGTAATCAAATCATCGAAGGTTTGAAGCTTGAGGTTTTTAATATTTCAGGTTTAAAGTTTTATGGTATGTTAAGTAGGTGTATAGAGTATGTCAAGTAGAAATGTATGGTATGTCAAATAAAAGTTGAAGATATGTCAAGTATCAAGTAGAAAATTATGATATACACATTTATATGTACTTTCATAGTAATTATTTCGTACATTACACAAGTTTATTTCTATACCAATCTTATCGTAAAATAACATAATTTTAGGAATCAACATTAAATCAAGGGTTTTAGTTGATGGCAATTTTCAAAGAATATAATAAAAAATTTAGGCCAAAAAATATGACAAGTAGTGTAGTTTTGACCAAACTTTTGGAAAAACACACAAGAGCTTAGCTGGGGTTCACTAACAAGTATACACATCAAAACTGCCGGCTACGTGTTTGGTGGCGGGACTGGTTTTTCAGGGTGTGCGAGGTGATCAATTGTATAGGCCTTTTCTTTCTCCCGTATATGGAAAAATTAATTCAAAAAAGAAAAATATTAAGTTTATTGATAAAATAAATATATTTATTATACATAAGGCACAAAATAAAAATTTAGCACTTGACCTTCAAATTTTTTAAGAAGGCTCTATGGCCGAGCCCTTGCACCAGTTGTATGAGAAAGTTTTGTATAGATTTTTTTTCGTATTGGTAGACACTAAATGATGTGGATTGTAGACCATGTCCATTTTAGCTTCACTTTGATGAATTTATCTCAATTTGACCGGCGTATATTTTTGTGTATATTTTTTTTTACCAATTTTACAAATTAAAATGTCAATTTTAAGAGTTAAAAGACCAATTTGAAGATTTAACAGAATAATTTCAAGGATTTAAAATTGACATTTTAAATCATGGAATTTGACAATTTTAAGACTTAAAAGTTAATTTCAATACTTAAAAAACCAATTTTAAACCTTAAAAGACCAATTGCTAGACTTAAAATTCTCATTTCAACTTAAAGTATGATGACTTAAGCATTTCAACTTTGAAACTGACCTTTTAAGTCTTAAAATTAGATTTTTAAGTTTTGAAATTATTATTTTAAGTCTTAAAATTAGTGTGTCAAAATATTCTAAACAATTTATTGGGCCTGCATTGGTTGCACAAATAAAAAGGTCTCATAAGAGAGTTTCTGATCAATATTTATTTATATATTATTATCTCTCTTTTTTTGGATATGTCCTATTTCACCTTACAATATCTAATTTCTACGTTTTCGTGTCAAATGCAAATGAGGTAAATGGTTGGGACGGAAAACCATATTAAAGAGATACAAATGCATTAACCGATTAAAAAAAAATTAATTTCATCATGACATTCTATAATTATTTAAATATGAAAATTTGACTACATTTACTTCATATTGTAAGATTTGCATTGTTTTAATTTGATAAAAATAAAATATTTCAATTTGAATGATTCTACCAAAATGGGCCGACACTTTGCTATGAAGAGTCGCTAAAACGTAAAAGAGAATTTTTATAAATCATTTTCAACCATTATACTAATTCTTAATTTTTAGTCATATTCACTTTTGTTCTTAAAGAAATTGATACTTTTTTAGTATGTTTTTTTTTTGTAATAATTTATTTGTTTTTTTGAAAATTACATTATTTTCTTTTTTTTTATCTATATATTTAAATTCTCAATTATAATGTCTCTATCAATTAAAATTATCATGAAAAAAATATTATCTTCACCACTTAAATGATCCCAATATTTTTTAATCTTTGTGTGTAAAATAATTGTAATAGTTTTTTTGAAGACGAACTGGATTCTTTTAAATCAAAGTCACAAATCAATAATTCCTCCATCGATCGCATTAAAATTACAGAATTTTTATTGAGAATTTTCATACAATTTTTCATAATATTACAAATCTCAATAAAAAATAAAGGGGGAATTTGACAAATGACTAATAGAGCTTATTCAGAATTCGATATTATAACTCGCTTGTCCAAAAATACGTTAAACATAATAATATATCGTTTTAACCAGCTAATTTATCAAACACTAAAATTTATTAATTAAACCGACTAATCTTATATTATATCAAAATAAGCTAAAATTATTAAAAATAATTTAGATCGTCAAACACCCAAGTAATCTAATCCTTAAAAATTGAAAACGTAAAAATAGTCGTAAACATGAAAATGTGACGCAAAAACGCGCATTAGAAAAACACCGACGACGACAGGCTAATAAGATTACGTACGTGTCAGAGCTGCATGCTTTAATGAATCCTTTTATGAGTAAACCGTACTTTTGCAGTATATTGTGGGACCCACCCCTACAAGTACTTGTTCAAAGCGACTTTTGAAACCCTTTTGCTTTTTTCGCTATCAATCAACTCGTGTTTAAAAGATACTTCCTCCGTTTCATTTTACTTGCAACACTTATCGTTTTTGGAAGTTTTATATTACTTGCAACATTACTATTTTTGGCAAAAATAATCTACTTATTTTATCCTCACTTTATTCCTACTCCACTATCACCATCAATCATACATCATCCCATTAATTATTTAATATACCCACAAGTTACAACCACTATCTACTTATAATAATTTTTTTTTATTTCTACCCCACATATCACCATCAATCATACTTCATTCCTACTTTTACCATACTGATTTGACGATCCTTAAAAAACGTGCTAAACCCAATGGCGCAACTAAAATGGAACGGAGGAAGTACTTGCTACATTTTTCATTTTTGACAATTTTATATTACTTGTTATATTTCTGTTTTGAGTAATAGAACGATCATATAAATATCTATTTTATCCTACTTTATATCTCACTAACTTTTTTTCCTATTCAATTAAGAAAAAATGAAAGGTAAAATAATACTTTATATGTTATGCCCACTTTTCTTAATTCCCGTGGTGCCCATGCAAATGTAGCAACTAAAATGGAACGGAGGAAGTATATACTCTTTCCAATTCATTTGAGTTGTCTTATTTGGTTGGACATAGATATTAAGAGTAGGATGAGGTCCACAAAAAAGATGGTAGTTGGGGGGGTATTATAAGTAGTAAAAGTGAGGTATATTGGTCATTACTTGTGTGAATATGGGGTATTTAGGTAAAAAAAGTCATTAACAAAAAAGGAAATGAGACAATTGAAGTGAATTGCCCGTAAAAGAAAATGGGACAACTGAAATACATTGTAGGGAGTATCAACTTTATAATTGAATTTAATGTAATCCGGTTTGTAAAGCACTTACTCCGTTCCAATATAGTCGTAACATACGAAAAATAAGCACTATTAACTTATCTCCCTTAATTTGTGATTAATAAGAAATCTATAAGTTAAAACATAGTCACGTGAGATCTTGTTTGATTTGTCTCGACGTAAAGATTATTAATATCAAATTTTTATAATTTTATAGTATTATATATAATTATAGATATTAATGATTAAATTAGTGCTTAGACTGCGTGAAAAAGGTAAATCTTGCAAGTATTTTGAAACAGAGGTAGTAATTTAAAATTATATAAAAATGAATGTGAATTTAAAATTCGATTTAAATCATTCAAAATATCTGACTCGAAATTAAAATAAAAAAATTAGAACTAGAAAATAAAAAAATCTTCAAATAAAAATTATAATTAAAAACGATAATATGATGACTCAAAATCGAAATACACCAAAGTCAAACAGATTTAAAATGAAAGAATTCAGATATGAGTCAATGTTGAATTTCGTGGAAATATGATTTAAATTTCAGCATATCAACATTACTTGCGTCTCACGGCCAGACTCATTTCAAGTAAGTTAGACTTAGTATTCCATTTTGAAATAATCTTCATATATAGACTCACTTAATTCTATTCATGGACTTAAAGAATAGATTCGACTTAAAAGTAAAGATAAGGTTTAAGGTAGTACAATTTTATGTTTCAAGTATATTGAGTACTGGTGTAAAACCTGTGCATCCTACGGAGTTTTATAGAATGAATTTTTTTATTTGAAATGTAACTTTTAAATTATTCTATAATTGCATATTTGAAATGTAACTTTTAAAATTATATTGTATTTAGTATAAAAGGAAAGTATTGAGATCTTGTGCTGTTTTATTATAAAAATTAATTGTTTTTTACTGTTGTTATTTGTGATGTATAGTATTTTCTTACAACTATTGAATTTGCTTGTAAATGCAGTAAAAAAGGAAAATAGTAATAATTTCTTACAAATATATTTTTGGAAGGTTTATTATTTTTCCATTCCGGTATTTTAATGTGTGATGTTATAAATATTATATTAATGTAAAATAATTTCTAAAAGCTATGTATTTTTTAAAATTAATCTATTTTTAGAAATAAATTGTTTTACTATTGAAGAATCAATAATCCTGCTGCATTTGGCAGATGACTGTGAGACTGCCATTTGTCATTTAGCAGCAAAATTATAGAATTGTATGATGATTGACCATCAGGGCGTGGATTAGCAAGGGCAAAGCGGACTGTTGTTCAGGATCCCGAATTTTTTAGGGTCAAAAAACATACTTTTATGTATATAAGTGATAATAATTGGAATTAAATTTAGGAAAAATTACTAGAATTATTACAACCATTTGTTTATTTTCCTACAATAATACCAAATTTTGATTAACTATGAATAATACCAACTTAGGGGTGTTTCCATGGGATATCCTTAACATGTTAAAATTCAAACGATAGGAGATTATATGACTAAAAAAATTTTTTTTCAATTTTCAAAATTAGTAAGCAAATTAACAATAGGTTGTATTATTCACGGTAATTTTTTTCTTAAATTTATATATATATATATATATATATATATATATATATATATATATATATATATATATATATATATATATATATATATATAACCAACATTTTTTGCTAAGTAATGTGAATTCTTAGTGCTTTATATATAGTAGTTTAAATATTAACAATAAAAAACAAAAAGTGTAGTATATTAGTCGTTATGCTTTAAGTCTTTAGGGTCCGTTTTTATCTTTTGCTCTAGGGCCAAAAATAAATGGGAGGACCTGTTGACCATAAGCCCAGAATTGTTTAAATCGGAATTCTACTGAAGATCGATGATAGGGTAGGATTCAAATAGGTAAAATCATATTATAGGTCTGTGCGAATCTACAAATATCATTAATAAGTTTTGGTTACTTATTATCGTCTATTTTATTTATTTATTTTTAGTTTTAAGCTGTAAATATAACTTATTTGACTATAAATTTTAAGTTTTGAAATTAAAATCATTATAAACTGCAAATCAGGAAAATTTAAATATAATAGTGTTATTTATATAATTTACTGAATATATATTTATATAAATAAGTGAAATATGAAATATATGAAAATATTTGACTATTGAAATTATTCTTTTAGGATCGTGGAATCGTGTTATAATTTTACCAGTTAGATTGTTGAGTTAAGTAGTATCATATGATTCCACCAACATTAAAATTATACCCACAATCAATCTACGATTTTTAGATCGTAGAATACTAAAATTATAGATTAGGATCGAATTTTAATAATCATGTGTAAGCCATATTTATAAAAGAGTATACTCGAAATAATCATTCACTTGCAATTTAACTCAATATAAAGACAATGCTAATGGAAACTGATATATATGGATCCTTGATATATTAAATATAGGAAAAACTACCGTGAATAATACAACTTTTTGTTAATTTTTCTACAATAATACGAACTTTTGATTAACCATGAATAATACCTACTTTGGGGTGTTTTTTCCTAGAATAATACCGATTTTAGTTTATTAATATTTACTAATTTTTTGGTCATATAATCACCTATAGTTTGATTTTTAACATGTTAGGTATATTCTAGGGAAACACCCCCATATGTTGGTATTATTCATGGTTAATCAAAAGTTTGTATTATTATAGGAAAATAAGCAAAAGTTTATATTATTCATGGTAATTTTTCCTTAAATATAAAAGTGACATAGTGTTTTTTTTGAATTATAGGATAGACTAAGATATTTAGAAGAGTTGGGTGGGGATAGAAATTAAAATCTAGAATTTTTTTTTAAAAGTATTAATTTCTCTTTAACCGAAATAAAATTTGATTTTAAATATAGTTTATAGATTATTATTTTGAATAAAGAGTATTCTAAATGTACTTGTATTATTTGGAAAACATGATTTTGACTTTGTATGGTCATGAAATCAACCAAAATATCCTCGTAACACTACTTACGAAATTACTCCATTATGATGCTTGACTGATGTAGAATGGACGTTAATTATTGAATATATGCAAATTATCAAATGAGATAGTTGATACTTGATAGGGAAATTATTTATATTGGGCCGGTCTAATATATATGTATCATGTACAATCTCAAAGCGATTCAATTAAAATTTCATAGTGAGCATAATCTTAAAATGATCGCTTTTAATGGTCATCTTAATTGGTCGCTTACAATCTTAAATTGATCACGTATCATTTATAGTTTAATTTTAAAGTATGATCAGTTTTTATAGTCAGTAATCACACATAATCTAAAATAACCACTAATAATATTAAAATGATCAATAAAATAACTAAGCTGATTATATGCGTCTAATAATAAGACAATTTTCACATAAAATTTATTACTTATTATATTGATACTTTACTAGACAATTTGCTAGCGAGCCATATCTAACAGCTAGGGATGGTCATGGGGCGGGTCTGGAGCGGGTCCAACTAGACCCGGATCCGGACCCTTTTAATTTTTTGAGATCTAGACCCGGATCCGGACCCTAAGGGTCCAAAATTTTAGACCCGGACCCAGACCCTCCGAATCTGATGGGTCTAGGGTCCTTAATGGGTCCTTAGTGGGTCTAAAAAAAGTCTTTTTGATTTGTCAAATTTGAAATATTTGTAAGTTATTATATTTTTCGTATATTTGTAAGAGAGTTATTATTGTATTTTACAAATATTTAATTCTAATTTAACATTTAAACTCACATAGCGTCACCCATATACGTTTAAATTCTATTATAAACACTAGTTCGAGTTCATGAAATAAGGGTGATTGGGTTAATACTTAGCAAGTAGCATATATATTATTTATATATATTATGATTATATAAAAATAAAAATAAGTGTTGGGGGCAGAATTCCTACGTAGAAGACAAATAAAAATGGAGAATTTAATATTTATAAAGGTCTGAGGGGTGGGTCCAGGGTCGAATATTGGACCCGGACACGAACCCGCCAATTATTTTTTAGATCCAGATCCGACCCGGATCCGATGGGTCTAAAAAAATAAGACCCAAACCCTTTAAAAAGGGGCGGGTCTGAGACGGGTCCAACAGGATCCTGGACCCGTGACCATCCCTACTAACAGCAACACCGTCCGCATAAATTTGTATGTGTCGGATGGATGGTCCTGCCGTCTTGGTTGATGATATTAGCCAATGTTCAAAAATCGTTTTTAGACCAGGATTTCTTGATCAAGGTCTTGATGGTGAAATCTTTCAAATTTCTTAAAGTATGTTGCATTAAATGCATGATAGGAGGTTTGTATTTTGGGTCAAAATATTTAAATTTAATCGGACCACAAAATCTAGACACGATCCATGACTAGGAGTGTTTACCGGTCAAATCCGGACCGGAGCTGAAACGGTTGGACCGGAAGACCGGAATTTTGAATATGTTAAGACCGGAGACCGGACCGATTCCATCCGGTCCCGGTCTAACACAGACTCCTTTCGGTCCAATCCGGGTTTCGACAGAAAATAATTTTTGATACCAAAAATTAATTAAAAAATGAAAGATTTTAAAGTAATTTAGTAAATTAATTATTATAAAATTAAAATATTTAAATTAAAAAATTATGTTGTGTTAGAAATAAAATATTTAAAGCCTTTCAAATAAGTATATACATAAAAATCTTAAATATTATTTCCCTTCAAAATTACCTTTATGTACATCCGGTCTAACCCGAATTTTTCCGGGATTAGACCGGACTGGAAACCCTGAACGATGAATATGTAAGACCCGGATCCCGGACCGGATGCAACCGGTTCTGGGCCGAACCGCCGGTTCGATTTTATTTTGCACACTCCTACCCATGACTCAGCCAATAATCAATTTTAGACTTATTTCAAAACTATTTTACATTTATTTGGCCCCATATCAGACTTACATGGGACAAATAAATTCCTTTTATATCTAATTAAATATGTAAAATGTAAAAAACAAAGTAATTTACGAACAATTAAATTAAGACCAAATTTAGATCCACTAAGGATCCATTTAGGACCTTAGGTCAATCAAATCCGTTTGAATCAGAATCTAAGTCAAAAAAATTTCGAAATCAATTTCGAGTCTGAATATAAAACATAAATAAATATAAGTCCGAATCTAATTGAACCCGACATAGAGGGTGTTTGTCAAATAGCTGATAGTTGATTATAGTGGCTGATTTGACCAGCTGATTTTATTAACTGGTTGGACCAGCTGATTTTGAACCTGCTGCTATAAGCAACTTGTTCAAAAACAACTAATTCGTCTCAATAAGCTGTTTCAACCAGCTAATTCACCAAACACTATCTTTAGCTGGTTTGAACACTAAACATGTGATTGAACACACGATAGATGAACATAAAATTTAGAAATTAAGTTCAAACAAAACAAAAAAGAGACATTTGTTTTGAATGAACACAATCAAGTAGAATAAAGAAAATATAGAAACAAACAAGTCGGTACAAAATAATTGTTATATTATATGGGTATTCAACGTACGTGTTATGTTAATTCAAAAAAAAAAAAAAAAAAAAAAAAAAACGTACGTGTTATGTGTAAATTACATGAAGAAGGGGATCGAGGTCGGTTTTTGCCTTTTTAGTGATATGTCAATGGTGGGAAATATCAAACTTGTTTGATAAATAACTGATAATTAAAATTCATCATTATTATCATATTTAGCGTTCCGCACATAGATAAATCTATGGTCAGGGTCTGAGGAAGGAGGATCGACGGCGTCTCATACTCATAAGGAGAGGGCGGTCAGAAAAGTCCTTCGGCTCAAGAACTGATAATTGAAATTATTAGTTAAAAATAATTTGTTGTTTGCTTTTTGTGAAAAAAAAACATGTCTAAAGCCAAAAACCAATAAAAAGAGATTTTAAGAGTAGTTTTTTTTTAATTTAAAATTTTGGCTTAATAGCTAGCTAGCTAGCGTTTCGGCTAATATAATATTTATTTATCAAATATTTTTTAAATCGTTCGAACGATAAAAAATCAAAAAAATAAAAAAAAATAAAAAAAAAAAGCAATTCTCAAACGTCATATAAGTACATGATTTGCATTTGAGTGGAGATGGTTGTTATTTGTTACTAGACGACGACACTAGAGTACGGCACAGCTAATATACCAATACAAGAGGCCCAGATTTAAATTAGTCAATTTCTATTATCGTGTTTGTTGTTAGAGTATATAACATATTCTGGAGTACGGATGGTAACGGATCTTGGATCTGACCCGGATCCGCGGACACGAATCCATTTAGCGGATCTAGATTCTAATTTTTTTGACCATTCGGATTCGGGTTGGGTCCGGAACCATACAAAAAAAAAAGACGAATCTGAATCTGGGTCTTAAAAGATATCTGGACCCGGATCCGTGGATCCGTAGGCCCCATTTTGTTTTTTGAAACTAAAAAATTTTATATAATGCTAACTGAATACTGAACATTTTACTTGCTACTTATCTGCTTATACTATTTTTTTAAAAAATTTTGTGTTTTATTATATTCTGCTTCTTATTTTTGTTTCTCATTTTTTAAAAATTTTAAGTTCACATATGACATTTTGTCCAACTCTACATGCTCTTGTGTTTACCTTATTTACATTTGTTTTTCATTTTTCTTGTTATTAATATTAATATAAAGAATATTATTATAAAATATATGAACTTAAATCAAAAATAAGAGGGGATGATTGAGTTTGCTACAAACCCTTACCTTTTTTTATACATTATTATCATTAATTAATGTCTAAAACTCCATCACAATAGCAATACGAAGCAAAATTCAATCAAACTCGCAAAAATAAGTTTGGACCTGTTTTGGACCCGGACCCGATCCTGAATCCGGATCTGGGTCTTGCCAAATTAGACCCACGGATCTGGATCCTTCCTTTAAAAGCAGATCTGGATCCGGGTCCACTTGGACCCGATCCAGATCCGACCCGTTGTCATCCCTATTCTGAAGCCTCAACCATCAGCTTAAGTTTTTGGTTGAGTTGGTTTCTTAACATGGTATCAGAAGCCAACATGACAAGAGGTTCGATTCTCAACCACCCCTCATTTAAGCGGAATATTTAACACCAGGTATGAAGAGAGCATGTGTTGCATCCACACTTTTAGTCCAAAGGGCACTCGTGTGAAGGGGCGGTTAGAGTATATAACATATTCTGGGGCCTCAACCATCAGCTTAAGCTTTTGGTTGAGTCGGTTGGTTAACATTTGTTTCAATATTATACTTCACCTTTATTTTGCACTGTTTTTTTCTTTCAAGTAGAAATTTTTACATAGGCGAATTTATAACACTGGTGTAAGATAGATCCAACACTTATTTTTGTTTATGTACATCAAATTCGAATGTCAATTTTCTTTCTTATGAAATATTATGTTATAAGAGTACAATCCAACAATAATAAATCAAATGACCCAAGTCTGAATTATCCTATAAGTCGTTATATTAAAGATAAAAGATTAATCAAAATCTATAATCTATTTTATAACTATTACTAAAACAAAACACGGATGACATCATCACTTTTTAAAATTGATTACGTATCACAATCTCAACGAAAGTTTTCCCTCAAAAACTCAGTGATGATGTCATTGTTATTATGACTAATATTTATATCTTTAACTTTATTACTTTGTAATTATAACTATAATATTATTTATATTGATTAATATTTTACCTTTTAGGTTATATACTTATATTATTTATTAATGTATTACAAAATCATGTTCTTTTTTTCAATTATTAATAAAATATTTTCAATTTTAATTATTAAATGATTACAAAATCTTAATGTAGCTTATTAGTATTGAAGTGAGATTAATTATTCATATTTGGCAATAGGTCACGAGTTCGAACCCTTACAACTTTCTTGAAATTCTTTTTGATGAAGTGCAACTCCGCATCACCTTACTAGGTCCACCGTCCACCTATGCCGGGTATGAATCAATATACATTATACACCATATGCCTATTACACATGGCGGTTAAAACTTATCATATTTCGGTTAAAACGTATCATATTCATAATTCATATACTACTCACTAAATTTATACCAATACCTAGTCTAACTGAGCCGGATGCGATGACAATGAATAAAATTTTAATAGTCATATAGATATAAATTATTGTATGAGACAGTCTCATCGAGATACATGTCTTATGCATAAGTTATATAAATCACCTAATAAATAGAATAAATATATGAACTCTTTATTTAAAGTCGTCTCACCGAAAACGATCTTTTACAAGATTAGCTCTTATACAAATCAAAAATTCAAAATGTTTTATGAAATAGTAAATTTCCTATTAAAAATAAAAAAGAGTCAAAGATGGAATTGGCGGGGCGGTCACAACTTTTGGAGACAGGAGGTGGAAGCAAACTAGTAAAGTAAGGGGTTGGTGAATTGGGAGATGTTGATATGATATTGTTGAATTCAAGGATTATGCATTGACTAGATTACCACAGTGGACAAATCATATCCGTATTTTAAGGCGTTTGGTGTTTTTTCCGAAGATGCGATAAATGATCCGCATTCCAGGAGAGTAGAGAGATGCTGCATGTTAGAAACCCCCCAATTGATACATGCGCTCAGTAGGGGTCAAATGTCAAACCTTCTGCCCCACATGTAAATGCTCTATCCATTAGGCCACAAACACTTTTGGTAAAGAGAATTCGAAAATATATTTTTATATTCTTTTTTTCGTTTAAATTATCACAAATACATGTATATTTTTTTTAATTATGAGTAAACATGTAATAATAAAGAGTTAATTATTACTTGTTGTTTCAAAATTTGTGAACTAATAGAAAATAAGCTAATGACGATTTTTGCGATGTTATCTTTTTTTCGAAAATCCGATCACTTTCGTTATAAAACTTATATTAACTAGTTGGATAATAGATTTAATAAATAAAGATATTTTAACATATATTCGTATTTTGAGAAATTTCACCTAAAATTGCATGAATATGTAACGTAAAATTGGCATAGATACTCTAAAATTTAAAAGACAACCTTGGAATTATGTAAGTTTGAATGCATCATTTTCTACATACGAATTGTTCAAACCTAGAATATACTTAACAAATAAGATACTCCATAAGGACTTTTCACCTTTTGAGCTGGAAGTCACCAATTAATTTTGGGAATTGTCAAAATTTATATTTTTGTCACCAAAATAAAGAAGTTAAATATATAATGGATTAAAATTTTAGATATTATAAAAATATTAAAAACGGTAGGAATGTGGGATTATATTCAAAAAATAAGTTCAATTTAGGAAAAATTACCGTGAATAATACAACTTTTTGTTAATTTCCCTATAATAATACAAACTTTTGATTAACCATGAATAATACCAATTTCGGGTGTTTTTTCCTAGAATAATACCAACTTTAGTTTAGTAACTAAATTACTAATTTTTTTGGTCATATAATCACCTATAGTTTGATTTTTAACATATTAAGTATATTCTAGGGAAACACCCCCATAGGATTGGTATTATTCATGGTTAATCAAAAGTTGATTTTATTGTAGGAAAATAAGCAAAATGTTATATTATTCCTGATAATTTTTCCTTAAATTTATTAAGACGAACTTAAATGAAAAATAAGGTAAATTTATACTTCGAATACTAGGTGCACCCATTTTATTTTAAATAAAACACTTTCTTTGATATATACCTTGTTTTTATGACCCATCAATGATATAAATACAGTAATTTTGAGTTATTTATGGTTGGAAAAACGTAGTTGTATTTATGTGATAAATTAATTATTTTATTAAAAATTATCTAAATGTATAAATACATATTTTCATTTATGCAATTTTAGATTTTTTGGATTTACCATATAATATAATGAATAAGGACTTTATAATACTCCCTTCGTCGTACATTATGTTGCACTTTTTTTATTTAAGCTATTTCTTTTATTTAATTAACATTTCTTTTATGAAAATGAAATTTGTTCTTTTATCTATATAAGGATTCTCATGAATGATGATTATATATTTTTTTTATTATTTTGAACTTTTATTAATGTTACATAAATACAGTTAAGGACTCCATATGAATCTACTAATTTATGTATTATTTTATACTAGATAGTGCTCGTGCGATACACGACTTTATTAAAATTTTTGATATATTGTATACCTTTAACATAATTAATACTTTATCAGAGTGATTACAATTAAATGAATTAATGGCTATTAAAGAAAGGAAATTAATGACGATTCAATTTCCTTAATTTTCTCATTTTTCGACTATGTCTTTCTCCCTATTCTCTAATTTGGAATTTGAAAGCCTACACCACAACACCAAACCATTGTTGTCGCCTGCCTGTTGTACCATTGCCGCCAGCCGTCTTGGTTTTTGCCACTTGCCCTCTTTTACACACTCCAAAATCTTTTCATAATTAAATTAGGTAAAATTATCAAAATTGAATTAGAATTTAGTAATTAATTAAGTTTTGTATTGTGAATTTGAGTATGATTTGATTTAAATATAATTTTAATATGATTTAAATTATGATAATTTAAATTTTATTTCTTTATGATTTCAATATTATTTGTTCATGAATTAGAAATTTTACTTCAAATTGTGAGAATTTCAATTCTACTTGCTTTATGTTATGATAATTTTAATTTTATTTGCATTAAATTATGATGATTTTAATTTAGAATTAGAATTTGTATTTGAATTTGCGTATGATTTCATTGATTGTTATCCATTAATAAAATTAAAAATAATCGAGAAATGTAAGTTCTTGTAACGAGTAAATTGAGTTTTGTCTAAGTTTTACTATATCTATTTTGTTGTCTTTCCAATTTTACTTTGCTTGATGCTTTTATTAAGCTTGCAATCCCATTTTTCAAATTCTAAGTCCGCCACTGTTGCCCGCCTCATATACACTTGCCTTTAACCTGCACACTTAACCTCATATCCACAACATACTTAATATTAGGGATGTACTGTCCGATTTAGTCTGGTCTGACACTATTTTCCAGACCGGAGCAGACCTTTTAAATATTCAGACCGGACCGGACCAAACCGCTTTACAACGGTCCGGTTTGGTCTGGTCTACGATTTTTTATTTTTATCCTAATTAATACATGTGATGTATTTATGTAAATATTTCACACCTACAATTAAATATAATAATAGTAATTAGTGATAACATCAATATCATTCAAGTTATATTGCTATATAAAAATAACTACGGTTTGCGGTCTGATCTGGTCTGAAAAATAAAAAAATTGAGACCAGATCGTTAACAGTAATTTAATTTGAAAAAAGATCAGACCAGACCATTTAAATCGTAGATCAGACCAAATAATAAATTCCGGTTTGGTCCGATTTGGTTTACGTGTTTAGATCAAACTTTTTTCAGCCCTACTTAAAATAGTTTTGTATATTATTCTGTTCTTTTAAGTTTGTCCACATTACTATAACGGGCAGTTTCAAAAGTTTGTCCTATTTAGAATATTTTTCTATTTTGGAAAGTTTTTATCTTCCATATACTCTTTTTATCTCCCATTTAACCCTCATTTCTCTCTCATAATACCAATACAATCATTAATTCACAACACTATTCTAATAAAATAATACCCACTATCTACAAAGATTCCACCTTTCTTAATTCCATATACTCTCTTTATCTCTCATTTAACACCCATTTCTCTCTCATAATACCAATACAATCATTAATTCACACTACACTATTCTAATAAAATAACAAATAGGACAATTAAAAAAGAACGGAGAGAGTATTAGTTAATGATTATTTACAAAAATTATTAAATACTAATTTTTAAAAAAATATGGCACAACTAGAAATACTTTATGTTAATTGAGTGATAGCTTGAAGATTAAAAAAAATCTAAAATGTGAATAGTTAAATATCAGTTGACAATTAATGATATGGTGAAATTGTTATATTTGACATTTTATGTAATTTAATGTTTTAATTTTGATCATTTATATATTAAATTATGCACAATTAGAAATTTATAAAAAAATTAATATTAAAAAAGTATATGATAAGACGATTTAATAAGATCTCACATGATTATATTTTTAGTTACGTATTATATCCACAATAAATAAAATAAGCGTGAACGATAAATAATGTCAATAATCACGAATTAAATATTTATTATTCGACATAAAGTTTTTATTTTATATATTAGATTTCAACGTTCAGACAAAATTAGGAATACAAATAAATTAATCACAAATTTGTAAAGAATAATAACGATATGATCGAATGCATATTTGGGTCGATCTGTTACTTTCTTTTGGGCTAAACTTCATTAATGGCCCCAATCTTATCCAACTGGTCTATTAAGCCATTTTTTGTTAAATGAAGAACACTGATTTTTACATGAGACGTGCTCCAAACTTCGGCTAAATAGCCCAATTATAGTTACTTTAAGCATAACAACTGGTCTTGGATGAGACCGTCTTAATATGAGACGGATAGCTCAAGCAACCTTCTTCATCATTAGCAGCAGGTGCACAGCAGTAGGAAAGTTGAAACACGCAAGGAAAAGGATTGGAGGAAACTTGAGGCAAAAAGTTCACGGGCAAGAATGAGCAGTAGATGTCAGGTCTGAACCAGTCGACTTGACTGGCACCGATCGACTGGTTCAGTCAGAGGCATTCTTTCTTCTAAAATTTTTCTAAGTGTTGGTCCTCCTGATTTTGTGAAGCTACGGGGTCGACCCCAGTTGACCATGCTCGATCCCCAGTCGACTATGCTTGACTCCTTTATTTTTGCCAAGATTTGTCGCTTTCAATCCGAAGGCTCGGGTTTTGATTCCTGAGGCTCATTAAGTGCCCGATCATGTCAAAGCTTCCTCGAAAGCGGCTAAAAACTCCTAAAACCAATCAAACCACTACACCACAAGCCTAAATCATAAAATTTGTTCGTAGTAGGCCTGAGTTGAGTAAGATATACACAAAAATGGATTAAAATCAATTAATATCAGGGCATCAGCCACTCGATAAGCGCATGTATCAAACAACTATTGAAAATTTCACATAGTAGCATCGCACTTTCATGAAACGTCAGTGATAGCGCTTTTGTAAGAATTGTCCACATGGTAGCAGCCAGCTTATGCCTTATCTAAGTGCTGTAGCATTTTCCGTTAAATTCTTGTCAATTTCCGTTAATTCACCATTTTGACATTTTTACCCTTATTAAGTGTTGTTTGTTGTCGTTATAATTTTCCCTAAGCAATTTTTATGCTCTCAAATGTTTAATTCACAACTTTGACGTCATGGTCATCAAAATCGCGATCTGGATCGTGGGATAGTACGATCCTACGATCCAGATCGGTGCCAGCGACTAGAATCGTGCACAGGATCAGAATCAGTCAGGATCGTGCATAGGATCGGTAGGATCGGTGGGATCGGTGGTGGGATCGGTCAGAATCGTGGGCAGGATCGTTAGGATCAGCTAGGATCGTTAGTAGGATCGTAGAATCGGTCAAAACTACTAATTAAATTTTTTTTTGCTAGTACCTTTGTTCTTTTTTGCTTACTAAGGTTTATTATTATATCCTTGTGTGTATGTGCTTAAAAATATATTATGTGTTGTGTATATCTTATATATAGATTCCCATTTCATTAAGAATAGAGAAAAAAACGACATTAAATAAGTAAGATATGTATGTATTTTAAAATTAAAGAAAAATCTTAAGAAAATGTATGAGTTTTAAGAAAATTAAGGCAAAACAATAAACATACACATATTATAACTTGTTAATTCTGCAAATTTGTAGGATCGTCCGATCCTACGATCCAATCCTACGATCCGATCCCACAAGTTGATTTCGATCCTACGTAGAAGCCCGATTCTGACAACCTTGTTTGACGTTTAATTCATTGGTTAAGAGCGTTGATGAATCAAACAATTAAATAAATTTAAACGTTAAAATGGTAAATTAAACATTTAAGAGCATAAAAATGGTTTAGGGCAAATTATATAGACAAAAACCAATACTTAATAAGGGTAGAAGCATCAAAATGATGAATTAAACGTTAATTGACAAAAACTTAACAAAAAATGTTACGGATAAATTTGAATGCTACATGCGAAAAAATCATACAAAAATATTATCACTTACGTATGAAAATTCGATACGACCATGTTACCCTACACTGTACTAAAACTATTAAAATCGGGAGGAAATATGAGCAAGAACGCAACATACAGAATGCTTTTATTATACCGACTTTATTGATTTTATGATATCTATCCATGACTACAGAATCGCTCTTAACTGCTAGTTTATCAACAGTGAATTAGGATAATGAAGAATCTCTAATAATCTCTGCAATACAATACTCCTAATTTATAAAACAAAAATGGCGGATGGAAATCGACAAATTGAGTAGAGAAAGATCGAGAAACTACGATGATGATGAACAGTGGAAGCAGCAGTGTCGGAGGAAGAACTTCATGGCCATCATCTACCTCATTATCGTCTTCAGGCAAAAGAATTCTTAAAGAATTGAAAGATTTGGATTCTCACCCTCTTAACCTCTGTTCAGCTGGTCCTATTGCCGACAGTCTTTATCACTGGCTTGCCACCTTTCTTGGCCCTCCTGGTAATTCTATTTCTCCATTTTTTTCCCCTTTTCGATTTTTTACTAATTTTAATTTTTAGGGTTTTTAGGGTTTTAATCAATTTTTCTTGTTTAGGGAGTCCATATGAAGGTGGTATATTTTTTCTCGATATTTTGTTTCCTAATGACTACCCATTTAAGCCTCCTAAGGTATGAGCTTGATTTAATGTAATGAGTTGAATTTGAAGTGTGTTTGATGGCTAGGAGGGTTTTAATTGTAAGTTTCAGGTGATGTAGGTGGTGTTTAAGACAAGAATTTACCATTGCAATGTTGATTTTTGTGGGAATTTGTATTTGGAGATTTTGAAAGATGCTTGGAGTCCTGCCCTTACTATCTCTGATCTACTACTTTCAATCAGATCTATATTTCTCAAGCCTGACCCTTGTAAGTTTTCTTTGTTGTCTCACACAGTTTGCTTGTTTTCTTTTTTTGTTAATTTCTCCTATAATGATGGATAACGTCAACTAGAAACAATCTCTTTGTCATTTACAAATGATAATGTTCCTTACATCTGACCCCAAACCCCCATGAGATGGGAGCGAATAAGTTATGCTGGGGTAATGAAATGTTGTGGTCTTTTGGTTGTGGGTGGATAGGATTTAGGATGATTGTGTTGGCTTGACAGTTGCTTTCATGTGAAATGCTCTTATTGAATGATTTATGGCAATTTCATCCTAATTAAATTATAATTCAACTTCAGGTTAGTTTTGTAGGCCATCATATGAAATGCATTCTGGATAGCTAAGTCTTGTTGGCAGCTTTCTGTTGAATCATACTACGATTAAGTAGATGGGTTGTTAAAACTATAACTCATGGTTCATTGGTTTGTATATCACTTGGGTCAGTTGATCACACTCACGAGCAGTTGTATAGGTTTGGGTGACTGTCGCTGATTCATTGATCAATTTTCGTTGAAGGACACATCACACGTAGGTTAGTATGATCTAGGGATGGCAATGGGTCGCACTCGGCTCGGATTATACATACTTCGACTTTGCTCCGGATAATAGTCGGACTTTTGTTTTCAGTCCACCTCCACTCGGAGTCGGATTATGCATACTCCAAGTTTGCCCCGACTCGGACTCTCGGATCTCCAACGGAGTCGGATGCAGGGTCGGATTATTATCAAACAGTATCATTGTGATATTGTAGTAATGATTTTAAAGCATATAAAATTACAAAATATATTTTTCAAATACAATTTAACAAAAAAATATGTACTTTGATTTGAATTCAATGTTAACAAGAGAAATAATCCTACTACTAAAATTTAATAAAATTTTCTCGTATTTTAATTTGGCGTATTTAATTTCTCTTGATTTCATTTGTCTTATCTTGATTCATTAATCTAAATAAAAATAACAAGTAGTTTTTGAAAAATTTTCATAATCGAAAATTACAATTAGTATGAGAGAGCTTGAATTAGTCACATTTAGAGTTTTAAAGAAAACAAAATATTAGTGTAAAAGTCAAATTCAAAGTCGGATGTCCTTCAGGGTTGGAGCCGGGTCGGAGTCTCGGATTTTTAATAAGGTCCAACTTCGGTCCGTCTCTAACTCGGACTCGGATCGTAAAATCGGAGTCGGAGTCGGATGACTTTTTCCTCTGACTCGAATCGGATTATTTTCCTCGGATCGAGTCGCACTAGGGTCGGATTTGGACTGAATTGCCATCCCTAACTATGATCTTTAGGAAATGTAGCGTTGGGATTAAGGCTTTGGCATTATTGTTGTTGCTTTATTCCTCTCATTATCAAGCCGCCTGTAATTCAGGTTTTAGATAACTGAATGCTTTCTAATGTTTGGAAATGATACACTCTTATATTAGAATTGTTTGTTTTACTCGTATTCTACTTACTTTTTCCCCTAGTGAAGGTAGGGAGGATATAGCATTGGTTTCATTGTGACATGTTTTTATTGAATATGGCTCATGCGCATTATTTTTGTATTTTAATCATACTTCCAAGTTTCAATTGAAGTTGTTGGATAAGACATTTAATTAGCGAGTAGGGGGTTTAGGGTTCAAATTTGAAAAACAATATAATTTTTGCCACCCCAATCTTTTCGGATTAAGGCTCTGGCATTGTTGTTGTGTTTCAATTCAAGTTTGTGCACCCTAAAAGATGAAGAGCGCAATGTTTGAATGGTATTGCTGCTTGCAGGATTTAAGTCTCGTTGAGCTTAAGCATAGTAGAGTTCATGCATTTGGATTTTCAAAATAATTAAGACATGATTTGTATATCATTTGGGTTAATTATTTTACAAAAAAATGCGGTCGATGGGGGGGGTCTCAACTCTTGACTCTGACCAATATAATTTTGCGCAGGGCGCTTGTATGGAAGGACATGTATTTAGTTCATGAAACTTGTTTTTAAACGTTGAATTTTCAATTGCTTTAACTCCTATAACCAAAGCTTTTTCCTATATTTCGATTCTGGAGATTAAATGGTTTGTAGTGTTTAGCAAACGGTAAACTGTCTCAAGTGAAAGAATACCCATCAAGTTTGGGAATTTCTATCGAGAATACGAAATCACATTCACAGTGACATCCAACAATAACCCTAGGAAGGTTGAAAACTAGAAATGAAATTACCATCCACTTATGATTCTCATATGCGGAATTCGGTAACGATATCCTTTGAGCTTCGAAACCTAAGGAATGCTGAAGACTAGACTGAAGTCACTTGCTTAGCCTACCCTATGATTTCTTTGACGAACGACGTACCTCAATCTTTTTGCCTGCAATTCATCCGTCGAAACTAATGAGATATGAACACACTTTCTTTCCTGCAATCCATATATCCGGCCAATGAGATGTGAGTAAACTTAACTAGAGAAAGTGTAATCGAGGAACAAGCAAAAGTTTTAAACACTTGCAAAACATTCATGTGAATATTCTAGGTATGATTTGTCCGCTATCCTCCTTTCCCCGGACCCTTACTTATGCGGGATACTGGGTTGCTGACTCTAATTTTGACTTTGACTTGGTTAATACGGCATTATGTTTGACACTTGATGATCTGTGTATTGACCTGAGATGTTATTGACTCGAGGTTTACTGCAGACAATGCTCTGGTTCCTTCCGTTGCGCACCTGTACCAGGTTGATAGGAAAAGCCACGATGAGCTAGCTGCTAAGTGGACACACCGTTTTGCAAAATAAAACGAACAAGCAATGGTGACTTGGGATACTGATATCTTGTACATGGTTTGGAATTACTCTTGCTACATTGGTACATTGGGAATACTGCATGTCAAAATAGGGTCACTGGATCTTTGTAGCAAAGCCAAAATTATATTCTTGTTGTCTCCCCTAAGTTTCTCTAATAATAGAACATTCTTCTATATCCCTTCTTTCGCTTTGAGTATGCATTATTACATGACTCAAAAAGCTCACATATTTGAGTCATAAGGAGTAAGTTCAAAGAGATATAGGGAGTATTACGTTTTATTCACGTACATTGGGGAAAATTAAGAAGAAGAATACATTAATTTCATCCATGATTGATAATTTATAAGCTATATTTTAACCTTTACAACCCGTTTGGTAGGTGGTAATAAACGGTGAGAATGAGAATGGGAATGAAAAACTAGTGTAACTTTTGTTGAAAAGTCTCTTGGTTATCTTGATGGTTATGCTTGTCCAATTTCAATCATCTCATTTTCTTTGTAAAATTCATTCCAATGTATTATCATTAAGAGAGGTGGTATTAGTAGGTGGTAATGGAAATTTGTAAACAAAAAACCTTTTGTGATCAAAGTTTCATTACCATGGGAATAATATGGAACTTTTGATAAAATTTTACGCTATAAATCATTCATATTACCATCATTTAGTACCACTAACTAAACTGGCCGTTAGTCTACTTAATCAAATTAATCTTTTAGTTTTTTTTGGAACTCATCCAAAAAAGGTTATACAATTACGTTATATATATACTCCTATTACGTGTTTCTTAATTGTTTTATAGATACACTCTCGTAAAAGCATGGATGTTGATGTATATTTTTAATTTTTAATATCTTTACTTATAGTAAAACTACAAAAAACTTTTGATAAAATTTGATTTTTTTACGCAATCTAATACATTATTCTGATCATTTATAGATTAAAATATACACATAAAAATTATAAAAGTATGTAATTGTATAATCCAAACAAAACTCCACTAACTATATCTTTTTATTACACATTAATCATAATATATAAAATATTAAGAGTATTTAAATGATAAATAATGCAAAAAATAATTACTCTATTTCTGAACCGGGTTCGTATTAGTAAGACTCACAGTCTCATAATCAAATCGGTGTAGATGATTTTGCCATTTGTTCATTTTTATTGTAAGGAACCAAAGAAAAATCTCTAAACCCAGATATACCGAAATTTCACTACATTCCCCGCCATTTCTGCTCAGCACAGCTCTTATTCAGGTAACTGTCTCCTTCATCTCTGAAATTTCGTATTGATTCTGGGTTTCGCACTGTTAAATTTATGTAATTTGATCATATTTTTGTTTGTTTGTTTGAAAGCAGGGAACGAATCATGGTCATGGATTTGCTTTTATCTTCAAGGCATGTGATACCCTCCACACGCAAATACTATGATGTAATCAATCATAAAATTCGAGCAAACCCTATTCACTTTAGAAGATTTCATGTTCGATTTCGTGTTTGTCGTTGTCGATTTCTTGCATCTTCAAAGAAGTCATATTATCAAGGTAAACTTCAATTTCTATTTTAATTTGATTATTAGGAGTAATTTATTTAATCAATTGTTTGATAAGTTGAAATAGTTTAGTTTTGAGGGTGTTGGAATGTTCCAAAAAAATATTCGAAATCATTTAGTTATTCAGAGCCGAGGGTACCACTAGCCACGACTTTCTTTGACAAGGGTATGTCCTATGAGACCTTGATCATAATGTACCATTATGAGTTGGATTGGATATACCGGGTATGATTTGATGATGATCATTTAGTTGTACAGAAATGGATTGGACGAAAACATTAGGTTATCAATTAATGGTAGATAAATAATGTCATCCATTTATCAGTACCTCTTATGCCCTTTACGGTCTTTTGTTAATCGGTAATAAATGATGGGAATGGTAATAAATAGAGTAATTTTGGTAGGAAAGTATCTTGACAATTTGATGGTTATGCTTGTATCCTTCAATTATCTTATTTTCTTTATAAAATTCATTACATTGCATTAACTTTTAAAAGTGTTATTTAAGTGTGGTAATGGAAAAGTGCAAAAAAGAAAAAGTCTTTTTATGATCAAAGTTTCATTACCATGTCATAATACTGTGTGAATGACAATATGATACGGTACATTTCATAAAAATTTACTCTAAAAAGTCATTCTTATTATCACTTTTTAGTATCAACAACCAAATGGACGGTTGATGTCAGAATTTTTTTTAGAAAATATCTTCTAGAAATCTATTTGAGGGTATAACCACTGCCCAGGAATAAACAACACCATTCCAATGCTAATTTCTTGTCCTGAAGTGTTTGTCACAACTCATGACTATCAAGGATTTACTGAAAAATTGCCTTTTTTGTTATGTTATATGGTTTGTTAGTTTTGCAATTGTATCGTGTAGAGTCTCGGTGTTGGAGAGTACGAGAGATTAAGAGAGTGTAGTTTGGAACTACGACCCGTTTCGTAATAAGACTTAAATCATAAAAAATGATGGTATTGATAAAAACTCTTATGGAAATGAAATTTTACCGTGAAAGATGTGTTTTTCCTCAGAAATATCATTTCCACCTAAATTTATCCTTTAATTAGCAATGAATGATGATGAATTTTGTGAAGAAATAGATCTTTGGAGTTGGACAAGTATAAACATAAAACTTTAGGTGCCGTATTTGCAACATCGCGACTATTACTACTATTATGACTACGTCCGCGATTGTACTATGATTTGAAGTATATTATTTTAACATCTTCATGTCACAATTCTAGCTGAGTTTTCGAAGGTGGTAAAATTCAAATCAAGTTTTTGCGTAGACTTTCAGGAATATGCAAAGCCTAGCAGACTTTTTCCCACTGAAAAGCTGAAAACTATCATGGAAGAACCAGCAGACCGTATCATTTCAGCTCTTAGATCAGATGGTTCTAAGTCTTTATACAAGGTCATGCTCTGTACAAGTTCTATCTATGGATCAGACCTTAGTGACCAGAATGCTGGAATTCTTTTATGTATAATTGACGAGCTTGGGGATTCAATATTGGAGAGTATACCTGCTATTCTATGTGAAGATCGTATTCAGCAGGTGAAGAATGCTGTGACCCCGAATGTCAGGCACTTTCAAAGAGGTTCAACGGATGAATTTATGTTCTGGGGACCAAAACTAGGAAGAATTCAGGCTATGTGGATAAGTCCTGAATCAGGTTAGCCTTTTCTAATAATACAATTTTTTCAGTTGCTTGATGATGTTAATCCTTGTTATCTGTTGGTGTGGGTACAACAACATTCTAGTACCCGTATGTCAAGTGACTCTCTCCTACACAAGGTTTAGGCCTTTAGGGAATCAGATGTATGCAACCTTACTCTTGTTTCTAATAATAAAGAGGTTGTTTCTTATTGACCTTAGTTGCAATCATCATCTGCAACTTCATATAAAGAAGTGCACATGATCTAATGAGCCTTTTAATAGTCCATTATAATTTGAAACCAAAGAACTATAAAACTTCAGTCCATCGAGAATGTACATTTGTTGTTAGTGTCAAACTTATGTTATGAAATGATATTCTAGCCTTTAATTCCTTGATGAAAAGATTTATACTTGTATAGATGAGTTTGTTTAATCAAAATGAGAAAAAGAGGAGAAAAGAAAGTTACACATGTTCAGAAAGGTGAAAATGGAGGGAAGGAAGGAGAGGAAATGAAGGGATTGCATTTTCCTCATTTTGATTGATACCTATTGGAGAACGGAGGGAAATGGAAGGAAGAGAATTGGAAGGAGGTTCCAACATTGGAAAGATTTGGAAGGAAACACACCAACTTTCCCTCCCCTTCCCAGAAAAGTTAGAGTATATCACTTGTAAATCACTTGTGCGACGGTCGCACTTGTACAACCTCCCTCAGCCCCGCTTTTTTTTAATCGACCAACTCCAAACCTTAAAATGTCCATTCCAAGGCTTAAAATGTCAATTCCAAACATTAACCTTTCTTTTCCAAAGGCTTAAGTTGAACGTCCCATTACAAAGTTAAATGTCTATTCAAGCTATAAATTGTCGATTTCAAGGGTTGAATATTCATTCCAAATATTAAAATCCCAATTCCACCTTTCCCATAAGGCTTGAGTAATTGAGTTTAACATTCTACTTCAATGTTAAAAATTGTCTATTCGAAGGCTTAAAATGTCAATTCATAGGATTAAAAAGTCCCCATTCCAAGTATTAATGTCCATTCCAAATATTAAGATGCCAATTCAAAATTCAAATTATGGTATTCTTGGATATAAAGTGATAAGTCACTTTTGTAGCAAGAAAGTTGTAAAACAAACACCAACTTTGAAATCTACAACCTTTGAACTTACAAGTTTGTTAAATAAGGACACTATAATACGAAAATGCAAAGTATTCCATCATCATCTTCAGTTACATCAATTTTTGTGCAAATCTCTACTACTTCCTAATACCATAAATATTGCGATCAGCTTAAGAAAAATAAGAAACTAAGCAAGAAAAAGGAGAAAAAGGCATCCTCCAACTACTGCATCTGCATTGACTCCCAAGGGGATTTTGAAGCCAATCCCTGTCTCTCACCCTCTCGTTGATTTCCTTTATCAAAATAAAATATTTAGGTGCTACTCCATTTTGTATGGGAAAAATTTAAGGATTTCCCCATTATTTTCCACCATCGCCATTGACAAAGCTCAATAGCCATTCTTAGTTAAAGGAATAAAACTTGAAAATGATTATTCAAAGATGTCGCCATTGACGAATCTCGACCTCCACCATTAATGGCGCATTGAAAATGCTGTTGAGATTGAAGAAAGAAAAGGAGATTTATCATTTAGAGAAGAGACTGATTCAAAGTGTAGAATAGAGGAGAAAAAAAGAGAAAAGAGAAAGAAACTGTATGAAAAAAGACATAAGCAAAGGAAGCCACTTTTTTCTTTTTTTAAATAGCAAATCTTGAATGCAACCGCCTCACACATACGACCAGCCCAGTCCTATTATATTTTTAAAATATGTCAATTCTAAGCTTTAAAACACCCGTTTGAAGACTTGAAATGCCCATTTTAAGGCTTAAAACCCCTACTCCAAGCCTTAACATTCCTTCTACAGATGTTTCACTATATTTTTAAGCCTTAGAATGGGCATTTTAAGCTTACTTCAACAGTTAAAATGTTAATTTTAAAGCTTCAAATCCCTAATTCATGACTTATAGTCCCTACTTTAAGGCTTGAAAAATGTCATATATTATTTTAGTAAGCAAGTTTGGTATTAGAGTGTTTTATACTAATGTTGTTTTTTTCTCTTTGATCAAGCACTATACATCTTAGAATAGGCTTTTTTAAATCTTAAAATTGATCTTTTAAGTCTTTAAATTGTTATTTTCATTTTTTAAATCAACCATTTAAGGTTTGAAAATTGACATTTTAAGGTTTGAAGTATATTGAGTAACTTTTACAATTGTATTAATTTCTATAGTTGTGCAATTTTTACATCAAATCTTTAATTTGCTACTTATAGTACTTGAAAATATTGAGTACAAAATTTTAAATGCAATCAACACTAAACTTGAGAACAAGACAATTGTATTCTAAACCATTTACACCAACAAACTACAATACATGAAATTAAAATTTCATTGGAGACTACTATAATGGTGGTGCTAGAATTGGTGGCATGAGTGGGTCATGGAGAAGAGGACATTACAGATTCAGGGTGGTTGCAAATTTTTTTAATCCTTAGAATGAACATTTTATGCCTTAGAATGGAGATTTTAATCCTTAGAATGAACATTTTATGCCTTAGAGTAGACATTTTAAGATTTGAAATAGACATTTAAATCTTTATAGTAAGATGTTAAACTTAAGCCTTCAGAAAAAGGAAGATTAAGCCTTAAAATTGGTGTTTTAAACCTTGAAACGGACATTTTAATAATTAGAATAGGAGTTTTAATCAACGAATCTTAAGCTTTGGAATAGACATTGAAAATTTTGAAGTTGGGCTGAAATATTGGGCTGGTTGCATGTGTACACCCGCCGCACATGAGAGTTTCTCTTTTTTAAATTAAATGGGCTACTAAGCTCATATTGATGTCGGTCGCATACAAACGGCCGCCACATTTAAGAATTATCGAAAATGTTATCCAAACATAGTTTACAGGTTAATATGAAATCCAACTTTAAATCTTAGATGTTCTTTTGTGCTTTGTTGCATTCATTTCGTCCTTCACAATCAGGTGACTTGTAACTTCTTTTTTCCCGTTTCAATCTCAGGTAGTTGGAGATTAGGTGGTGCAAGCGTGACGGTAATCAGTACCTATGACCAACACAAGGAAGAATCTAGTGCAAATGGGAGCATGTATAACAGTGTCACCTACAATTTTGAAGTTGAAGATGTGTTGCTCGGGGAAGGTAGTGACTTGACAATGGCTGAACTTCGCCCTTGCTCAGTCACAGAGCAATTTGGGGCTGATTCCGTCTCTGTTATCGACCGAAGTTCTGCCCAAACTGTTTTACGTGCAAAAAATGAAATAACAAATGAAGACAGCATGAAAGAATATGCTGACCTAAAATTCTCGTTATTACTATATGATTCTATGCTCATATTAGCTGGCACATCCATGACATCCATCACCGGAGGTAAAAATACCGCCTTAGCTTTCTTAACCGGGGGCATCTTTGGCTTCCTATACTTGCTATTCTTGCAGAGATCCGTGGATACGTTACCAGCTCCTGAATCAAGTGTCACAAACGAAGAAAATAACTTCAATAGATTGTTCCGAATAGTTAAAGGTCCGATAGCAGTATTCCTAGTTGCTTTCTCTATTGCCGTTTTAGCTACAAAGTACGATAAACCAGAAGTTGCAGCAGCATTGACACCGAAAGAACTTTTGGCCGGAATGGTCGGTTTTCTCGCTTGCAAAGTTTCTGTACTATTGTCGGCTTTCAGACCTGTGTCAATGAACATGGAAGATAGAAATTGATGCATCGAAGGCCGACATTGTTGTGTGCAGAACTCAGTATTCTCGGTTTATTATAATCTGTATATACCCTTTAAAAGAATAGAATAGCACATACCATTGTAAGTATATCTGTTAAAAACAGTACACTAATCTTTTCTTGTTACCTCTTAGTTTAAAATACATATTTTTCTCTGTACGACTGTATGTTTTCATTCTTAATAACACCTTTCAGGTTTCTATCATTCGAAAGTAAGTACGTGTCGTCTTGCCATGGAGGAAGGTTCAGGATGGTTCGGGACATTCTTTATGGTATGCCTCCTCTCCATTCTCTTGAAAATCTGTATCTTGATCTATCCTTTCATTTGGTGTCCTAATTTGATCCCTTTCTAGTGAATCTGCCCTCCATAGTCCATATTGCTCAAAACTCGTCAAGTCGCTATTTTATGAGCGTACAAGTTATAGTTGATTGTCACTTGGTACTTCAAAAATAATAGAGAACAGTCCAACATTTTTACTAAGACCATAGGCCATAAAGATCGTTTTGTTTTTAATCTATGCAAGTTGGACATTTGTGATATTCGATTTCCAATTTGAAGGGGGGTTAGAATTTATAGTATTGTATTAGATTTAGATATATTTGGCTATGACATAGTTAGACCGCTTTCCTAAAACCAATATCATATGCTTGTATATAAATACATAATTAGAAATTCTGAGGTTTTCATTCAGGTAATTGGGTCAATTTTGTGTTAAGTGTTTCGGGTCAGTTTAGAAACGGGTTATATGTCCACATTAGTTTTTACATAATTGTAAATTCATTTTTAAGTATGGTCAAATCGAGTTCGGTTATAAGGTCGGAGTGAATATCATGTCATCGAATCTGTTTTGAACACCTCTTTGAGAAGTAAGGAATTCAATACATTAATAACATTGGGAGTGAGTGAATAAAACATCAAGAATTGGGGGTTGTCTTAATTAAAGAATACTGTACTACCCTTTCAGGCGAGGTCATGGGTTTGATTCTCATATAGTCTTTTTCTATCGGCTTATCCTATTCTCTTAGTCTATTCGATAATTAAAAAAAAAGTAATTGAAACGTCATTAATCATTATGTACGTTCATGGTTATCAGAATCTTGATCCTGATCAACGATTCTACGATCCAAAATTAGGCCACCGATTCGAATCGTAGGTAGGATTTTAATGTTGGTAGAATCGTACGATCCTATATAGCTCCTGGATTTAAGTGGTAGGATCATAACATGATTCTACCATCCTACGATCTTACGATCCGATCCTACAAGGGTAATTTCAATCGTACAAAAATTTACTAAAATCTAGATTTTACTTATGTGTATATTTGTATATATCTAAACAATTATATCAATATGACTAAAATTAAAGTTTTTCTTGATTCACATTTTAAAAATAATTATTAAAGGTATTCTTTTACAAAACTTAATAGTTAAAGTCAAATCAGTGTTAATTTAAACCTTAAAACTTAAAAAAGATCAAATACAATGGAAAATTAGTTATTTAAAGCATAATATTAATGCCTATTTGTAGGATCACACAATCCTACGATCCGATTTTATCGATTTCGATCCTACCCCCTCAATGATCCTACGTAGAATCTCGATCCTAACGATCTTGTGTACGTTAGTCAATTGATTATTTCTACTAGCTACTTGGTCATGCACCACCAAGCAAACCATAAATCAGTATCCTTTTTTTCCTATTCCATTTGTATACGGCATCAGTCTCTGGTTCACAAAACACAAATCAAAATCAATAATAATAAATGTTGCCATCTAATAGAAGATCATAAGAATTAATTATGAAAATATAGTTTACCTACAAAGATACTAGCTTGGTAGACCGGTTAAGGGATCTAGTACTCTTGTGCTGCTCCGATTTCATCATAAATTATAAATTATATATACTGATTTCCTATGAAAATTTATAAAAATAAAATGATGAATATTTTAACTAAAATATATAGTGACTTTTTTGTTTTGTCTAATTAAAATGAGTTATTCTTTTGAGAGATCATCTTTTTAAAAGACGTCTCTAAGACTTAGTCCATTGTAGTTTAATGACTATTTTAACTCTACATTTTCTTAATGGGCCGACCTAATAAAAGATGGTCTCTCAAAGGGACCGTCTCTCATAAGAATTTGTGAATTAAAATACTCAATTTTAAAGATCCCATAATAATTAAATTAATCTTGGGTTCGTTACCGACTAACAACCAAATGTGTTCACCAAGCAAAGAACTACTATCTAGGTTATTTATACCATTACCTTCTTTGTTTTTATTTTTACTAGTCTATTGATTATCTGTCCTTTAAAATTGCTACTGATCGTAATATGTTTTGGATGAAAATTTTCAGTACAAAGCAAAAATAAAAGGAATAAAAGATTATTTATGAGTTTGGCTTTTTAAAGTTTGTTTATGGTATATTTCTCTCCATATATACTTCGTATGTCAAATTCTGGTTGGATTAAAAGTTTTGAGGTCTCTCAGGAGACTTGTTGAGTAAGTAATGTTCAAAATCCAATGGTATGTTGAAAGATAATGTTGCGCTAACTTGATTGTGTTTTTTTTTTTAATATCTAACAAAATTATTATCCGTTGAAATAAAGAAAATAAATAATATTGTGTGATTTCAATGGCTTTCAAGGCGGACCTCTTTTTCTAAAGCAATATTTATCTCACTTTGGTATGTTGAAAATGAAATTTGAAGTTTACTCCGAAATCTAAAGACCTTAAATCCCTAATTTCTTCAAATACGAAAAGATTTGGAACCAATGCTACTTATCTTTTTCACTCTTCCATTCAATTCCTTACACTTTTTCCCTCCTATCCTTTTCCTCCAAATCCTATCATTTTTAGTTTCTCATTGTATCAATATAATAGTCATAAAAAATATATTATTATCCTATAATATTGAAAATAAAAACCTAAAAATATAGTATACACTTAATACTTAATTAAACTCATTCACTAGGAAAAGAAGAAATATAGCGGCAAATAGAACAAACCTCCAAAGACGGATGGGCATTTACAATTTTAGGCTCAGTCATAGATTGTTTTTTATTGGCAAGTAGGGATGGTCATGGGCTGGTTTGAAGCGGGTCTAACCAGATCCGGACCCAAACCTGGACCCTTTTAATTTATTGAGATTCAAAATCTGGATCCGGACCCTAATAGTCTAAAATTTTCAGACCCGGATCCAGACCCTCCGAATCTGATCGGTCTAGGGTCCTTAGTGGGTCTTAAAAAAGTCTCTTTACTTTGTCAAATTTGAAATTGTACGTCATTATATTTTTCATATATTTGTAAGAGAGTTATTATCGTATTTTATAAATATTTAATACTAATTTAACATTTAAACTCGCATAGCGTTACCTATATACGCTTAAATTCTATTATAAACACTAGTTTGAGTCCATGAAATAAGCGTAATTGGATTAGCACTTAGCAAGTAGCATATATATTATGATTGTATGAAGAGAAAATAAGTGTTGGAGGCAGAATTCATACGTAGAAGACAAATAAATTTTTTTTTAATATTTATAAGGGTTTGAGGGGCAGGTCCAGGTTCCGGATATTGGACCCGGACCCGCAAATTATTTTTTACATCCAGATTCGACTCGGATCTGATAGGTATCAATAATTAAGACCCAAATCCTTAAAAAAGAGGTGGATCTAGGGCGGATCCAACAGGGTCCTAGACCCGTGACCATCCCCATTGGCAAGATTCATCTTTAGCACTTGGAAGTCATAAGTAACATTTTCCTTTAACTAAGGGAACAAAACTCGCAGAATACACATCTAACATTTTTCCGAGCTCCCAAATAGCTCAAAAAGGAAAAACATTATAGGAAAAATTGTACTGAATAATCCAATTTATTGTCCATCTATTGTGAAGAATTTCAACTATTGATTATTTCTAAATAATCCAACCTATGTATATTTTTTGCTGACAACACCCCTTGCCACATTTTAACCGTCTATTATAAGTACCTGTTAGCCGTTATGCTTTACTTTTTCTTTCTCCTTATGCTTTTTTGTTAGTCTACCCCAACTCCTCTTTGGTGATAGATAGCTATAGTAGAGGGTTAAAATGTGAAAAAGAGTGATGTAAGCAAAAAAATTCAAAGGTCAGATTATTTAAAATAATCAATAATAGGGATAATTCACGGTACATTGATAATAGGTCAAATTATTCAGGATAATTTTTTCAACAATGTATCATGAGACAAATAGAATTACAGTAAGAACACATCTAACTCAGTATCCCCTATTTTGGAATTGAGATGGAATATTAGCTCTAAGTGATTAGAGAAAAACATCCAGCTCTAAATTAGACCACAATGAAAAGAATGAGCCACTAGATACAGTATTCGTAAGATTATCGAGGGAATATAATAATATAAAGCACCCATCGAAATAGGAAATCAACTATTTGTTTCTCTACATAACCCTCCCCACAAACAACCATTCTTCTACATTGAATAAACAAAAAAATTAACAGACAATTTTAAAAAAAAAAGGGCCAAAAAGGACCGAAAAAGCAAAGAAAATTTGGCGTTAAAGATACCACAAAGTTTTGCTGGAAATCGGTACATATCCTCCTACAAGCTCCATAAGCTTCTTCATTCGCGAAATTTACCATAATCAAGAAGCATCAACTCAAAAAGACTATATGCTGTATCAAATGTGACAAAACAATCCATTCATCGCCACAGGAGAATTAACCACCCTAATCCGTGAAATATTGCTCAATAACATAGGATCAGGTAGGAGGCTTTCCACCACCAGAAACCATCTCGTCATTGGTAACTTTAACTCACAGGAAATAATCAGGTGTCCTCCGGGTGACGTCAGGCTCCCCTCTTCTTGGAGCCGGTTCAAACTGTATATTCAGATATTATACAAGCATCAAGCGTCAATTATACAACTTACGTTAGCAAATATTACAAACACATCTCAAAGAGTTGCATACCTGAATAAATGTGTGACCTTTGCAGTCATCGACTTCCAGGATGGATGCCATATTTCCACACCGATAACAGTAGTTAGGTGCACTAAAAATGGTTACCACCTTTTGATCCTACAGAAAGGTCAAATCAATCTTCTTAATCAGTAAAATTACGTGCATCAAAGATTTATGGTAAATTAGTGAGCTCAAAATGAAGATTTTGCAACTCACATGAGCCCAGTTGAATCCCTCCATCACCAGTTGATGAGCTCTGGCAATCAGCTTTAGGTTATTAGTATGGTTAAATTGGTCAGATATGTCCTGGAGGGAGAAGTGGAAAAATAAAGTCAAAGATGAGCCAATCACACTTCAGCGGAAAACAATGATGAATGGGCAAAGAGAAAAGAAAAAAATACTTGGCCAAAAGTGTATCCAGCTCCTCGGGGTGATATACCCCAACCACAACGGTCATCAGGGTCGGACCACAAGAGATCACACATAGGTCCCTCGTGAGGCACTTCTTGGACACGGTCAAAATTTCGTATATTATCAAGTGTTTCAATGGAAGGTGACAGTCCACCATGCAAACAAAATATTTCAGATTCAACCTACAATACAAGATAAAAGGGAAAAACTAGAGTGAGACGTACAAAGCTTAGCCAAAAACAAAAACAGCAGAAAACCACAACTTCACTTCAAAATACAAAGAAGACAAACATAAAACAAAATACATGTACTAACCAAGGCAGTCAACGGAAAATAATCAAACAAATCTGTGAAGGTCTTCCAGACATTGGCATTTCCATACCTGTAGAAAAGGAAGAAACATACATAAAGATAATTTAAGATCACCAGCTACAGGATATCATTTGCAATTTCTACAACAATTTTTCCAATACAAATCATAGTATACATCTCAAAGGCTACTGTTTTCAGTCACATAACCCCATAGAACCGCAAAACAAAATAAAGTAGCATAGCACAGCCAATAACTAGAACAAAATTAACAAGTAAACCAATGATTTCATGGCAAATGAAAGGTAGTAGCAACATGTGAAAGCCATACCCACCCTCACACCAAGGAGATCCTGAGCATGTTCAACATGTTTGACGGCATAGGACCTCAATAAATTAATGGTCTCAATATTAAATTGCATAGCAAACGTAAGTGTAAAGATACAAAGTTGTTAGAATAATATCATAATTTGTGAAATTGCACAAGGCCTTCAAAAAATTTGTGAATTTTTTGCTCCGCCTCTGACTCACACGACCACCATGAGAAGGCACAGGCGCCCTTGAATATAAGTATTTTCATCTGAGCCACATGGACCAACTCCAACTTGGCAACAAGCCAACAAGACTCAACTTAGATGCCAAAGCACATGCCCCACCAATACCATTACCCACTTGGTCCACTAGAGGAGTAGTCATAATCTCAATAAGCCCATCAACATTAGAAAAATGGTGTGTGATTTTTATGCTAGAGTTTCATATAGCAACAATTCATTTAGACAAGAACAAAAGTTGATCTGACAAAAGAAGCCATTCAAGTAAATTCTACAAAAGGCAGTGTACTGAACCTATGGTCAACTCACATCAATAAATTGTGGACAACCTCGATACTTCCAACAATAACAATGTTCTATAGGTCTTACAATATCACCATCACATAAAAAATCATCTAACCGAATGTATCACACCGTAAGTAGAGTTTCTCATTCAACAAAAGATGCCATAGTCAGCTGAATACACTGGATAGAATTTAGATGTGAGATACTCACTTCCGTAGGCATTCATCATAGAACCCATACACTTGAGTAATCTGTACCAAGAAGGAGAGAAAACTCAGAACAAAGGATCCATCACTAATAATAATAATATATAAAGAACATAACAAGAGGGTCTTTAGGAGTGAAATTAAAAATGTTGAAACAATAATTGATTAAAAAAAGGGAAGCCCAAACACAAAGCAAAGAAAATCCACAAACTTCAAACTCCACAAGACTAAGAACAATACCTGACGACTTTCATGATTCCCTCTGAGAATTGTTATCCTTTGCGGATAGCGAACTTTAAGTGCAACTAAGAGCTGAATGAGGAAGAAAAAAGCACAATCAATTTCCATTGCTATTCAAAAAAATCATCATTCATCATGTTAAATTACAACTCATCAATTGGAAATGGAAGCGAAGTTATGTCCGACTCACAACAATATCAGCAACAGACCTATTATGAAATAATATTGGGGGCCGTTACCAATATAGAACATATCCACTAGCTAAAAAGCTCAATAGGGAAGGCTGTAAGCAGGTAGGTTGGAAGATTTAGAACTGTTGTATTGTAAGTCTTCTAATTTGCAATATGCGTTCTTCCAAGAAAAGCTGGTAATTTATAGTAAGAGCCCAACTAAACATTAAGAATCTCCAAAAAATTCGCTAAATTTGAAAAAAAATTTACAAATCTTACAACCTAAAAATATATGGTTGATTGCTATACTAGAACTCACGCAGTTTTTATTGGCTGAGATGACAGTCACAACTAATCATGATATTATACGCCCCAATAAATGCAATGATACGAGATCCACCACATCATTATTTCCGGCATGCAGATAAAGGTGAAAATTGTTATCTTTGCTATCCTACAAATGATGTAAAACAAAAATATTTTTTTGACTCATAATTACTTACTAATTTATTTAAACAATAAGGAAAAGAATACTCACCGTTACCGTTTCCACTGAGTAATATCCTCTATCAACATAATCACCCATGAACAAGTAATTTGTATCTGGACACTACAATCAAAAATGTAAACACGTATCAATGACAAAGTCAATAATGCAATATATATTATAAATATCCCCATAACAAATGAAAAATGATAGACAGAGTTTGGTTTGCAAATGCATTAATAAAGCTGTTAGTACAACAGCATTCCATAACCACAACATTAGAATAAACCTTTGGTAAATAACATCATGTCCAACTCATCATAAATATGAAGTGCACATGATTTAATGAGTCATTTCACTACAATTTGTTATAATCCGAAACCAAAGAACTACAAATGCACTTAGAAAAAAATCCCAAAGGTTCTGTCTTAGTTTAAGCATTACAAGATCTACAACCCAGAATAGGCCCTTGCATTTACAGCACACAGATTGATAAGACATTCATAGCCAACACCCAACATCCACTGAAATAGGGTCACAAACAGAACACATACCTTCCCTCCAATGCGAAAAAGCTCTGCAAGATCGTGAAACTGCCCGTGGATGTCACCACAAATTGTCACAGGACTTTTCACTGGCTGCAATTATAGAAAATGTGGATCATTTCAAAGCACTGAAATTACCATCTGAATTCAGCAGTAAAACTATAATAAGAAAAAGATAGTTCAAACAAACGATGATAAAGAAAAGCAACATCTAAGACATGATGATAAGCAATCCAATCAAGAAACAAAGAGGATGAAACTATTACAGGCCATGACAAAAGGTATGAAAAGAAGAGCAAACAGAGTTGAAAATTGAATCGTACATAAAGACCGGGGTCCATTATAATAAGCAACTCAGGCACAAATGCATGATAATGTGAATGGAAAGGCAGAGTGAATTTTATGAAAATAGTTAGTTGATTTATTCTCATTCATACAATAAAGTTCCCATAGTAATGTAGGTGTCTCTCGGAAGTTTGAAGTAGCAGGCCGCCGGCATCACCTTCCAGTTTTGTTTATTTAGTCAAATAAAATTGTTTTAGAAGTTTAATATAGAAGGATGCTTAAATCACCGTTCAAAATATTCTAAACAACACCAATAAATAAAACAAATCGAATTGAAGCTTGTTTTGACAAAGCTAATTAAATAGGAAAACCATTGGACAAATTAAAGAACAGAATAGCAACATTTCCATCCTTGAATCACATCTCAACGAAAAATGTTGCCACAGCATAACTCCCCTACAGCCACAAACATGAATTGTAAAGCTACCCTATATAGGCATCAACCAAATAATGCAATGCAAAGTAGATAACAAGCACAGAAGCAGGAAGTCTGCAAACCTGAACATTGCTTTCATCCATCAATACTTCCTTGGCCTTGTCGCATAATCCCCTAACCTAATCAAAGAAAGATTGCACTTCACAATGTCATTCATGAACTCAAAGAACCAAGCTACGACATGTTAGAAATAGGATCTCTGGGTGCAAATAACACAGAAAAGGGACAAAATACACACATCATGCCAACACCACATCAAACCAATATGGTTAACAGGAATAATTGAAGAAAAATGCACAACTTTCACTAGTTTGGTAACTAAAGTACAATGACAAAATCTAAGCAAAAAGACGGAATGGTGAGAACCTTGTATCACTTGGTCGGATTATCAAATCAAAGAGTAAAATTGGAGAAAAGTAAATGTGCAAAAAACTAAAGAAATCACTGACTTAAGAGTCGGGTTAATTTGTTTCCACTGGTTTTTCATAAAGAAAAAAGAAACCCTCTGATAAATTGTGGAATCAAAAATAAACTCAACAATCCTCTGATTCCCTTACATGTCCTAATATGCCACACAATTAAATTTTGATTTAGTCTCAATCTAACACGGTTTCTAATTTTCTTTCAATTCCATTAGTTTTACTTTTCCTCCCATTTCCACATCAAGATGATTCCCAATGACAGCATCTAATTAATCCCTTACTCAAATAATTAGCAAACGTCTATAGGAAAGTACAACTCAACGAAAAAGAAAAATTCATTTTAGAAGCTTTTCATACCAAGCTTAATAAGCCTCTTCTCACGAAATGAATCAAAACAAGCAAGCCCCAGCTCATACGCCCCTCTATTTTCATAGAAATCATTTCACAATACATCGACCACACCACACAACCATCTCCAAAACTCTAATTGACTATCGTTCTCATTAAGAACACATTATTCCACCACAAACCTTTTAATCTACTAAAGTACGAAGGAGGCATAAATTCAGATATTCATTCTAATATACAACGTTATACCTATTCACCTCAAATTCCCTTTCATACTACAACAAATCCTTCTGAAACCAGGTTAATACGCTGTATCAATAAAAGCAGCCAGATACTTAATTATGCTATCAAGTACCAAATCCCTAACTCTAACTACAACAAGCTTAAAGAAAGAAATCATCAAAAACATCAAAACAAAACACTTACTTGAAGGTCATTTCATGTAATTAACAGATCTGATTTAACCAAAAACAACGAAAACGGATTAAATCTCACAACTTCAACAAATTTCATCCAAATGCAAGCATTCCGCACAACAAAAAAGAAAAATTAACAGATCAAAACACTTTCCGTAAATATCAAAACAAATTCATCAACATTCACGAAACTACAGAACAAAATAAAATAGATCCAAAACAATTCAGAATCAAAAAAGTAAGATTTCAAGAAAAGAAACCTCTTGTTCGGAAAGAGGTTTGCACTGCATAAGCTGAGCGATCTGCTCATCAAGATTGTGATGAGAGTTCGAAGGAACTGGATCGAAGCTCATCTTGGGAAACCCTACCAGATCTCCACCAACCCCTACCGATATCCCTTCACCTTGACGTCACCGTAGATTTTCTCCGTGAAGAGAGAGAAAATGTTAGAAAGAGAAAGGGAAAGAATGGAGGGAAGAGAAAGTAAGGTAGGGGAAGAGAGAGAAAATATAGGAGAGAGAATGAGAGATGGGTGGTGGTGGGAGAATGGAGAATGGGAAACCCTCGGTTTTGATCAATCAATTCTCCATTTCTTTTTTTTTTTTTTATAAAAAATAGTGATTTGTTTTTTTAAAAAAGGTTTATTTTTTGCGCCTGTGATTTTTCAAAATAAAACCGGGTTTACTCGAAACTTGAATTCATCATTTCGAGATCTATCTGTCTTTATCTGCTACTCGCCTTTAAGCGCGTATTGTCCAATACTTTTTCAGGTAATCTCTGAGAGACCGTCTTTTTGAGAGAAGTCTTTCAGAATTCAGACCTAATCCATTAAACGTTATTGCCTATATTTACTCTATATTTTTCCTAATGGGTCAACCCAATTAGAGATGGTCACTCAAAGAGACCCTCTCTCATAAGTATTTGTGATACTTTTTTTATTCCAAAATTTGTAAATAATATTTAGCTCGTCTTGTAGCTCAATGGATAAGGTTTTGGGATTCAACCCCTACTGGGTGCAGGAATTAGCTAGGGGTTTCTTGAGTTGTCCGCAAAGTTCAGGAAAAAGCAAAACCCCATCCGGATCCTGTCTTGTGCGAGATATTGAGAGTGTCATTTACTTTTTTGTAAATAATATTTTCAACTATTGCTTATTGAGTCAAAATAGTCTAAACTTGAATACTATATATACACATTATTTCAAACGGTTGTTTTGGGGTAATTGGAGTAATTGAGTAATAGTTGGAGTCTAGGAGATATAGAAGGTAAAGCATCTCGAGATTTAGGATATACATGATTAAATAATAATTTTGGGTAATTTGAATTAATAAGCACTAGTTAGAGAGAACTATCTACTAATTTTCCTTTTTATTATACTAATATAAAATTAGCATCAAAGAGAAATGTATTATAATTAGAGGGAAATGAGGCGATTTTTTAGAAAAATGTGGATATTTGATAACGAATTAAGAAAGAGAATAAATTGTGTAAGTGAAAATAAATACCATTAAAATGTATAAATAAGATTAAAAAAATAATAGAATTATTGTCAAAAATAAAAATGATGCAAAATGAGAGACAAACTAATTAAATAACAAATAATTTTTAATAAGTGGGACAATTGTGGACTTGTGGTTCTAGTTGTGCTTCTTCTCCTCCATCAAATTATACATGGTTACCCTTCTTTTTCAATTTGATTTTTACCATTAAGTAGGTTGACTTCATTTCAAGAAAAGATTGACTTCTTTATTAATAACAAATTATTCATGTCTATTAACATTATTATAATACTTGGTGTATATAGTCAAGGTATGGGGAGACTAGGAAGACGACAATTCATACCCATAAAGGAGCGTGCGGTCAAAGAGTCCCTCAACTTAAGAAAAATTTTCAAAGGGCCTGAGAACGAGGAATTATTCATGTGTATGAAGCAAGTAAAAAATAGGTTGACTTCATTAAAAAAATAAATTGACTTATCGTAAGGGTTAAACTTTGTATTTATTATATATATTTTGAAGTACTGTAAATATTTATATTATAGTTTCAAATAAAAGTTATTAATAATTTTTATTTTGTTTACTTACTAATTGTGAAAAATCATGAAAATAACATTAAGATTGATGAATATATGTATGAGTACTATATAAACATAACTAAGCAATGAATATGTATATACACAATATCAAATGCATTGCGTTATTTGTAACTTTGAATGAGTACAATACATATATTACTTTTCTACGCTCAATTGCGCCGATCACCTAAAAAAATAAAGAAATAATCTTTAATCATGAAAACACCAAGCTAATCTCAAAACAACTCAATGTCTCTGTTCTTATTACAATACGTATGTTACTTTATTTTTATTTTGTGTAAGAGTTGAACAATAGTACTTTATCATCAGTGTCGATATTGGTATTGTATGGGCCCTAGGCAAACTGGAAAAAATGGACCCTCTCTATGGAGGGTCGATTATGAACTAAATGGGTGTTTAGAAAAATAACAAAGATGGACCTTATATATTATAATTAGCCTTAAAAAGGAAGACGTGTCATATAATTCTCAAATGATAAAAGAACTACTCATAAATTGCAAATTTTTAACTGTCTACTTCCATTAACTAGCATTTTCTAATTTTGGAGTCCTTTCTAACTCTGGACCCTAGGCAAATATCTATCTTGCCTATGGTCAGGAACGACCCTATTTATCACTCATGCAAAACTCCCTATGAAAGATCCTTCAACCGTGCCATTGTTTGGTTTGGCCTTGAGTGTTGTACTTGAATTTGATTTAAAGACGATTGAATTAACAATAATATTAAAAGAACTGGTTTGTCATGAAAAAATGGTTAATCTTTAGAACAATTATGTACTTGGGGCTAATCTCCCCTTTAGTTGTTATGGAAGGTTTCCTTAAGAGACTTAGAAATTATTTTGATTTTGAAATTATTGGGTTGGATGTGATGGTCATTACTTAGTTAGATTTTATGATATTCGATTCAGGAATTGCGTTTTAGGTTTGATTGGCTAATTATTCCATAAGAAACTTTTGGTAGAAAAAAGAAAAAATTACCGTGAATAATACGAACTTTTACTGATTTCCCTAAAATAATACGAACTTTTAATTAACCATAAATAATACCAATTTTGATGTGGATTTCCCTCTAGCACCCTTAACTTGTTGGTAACCTACAATTGTAGGTCAACATGACAAAAAAGGAAAGTATATAAAAAAAATTAAAATGCAATAAAAAAATAATAAAAATTAATTTTCTTACTTTTTTTTATTGCATTTTTTATTTTTTTTAATTTCCTTTTTTTTGGCAAGTTGACCTACAATTATAGGATACCAACAAATTAAGGATGCTAGAGGGAAATCCACATCAAAGTTGGTATTATTCTGGGTTAATCGAAAGTTCGTATTATTATAGGAAAATCATTAAAAGTTCGTATTATTCACGGTAATTTTTCCTAGAAAAAATGATATCTAAATGACTCTTTAGAAAAAGGAGTGAAAACCATTTCTATTTAGGCCAGATTGCCATTGTTGACCTATTGTTAAATAACCAAATCGTTGCAAAAAAGACCTATTGTCATTGAGGCCAAGACTAACATATATTTGCATAGTACTTATTGATATGAATATTGATGGGGTATTTCTAAGTTCTGTTATGTTCTATACTTTGATGAGGTCAAAGAGTTTATCTATCAACAAGTGACTTACAAATGAAAACCTATAAAATGTGCTAAATGCTCTTTTTTGTAGCCATAAAATAGAAAATTGCATATAATTTCAAAAAAGATCGATAGTGTTGTAAGTACGGTGAAAAGACATTCAGGTAAGAGGTGGAGACTTTCAGATTGTACATTCCGGTGAGCAAATAGTTGGTTTTGATCTTGTAAATGTTATTCATAAAGTTTTTTCAACTGTTAAATAAATTACTAAAATATTGTAACATAACAATACAAGATAATTTGTATAAATTTCATCACAAGTTGATTTTGAACATTGATAGAATATACAAAATATTTTTAGGATATCTTATTTTAGGAAGTAAATTATCTTAGGGATGATTTGTGTATGTAATTATTCTTCTTTCTGTTTTTATCCATGAATTTCTTGTATATAAGCTTGATTATGAAGGTGTGAAAATAGAAATCTTTAATTCTTTCTCTTATTTTAACAAACATTTCTCATACAAAAGTTTATATGTATCAACTCTTCATTTGAGAATCACTACCTATTTAAATAAATTTCTATCTAATAATATATGTCATGAACCACACAAACAATATCTAAGTTTGAGAATCGATTTATATGTCAATTGGATAGGAGTATGTATCACTTTTCTTAAGAGTAACCCGAGTTTAACTTTAACCGGCCGAAGCCCTTCCTTCATCCAGTAACATTTAACAATCAACTAGTCTCTTGAGAGACCGTATTTTTAAGAGACATATCTCAAGCGTAGTCCATAAAAGATTAATACCTACTCATCGTATTCTTAATGCTTACTTACGTTATCTTTGATGCTTACTTACCATATCTTTAATACCTACTTTTAATATCTTAAATGTCTACTTACACCATTTTTAATGCCCTACATACAATATTTTAAAAAGTATATAATGAGCTGCCACAATTAGTGATTGTCTCTCAAAGAGATTGTCTCTTACAAGAATTTGTGTTTAACAATATCTACTCTCTATCCGAATAAATTTGGAGCAAAGAGAAAGTGACATTTTTAGGAAAAAAAATAAATATAGGTAATAAATGAAAATAAAGAATAATTTGCGTGAACGATTAAAAAAGAGTTAAAAATGATATTCAATGAAAGTGGTAAACCATTGTCGAAAAATAAAAGTAACGCAAATGGAGTATGACAGACTAAAATACTAACACAAAAGTTTCAAAGGTTAGAATTTAATGATATATTCCTAACATTTAACAATACCTAATTTTCAAAGTTTAGGATTTAATAATGCTCCTAGCATTTATATCATACACATTATTACAAGGCAAAACACAAAAACAAATCAAAAAAAGAAGTGGTGGATATACTAGGAAGTGTTCACAATCAAAGTAGCTACAATTTCCCCACTTCCCCCATAAATTATATGGTGAGTTTGACCCTTTTAATTTGTAGGAGGATTGAAATCTTTAGGGCCCATTGTTCATGACATGACAAAGAGTATTTCATCTTCTCTATTGGTAGTAGTTGGAGTAGGGGAAGATTATTTACATCTCATTAATTAAATCCCCCCCTTTTTTTTTACTCAATTTCACTACTTCTACTATTCAAATTCTTGCATTCAAATACCTGCCTAATCTTGCACTTTATCTTCCTCCCCTACGTTTTTTATTCAATTAAAGGAAAAAAAATGTGATTTTTTGTTGATATTCTCAAAAAAGTTGTGTTCATTGAACAATTTATAAGTGTAAATCCTCTAAAATAGGTGGGATTTTGTAGACTTTTTGGGGTTGGGAGTTGTTTTTTGGGTTGCATATTAGTTTGTGAAAGTTAGATTCTTGGGTTGGATCCAAGATTTATAGTTTGAAGATCAAATTGTACTCGATCTGCAAATTTATTTCTGGGTTTTGAAGATTGAAATTTCCCATTTATGGAACGAGGAGTTGAAGAATCTCCAAATGCACAAAGGGGTTTTCGTCTTCAAGCTCCTTTGGTAAAGTTAAATTCTTCATTTTTGCTTTAAAAGTGTTTTTTGATTTAATTTTTGCCAATTTATGGAATTGTTAGATGAGATTGTTAGCTGAATTGGGTGGAATTTTGTTTTTGGTGGGTGGAATTTGATGGTTGTTTTTTGTTGATAAATGGTTGAGAAGATTCCCTTTTTTTAAAGGAAATTGATTAATTTTTATGGGTTTAAGGTATTCAACTTATGAAGCTTTTGATACCTTTTGAGATTTCCATAAGTTTATCATAATGGATAAAAATGTATATTTGATGCTACTCTTGAGATTTTGTTGGGTGCCTTTATTGCTGTAAATGTCTTAGGTACTTGCAATGTATTCTAGAATTTGTTCTTGATACCTAGATCATATTCCCCCCTTTTTTTCTTCTAGTGATTGCTAAGGAAGGGCATGTTGGGTTAATGCAAAAAAAGCTTTAGGTTATGTAGTTCCATTTTGAGTTCAATGCACCTATTCTTCTTAAGAGAAAGGGTGTTCGGTTTTGCTGACACGGCCCGTACTAAATGGTGGGAATGGTAATGAAATGTTAGTGTAATTTTGGTAAGAAAATTTCTTGAGAAATTTAATGATCATGCTTAATTCTCCCCTCAACGATCTCATTTTCTTCACAAATTTCATTCCAAATTTCCAATGCATTACTACTTAAATTTCATTCCAAATTTCCAATGCATTACTACTTAAACATGTAGTATTAGGTGGTAATGGAAAATTGTGAACAAAAAACTTTTTCATGATCAAATTTTCATTTTCATGGTAATGATACATGAAAATTTACACTACAAGTCCATTCTATTACCACCAATTAGTAACATTAACCAAATGGGCTGTTAGTACTTTAATCGTTTATGTGTTTGGATAGGAGGAAATGTAGTGTAAGGAAGGTGAGGGAAATGGGGGGATTGCGTTTCACGGAAGGGAATTGGAAGGAAGAACTCCTTCACATTGTAAATAAAACGAATTTTTCCAACATTGGAAAGATCAGGAAGGAAAACTCCCCTCTTCTCCTTTCCCCTCCCATTCTATTCCTTCCAAAACTGTTATTTAAACATAGTGTAAATGAATATAACACATTGATATGATTTTTTGATGATAACAAAAACAATAAAACACTCAAGATGCTTAGTTTATCTATGTTGGATGCTTATAATTCCACTCTTTCAAGACTTTGTTATTCAGCCCCCTCATTAACATTGTGGGAAGGTTAGAGCAGTTTTGTAGGCTTTGCATTGCTATAATGTGACTATCCTTTAAACTTTCTCTAGTATATGGCTATATGGTACATGCATTGGACGTCACGTCACTGTCAAACATATGTCTGCTATGTTACTTGGACTCGAGTACTGATGTTGAATATTGGCGTCCAAGTGTTGGATACGTCTAAATATTCAATTTTACGCCTAAATTAAAGTGTTTAAGTGCCATACCAATGTCCGGGCATCAAGGATCGGACACGGGTATGTGAAGCAAAATGAAGAATCCTAGTTACATAAGTTGTTTGTATCTCTTCCCATGTCTGACAGTTGAAGGTTCACTTTAATCATGTCTAGTTATCCAGGATCTGTTTAGGCTTCTTGAAGTGAATACACCATCCAACCGCATTAAGCTTTACTCCTATTTTATTGAGCTTTCTCTAGGCTAGAGCTTAGAGTTTTAGACGTTAGTGCTCATTGTTTTTGCGACTTATGTGGTATATGTGGAAGAGTCCATATTTAAACTTTGTTTTATAGTATATATCTTTCAACCGAGTTATCTAAATTTTCTTGTGAATTATGGTGTTTTGAGAATACTTCTCTAGATATCTCAAAGTCGAACTGGTTTTATTGTTGTCGGTGCGAGAATACTTTGTTTTATAGTATATATCTTTCAACCCATTAAAATGTGACCCGCCCCGTAAACACCTCTATTTGTTGTCAAGCCTTTTTTGTGTGCGAGTGTGTTGCCAATCAGAAGCATGTAAAGTTCTATTATATTACAATTTAACCATAAATTATTGGCAAAAAACCCACAAATTTTTCGTTTTGTTTTACATCGGATTTAATTTTGAAACTTTTGATCTTCATAGCCCTTTTTTCAGGGTGTCGATGCTACTATGCCGAATTTGCTGTCTGATTTATAAAAAAAATTTCAGGTTGACTCCGTGTCATGCTACTGCAAGGTTGATGCTAGTTTAAAAACAGTCGTCGGTGCAAGGAAATTTGTTCCAGGATCAAAGATCTGCATACAGCCAGATATAAATCCCCGTGCACACCGAACAAAAAACTCTCGCAGAGAGAGGAACCGTGTCCAGTCGCCTCTCTTGCCTGGCCTCCCCGATGATCTTGCCGTTGCTTGTCTTATTCGAGTCCCTCGAGTGGAACACCGAAAACTTCGCCTAGTTTGCAAAAGATGGCAACGACTCGTGTCTGGAAACTTCTACTATTCTCAGAGGAAAAATCTCGGAATGGCAGAAGAATGGGTATATGTGATGAAAAGGGACCGAGATGGAAAGATCTCATGGCATGCTTTTGATCCCACTTATCAGGTTTGGCAACCACTTCCTCCTGTTCCCGGAGAGTATTCCGAAGCTAGAGGGTTCGGGTGTGCTGTTCTAAGCGGGTGTCATCTGTACTTATTCGGAGGTGAAGATCCACTGAAGGGTTCTATGAGACGTGTCGTATTCTATAGTGCAAGGACGAACAAATGGCACGCTGCGCCAAGCATGTATCGGAGGCGCCATTGTTTCGGTTCTTGTGTCATAGATAACTGTCTTTATGTGGCTGGTGGTGAATGTGAAGGGATCCAACGGGCTCTCCGTTCAGCCGAGATGTATGACCCGAACAAGAACAAATGGAGTCCGATTGCGGAGATGAGCACTGGGATGGTCCCTTTCATTGGAGTTGTGTACAACGGAAAATGGTATTTAAAAGGATTACGTACTCATCGCCAAGTAATGAGCGAAGTATATGATCCCGAGACCAACACTTGGAGCCCTGTGAATGACGGAATGGTCGCAAGTTGGCGAAATCCAAGCACCACCATGAACGGTCAGCTATATTCCATCGATTGTAGGGACGGGTGCAAGCTTAGAGTGTACGATGATGCAACAGATTCATGGATAAAATTTATCGACAGTAAACTCCACCTTGGAAGTTCCCGAGCTTTGGAGGCTGCGGCACTTGTTCCCCTTAACGGTAAGCTTTGTATTATTCGTAACAACATGAGCATCAGTCTAGTTGACGTCTCAAGCCATGATAAGCACGTCGAGAGTAACCCGCACCTATGGGAGAATGTCGGTGGGAAGGGTCATTTTAGGACTATGTTCACTAATCTACTATCAAGCATAGCCGGCCGAAATGGTGTAAAAAGCCATATTTTGCACTGTCAAGTGCTTCAAGCATGAGATTCAACGGACGACTTATATATCGTGCTTTGGGGTATTAGAATTCATTCATTTTGTATCCGAAAATGGGTAGGTTCCGTTGATTGCAAGTCCGTAAATGCTCAGACGCAGAACCCAAATTATTTTACCTTCACAATGTATATTTCACCGATTCGTGAAGAGAATTTTGCATCAGTCAACATCGAAGAGAGGAGAAGCGCCCGAAAGTAAGTGAAATTTAATGTGTTTTGCCCGTCAGTTAGTGTTTCATGTGGTCGTTTGTGTAGAGTTGATTCGTTTAGGTAGGCTGAAATCCGCTGTGATTTGCAGAATTCTGAGACTCGGTTTTTGTAGGACACAAAAGTTACGTACAGTAATTCTGCAGACGATTATGTGAATATCATGTCGAATTCATGAAAATTAGTCTCGCCTTTTGGATTTTTTGTCGCGATAAATAAAATTTTATGGTCTTGAGTTTGTTCCTTTTAAACCTTGTTTGGTATCATAAAAATTTAGGTTGTTTCAATTTCTTTGATTTTGCTATTGAAACTTTGTTTACGACTGATCATCATGCATGAAATGCTGGATATACTGCGCCTAGCCGCGTACTATGCTAAGAGTTGAGCATACTGAACCGCAAAACTCCGTTATGTAACCCGTGATTATCTTTTTGTAAAGTGTATTAGGTTGTTCTAGAAACATGGGTTACTATGGCGAAATGATTTTTTCAAGTTTACGATTCACATTGTATCGTAACACTGTGAGATGCTGCATCTGTTACTGCAATTACGACGACATCCATAGTTATGACATCTTGTGCTAGGGTCTTGTTAGGATTGCCCATTGCTGTCTTCATTCAGTCGTAAGGACTGGTCTTAACATACGCTGATATACTCGTCGCCTTTCGTGGATCTCTTGTTAAGACCTTAGATGTTTGTAGCAATTACCAAAAGTATAAACATCTTCTAGTCCGTTTGGTTATCAGTACGTGTACGATGGTAATAGAAATACTTTGTAGTATAAATTTTCATTATATATATCATGTCATTCCCTTGGTTATAAAACTTGAATCATAAAAGACTTTTTTCCAAAGGAAAATATTTAATATAAAAATAAGACTGTTGACGCAAAACAAACATGACCATTAAACGTGTCAAAAGATATTTCTACCAACATTATGCTAACTTTTTATTACAATTCTCACAATTTAATATCGACTATCAAACAGGCCGTCCATCAGGGCCGATCCTAAACAAGTGCAAGTCGTGCCTACGCCCAAGACCCCAAATTAGTTTTAGTTTTTAACTAGTATTAAGGTTCGAACTTTTCTATATATGCAACAGTTTAAGGGCCCATAGATAATCTTTCCGCTCGGACCCCTAAAAACCTAGGGCCGATCCTGCCGTCCATGATATCCATCGAAATCGAGCACATATGTATCTCTTAATGAAAATTTGAAATAGATAAGATTCTTAATAAAAAAAAGCATGCAATAAGATCCAAATCAAACTTATTCCAAATATAAGCGTCTGATACCCCAGAGCACAGGTTCGGGTCTGTTCGCACTTAGTAAGTGCGAACAGTAATAAAATGGTCAAAAAAATCAAGTGTCTGTTCGCACTTAGTAACTGCGAACAGGTCAAACAGGGTCAACATGTTGATTTTAAGACAAGAAACTGTTCGCACTTAGTAAGTGCGAACAGCTTGAAAAACTGAAACAGGCTGTTAGCACTTAGTAAGTGCTAACAGCCTGTTCCAGTTTTTCAGTTTGTTCGCACTTACTAAGTGCGAACAGCCCGAACCTAAGGTTTGCGGATTACATGCTTAGTTTTAGAATAAGTTTGATTCTGATCTTATTGTATGCTTTTTTTTGATAAATAATCTTATTTATTTCAAATTTTCTCTCTTAATACATCAAAAAATAGTACAATAACATTGCATTGCATAAGCTGAACAGTGAAAAACATGAAAGTTTGCAGATAGGAGATCATAGAACCAAGAATTGTAGAGTAAGTGATTTGAAGGATCGTGAAAATTTGAAATGAATAAGATTATTTATCAAAAAAAACATACAATAATATCATAATCAAACTTATTTCAAAACTAAGCGTGTAATTTCACTTAGTAAGTGTGAACAAGTTGAAAAACTGAAACAGGCTGTTAGCACTTACTAAGTGCAAACGTACACTTGTCTTAAAATTTTCAAGTTGACCCTGTTTGACTTGTTCGCAGTTACTAAGTGCTAACAGCCTGTTTCAGTTTTTCAACCTGTTCACACTTACTAAGTGCGAACAACTTCTTGTCTTAAAATCAGCAAGTTGACCCTGTTTAACCTGTTCGCTGTTACTAAGTGCGAACAGACACTTGATTTTTTTTTACCATCTTGTTTCTGTTCGCACTTAATAACTGCGAACTGACTCGAACCTGTGCTCTAGGGTATTAGGCACTTATATTGAGAATACGTTTAATTATAATCTTATTGTATACTTTTTTTGATAAATAATCTTAATCATTTCAAATTTTCAAGGATCGTAGTCTTATGCTCTAATCAGTGATGAACCCAGTTATGGAGGACAATTCATTTGTTGTAACAAAGTAAAGCAACGGAAACATTACCCACACGACCAAAGAAACATGACAGCAAACTAGTTTAGTTCGTCATTTGTTGTAAAAAAATTTCCATTATTTTTTTTATTTTTATAAAAACATTTCAACTCTTATTTAATATCATCCACACAATTTAAATGATTTCACAATTTTTTAATCTTAATAAAGTTTCGTTCTGCAATTTATTTAGGATGGAGGGAGTAGTTACCATCTTTTCCTGAAAACCGCATTGATGTGTTGGGAGACATAATAATGTGTTACCGTTTAGTACTTTTTTTTCATTCACATTTCTTCTACTATTGCATAATGTGTATTTTTGTTTTTTTTCCCCTTAAATTTTCTACTAAATAGATATGGGGTAAATTTGATGAGACAGAAAGAGTATGAAATACTAAAAGATATAAAGATTGAAATAATACACATACAACCACAAAAATAATAAAATATTTACATGAACAACACCACAAATCAATGGTAAACTCTTTCTCAACATAATAGTTTTTCTTTTATGAATTCAACAATTGCATCATAGAACTTACAAAAAAATAAGGCTCACTCTTAGGTCTCACTAGCTCTTATGTGACTTTCTTCCCTTCTCAATAATAGAGAAATAATCCCTCTTATTCTCACAAAAACTTTTAAAGATTACTCAAATTCTTCCTCTTCATGACTCTTTATTGCCCTTTTTATATTTTTTACGCTTTTTTGACCCTAATAAACCTAAGTTAGTCAACAAATCAACTTAAAATTCGCGCAAATATATGCTACAACGAGCATCTTATTTGCTCGTCCGAGCACTTAAATTAGGCAAAAACATCAAACATAAACTGCTCGTTCAAGCACTATCACACTTGTTTAAGATTGGTCATGCTCATTCGAGCACTCCTTGATATGCAGCTTCAACCTTGCTTTGTTCGGTTGTTTGTCTCAATCACTAAGAAGGGTTAAATCTCTAATGTCATTGGTGGTTCCAATTCCATATATAGAACTTCTATTTACCTTTACAAATTCTTGTGAGAGATGGTCTTGTTGATAGATCATCTCTAATCAGGCCGACTCATTATATATTTTTTAAAATATTGTAAGTAGGTATTAAAATTGATGTAAGTAAACATTTTAAGATATTGAAAGTATGCATTAAGGTTACAAAAAATAAGCATTAAAGATAATGTGAGTAGCCATTAAAAATATGGTAAGTAGATATTAATCTTTAATGGATTGGGCTTGAGATATGTCCATCATAGAGATAGATCTCTCAAGAGGCAAGCTCAATTACCTTAGGTTGTGTTTGGGAACTAGCATTTCATTTCAAATTAATGATTTCAATTATGAAATCATGAATGTAGAATTTGAGACTGACAAGGTTGAGGAGGTCATTCTCAAATCCTCATCTTTAAACCATTTTGATAACAATTTTAGATTTGACTCAAATCCAAATTTGAAATTCTAGTATTTGTCAAACACTAATTTCGAGTCAAATCTATATTTTCAAATGAAATCCTCATTCTCAAACATAGCATTAGCAGTTTTACCTTTTTAGTGTTTACTTGCTGCGAATCGCATGTGTCTTATTAAATTGCTACAATTGTCAGCGAATTTATATTTTATTTTTCTAAACTATGAACATACAACAATAGTGATTTAACCTAAAACTGCTAGCAAGTGACATCATTTAATTTGAGGATTATCCACTTGTAACCTCACGTCAAAGGATTTTTCATTTGAATTATAGAATAAGTTTGTGGATGGAGATGACTAGTTGAAAATTGAAATTCGATATTAGGATCTTATTTGGAAAATATAATACTTATTTTAATTGAGACAAGATTTAATTTTCCATGTCAAAAAATTATTAAGAAGTGAGAATATAATATATAATCTATTGAATTGATTTCATCAATTAGTTTAAAGATGAAAATTTATTGATGAATTTATACATATCACTAGACTTTTTCAATGGACTTATGTGTAAGCTCAAAAAAAAAACATTTATGCTGGATCTATTTCTTTATAGATTATACTCTCATTTTTAGCACTAAATGCAAAATTCTAACTAGAAAAATTTTTATTGAATATAATTTAAAATTATAAAAAATTAAAACTAATGCAAACATAAAGCGAATAAAAAACCAATACACATAATTATACGGTTTTTACCCGATTAATCATAGTGGATGAGATTGAGTTCAAAGACGGTAACATAGCATTTACTTTTCTTTTCTTTTTTTTTTTAATTTTATTTCATGCCGTAACTTTCGTTGGCGAAGCCACATGGGAGTCCTCGACTCTCGCAGTCTACTCATTCTTATTTCTTACGGCTTATTTATTTTAGTTTGCCCTTGCAGAATTTCTTTTATATTTTCTCAGTTTAATTATATTTGCTGTAACTTTTTATTCAATACAATTTATCAATTTGATCATTTACATACTAAATACTCTCTCGGTTAAAGAAGTTCCCACTTTTTATTTTTGGTATTTCAATTATTGTTTCTATAAGGAATCTTTCCATTTATATCATAAATTTTGGACAAAAATAACATCACCTATCCTCATTTTAATATTTTAGTAATGATTATGGGTCCACATATCTTCTACTAACTCTATTTTAACATTTTTATATTCCTTATGGTCCCCACATGTTTCCTACTAACCTCATAAAAACATTTTTTAATTAGTTGTGGTCTCCATATTATTTCCACTAACTTTCTTTAAATACTTTTTAAATATTTGTAGTCCCCACTTTTCCTCCATCAAATTGTACTATTATTCAATAAAATAAGATCTCCACTATCTAAAAGGTTTCACTTTTCTTAATTCTCGTGAACATTCCATATGAGAACATCAATAGGGAACGAAAAGAGTATTAAATTATACATAATAAAAAGTTATAAAAAATTAAATATTATACAATTAGACAATTTCAATAATATCCAATTTAAGTATATTTATTCTTGTACATCAGCTATAATATATTAAATTGAATTAAATAATAAAACAATATTTCAGACTGAAATATGCAACTTAACTACTTCTATATTTATTCGTACACATTAGCCGTAATAAAAAAAGTCTTATTAAATAACGGTGATTTGAAACAAATTAGCCTTATATGGCGGGGTTAGATAACGTGAGAGTTTTTTTGATTAGTTTTTTTGGAACTATAGTATATAAAATAAGATTAAATGATAAATAATACCAACAACCATGAAAAAACAATAATTTCATAATGAAATTAGTATATATAATACAATAACAAGACTTACATTACAATTGACAAGCTAATTAACCAACATGATTATTGTTGATCACAAAACAAAAAGAATATTAACCCAAAAGGATAGGATTATATTTTAGCACAAATTCATATATAAAACGGTTTCACGATAAGATTATTTTTATTGGATCGACTCAATATAAATTTTTTGTCTTAAATTAAATTAAGAACATACCCAATTGAAACAGAGCAAGCCTTATTCATACAAGTAGGAATAACCTCAAACATCTTAGCAGGCAATTTCTGACTCAAAGCTCCAACAAAAAATTCAACCATACCCGAATCCGGATCCATTTCCATACCCGTAACCGAGACCCATATAAAAAACTTCTTAGCTTGAATCCCTTTAACATCAGACACTTTCCCATAACTCAATTTCCCTTTAATAATCTTATCATAATACACAATCTGATTATCAGGGAATTTGACATAACATGGATTTTCCATTTCAAGAGTGAAGCTTCCATTAATGGAGGACAGAGTGTAAGATTTGACTCCATTTGGGATTACTCCTTTTGGAAGATTGTAGTATGGGAGGATGTCATGGATGTCGGGTGAAGGAGAGCCGTTGATGGGGATTGATGGAGGGTTGGGATTGGAGTTGGTGAGGGAGATGAGAGATGATGTGATGATGATGATGGTGATGAGAGAGGTGGGGGATGGAAGGTTCCTTGAAAGAGTAGCCATTGATGAATGATGAGTTTGTGTTTTTGGAGGTTGTGTGTCAAAGATTTAAGTTGTTTAAGTGTTTGATATACTCATGTGTCCTGATAGAATTGTAGCATAGAGAAAGAGGTGAATTTTTAAGAAAGTGGTAATAAATGAAGAGAAAATGAAGTGTGTGGTTGAAATTAAATGAGAGTTAAAACATATGGATGAGATTAAAAGAAAGTAGTGGGCCATTGTAAAATATAAATGATGCAAATTAAGTAGAACGGACCAAAATGAAAAATATTTCAAATTCAATGGGACAGGTAGTTTGACCGTTTTATTATGAGGCGAATCTAAGAAAAGCCAAAAGTTTCAAATCAATGACGGTGATTTGAAAATTACTATAAAAAGATAAAAAAAAATAATAATAAAATAAACAAAATCAAAAAGATAATAAAACTCTAATCCTATCAAATTCTACTACATAAGGTGATTTGTTAATTTCACAAATAACTGTTATTCACTAAGACCTTCTCAAGTAAAGCGGGTGATACGCATGCTTTATGTATATTTTATCCCCTAATTTTGATTTATATTGTTGTCATTCTTATGCTTTATTCTTTTGATTTAGTCCATTTATACTTGTTTTTAGGATTTTACGCTTTATGGTAGGTTGGAATTTGATAGAATTTAGAAAATAGGCCTGGGCAACCCAAACAAGGAGGAGGAGAAGTAGTCGACTCATAAACCCAAAAAGGTTCACTACTAAAACCAATTAGTGATAGTAGGAGTTACTCCTTAAGTTTATAAAGTGATGTATACTCTTCTCTTTATCCAATGTGGGACAACTCACATGTGGGTAACATATGGACACTTCAACACTCCCCCTCACATGTGAGTGTTCTTAGAATTTTGGCCCACCAGAACAAACCTATTGGTAATGAACATCCAATTAAAGGCCCCTTACCAGTAGTAAGATTAAATGCCCAGTACAAAGGCCCAACAACAAACCGGACTCTGATACCGTGATAGAATTTAGAAAATAGGCCTAGGCAACCCAAACAAGGAGGAAAAGTAGTAGTTCACTCATAAACCCAAAGAATGTTCACTACTAAAACCAATTGGTGATAGTAGGAGTTACCCCTTGAGTTTATAAAGTGATGCATACTCTTCTCTTTCTCCGATGTGGAACAACTCATATGTGGGTAACACATGAGCACTTCAACAGAATTTGTCTTTTAAGCCCTTTGCTTTGGTCTTTTAAGTCTTAAAATTGTAATTTTTAAAATAAAATTATAATACCTAATTTAAGAATTAAAACCAAATCGACTTAAGTCTTGAATTTGGTCTTTTAAGTCATAGATTTGACCTTTTAGGTCTTGAATTTAATCTTTTAAATTTTAAATTTGGTATAAAAATATTAAAAAATTCGATCATGGATTATTTAACTCATCATTTATAGGCGTTTGCATACAAGTTTTTGTGATACTTTGTTTTCTAGTTTGACTGTTTCATTATGAGACAAGTCTAAGATAATGGTCCATTTCAAAAAAAAAAAGATAATTTGTTAGCTAATTTATATTATTTTCTAAAACTATTTAAAATTTCTTTTTATTTTTATTTTTTTAAAGATTATTTTTATTTTTTTAAGTCAATTCAATATAGGTCGTCTCAATCATGAGACGGTCTTTAACAATGAATTAGTGATTTTTTATGCATTGTTGAGCTGAATCAAGGTTTGGTGTTAAATTGTAGAAGAATTTGAATTCATTTAATTTTTTTTGGTTATTTATTTTTGGATTAATGGATATGCTGAAAGAAGAAGAATAGGTCACTATTTTTCTTAAAAACTAAAAAGAGATTGTTTTGCTCCAATTAAGATAAAATCCGAATCTATAATTGTATTATTATAAGATAGAGTTTCAATTAAAAATTATTATCATAGGAATATTGTTAATAACTTAATACTATTGTGTAGGTATAATAATCCTTTTGAAAATATTGAATGTTTCTAGGTGTAAATTTTTTGGGAGTTTGTTATATCTTTAGGAATTTAGTGTAACTCTAAATATTTTATCTTATACAAATATTAAATAATTAATAATCGAGAAATAATTAATTGGTTAATTGTGAGTAATCTTTTGTTGACATTAGTTTGATACCTTTAATTGTTATTCTAAAACAATAATTCTATACTATTTAGGTTTTGCTAGAATTTTAATTTTTTTAAAATTGAGCTCCTTTGCAAGTAAATGAAAAAAATGTATAAATGAACTAAAGAGAAATAAATTCAAGAGAAAATCACTTACATAAATATGAACAAATTATAGAATAAAAATTGTATCAACAAACTATGAAAAACACATGGAGTTTTCAATAAAAATTGTAGCTATACGTATTGTTTCTGCTAAGAAACGGTCGAATTGATAAAAAAGACTTTAAGTAGGAAGTACTTTCAAATTAAAGGAAGTGAGATAATCTGACCGCCGCGAGTGGTGTATCTGTAACCACAAAAAAGACTAAGCCGGGGGCTGATGTCCCGGGAAGCTCTCCGATGCTTAAGTCAGACCGAGAATCATAGATGTAATAAGTGTAAGTCTTTGTATAAGAGTAGAAAAGTGTACCTTCTTCATGTAGATAAATGAGGTATTTATAGAAATATTGTCGAGGTAGTTACCTCATTCATGGTAATTCATGATGATCATGCTTGTGTAGATGGGAGTAGCGGGTAGTTACTTTCGGAGTAATGGGTAGTTATTGGAAGAGGTAGTTTAGGCGTTGACTTATATATTGATTTTGACCTTTGACTAGGGGTATTATAGTAATTTCGAACATGTGGGATTTATGATCCCAACACGTATATTACTATTTCTTTTAATAGGATGTTAAAAATTATTTTAAATATGACTCGTTCGCTTAAAATATTTAATTGACTTAAAATATGTCTCTATCGAATTTTGTCCATCTTTTTATAATAGTCCTATTTTTAGTAAATTAAAGTTCATTGAATTATTATTAGAATTGGAAAGTTACTTTTACTCCGATAGTTTGAATTATTTTGAATTTATTAATATAAGGAATTAGTTTGTGCGATTGAGTCACAGTTAAGATTGTTTTTTTTAAATTTTTTACTTTTATACATAATACATTAAAGAAAATCAACTGAGAGTTGAGATCAAATCATTCAATATACATGTCTTCAATTAGTGACAGATTTAGAATTCAAATCCAATATAAACTCAATATTACTTATCGTGATAAAGCTAAATACAAGTGCTACTGCCTAATAGGAGAAACTAATAACTGACAAAACATAAGGGTGTGTTTGGATTGAAGGAAATGGAGAGAAAGGAAGGGGAGACATTTGAAGGGAGGAGATATCCCTTGTTTGGATAGCAAATTGGGAGGAAAGGGATTTGGAGGGGAGGGATTTGGAAGGAAAAATTGGATAAGTTTTATTAAGAAGACAATCTCTCCTAAAGAGGAAATATTTGAAAGGAAAACACTTTCCTTCCTTTTCCCTCCCCTTCCCTTCTAAATAAACAATATACAATTTCCCTCTTTATCCCTCCCTTTCTTTCCTTCCCCTTCCCTTCCTTTCTTTTCTCTCCTAATTTGCTATCCAAACATAGTGTAAAAGTATATAGTTCTTTTCTATCAAACCTACAAAAATATGTAGCAAATAACTACACTTGATACCAATGAAATTATTTACTTAAGACACAATAGTCATTTGACTATGTTGGAAATACTTCACATATAAAATAAGAATCCACATCGATAAAATAGTAGATTGGGGACTTGCATATATATTGGGTGTGCTAACCCTCCTACATACCATATGATTTTGCTAAATAATGAGTCTCACCAAGTGTATGTGCAAGTCAATACTCTTGACTCGTGGGTTTGTGGGCCCAACCCCACGCACTACAACATAATTTGTTTTTAGTGGGATAATTTAATTTAAATGTCAGCTATTTCAAAATTTTTTATAGTGTATATAGAGGATTTAGTGACATTTATTAGACCCTTTAGTAGCATATTAAAAAATCACACTAAAGCTTTTAGCCACATAGGATCTAGTGACATTTCTCACAAATGTCACAATAGACTATAGTGACAATTACATATGCCACTAAAGATTAAATTAAGTGTCGCTAAATCACTTTATGGTGGAACTTAAAATAAAAACCAATAATTATTACATTAAAAATATGAAACAGTGGCATTATTTTAATGCCACTAAATCCAATGCCGCAAAAGGCTAAGTTTGTTGTAGTGATGGATGTCCCGTGTCCACACGAGTAGGCCACAGTGAGATTATGTGACGAATTGTCACGGCCTAATTCATTGCAGCAAGTCTTATAAGTTATATGAGAGCGTCTCACTATGAGGCAAACCTTACAAGCAGCCTCTTAGCAAAAAAAAAAATCAAAAATAATGAAATTTAAATTGTATAGAGAGCAGTTTTATTTAAAAGACTTGGTAAGATAGTCTTCCATTTGATCGAGTTTAGAGTTAGGATTGGTAACTTAGACACTTGATAATGAAATTATTTAATTTTTTTAATTATTATTTTCATTGAATATAAAGAGAGTACAATACAAAGTTTAGAAAATAACATAATTATAATATTTTAATATTATTTTATTTGTATTTTATTTGATTAGTTTTATTGTGTAGCTTTTCGCTTTTATTTCTCATCCTCATGGCGACATTTTGTGTTCACTCTGGAGCAATTGGCATCTCATTAAGATGAGGTTGAAGCTGCATTATAAGAACAAGAAAGTTAGTCAATCCAAAGTGCCAAACATATTGTTATTGACTAATTCAGTTGACTTTTTGAATCAATTGGTAGCATTGACCTTCTTTTGTTAATGTTTAAAACAACTATTAATGAATTTTGAGTAAAAATTATTTGTTGAATGATGTTATTTTAAAAGAGAAAAATAAGTAAAAAAGTCAAAAGTCAATGAAAAAACTTTTCAAAATTACCTTTTTGATTTGGCACTTAAAAGCTATTTTCAGACAGGTCCTCTCTTGAGAGACTGTCTATAGTATAAACATCTCTTAAGAGCCCAGTCCATATCTCCCTTTTAACTTACAAAACCACCAATTAGTTTTTTATTATTTTTTTTTTAATTTATAAATTGTACCAGCCTCAAAACTTGAGACGTCTATTGTATAGACGGTCTCAAGTAAGAATTTGTGATTTCCAAACACTTTTTTTTTTGTTTCACCAACAAATTACAAATCACAAAAGCCAAAACCATTATTTTTTTGTGAACTTAGACTTGGACTCGAACGCTTAGGGTCTAAAATTTTTTAACTCAAGACCCGTCGAGTCTGATGGCTTTAGGGTAAATGGGTATGGGTTTATAATGAGTCTGAATTTAATTGTTCATACTTATATTTAAAAAGTTTAATTTTGTTTAAAATGAATCTATAGATATTTAACTTTTTGTTTTTAGTGGTCGAGAATTTAGGAAAGAGGGAGAATGAGACTTGAGATGGCGAAGTCCAACTAAAAAATATCTTGTATTTGGTGAGACTTAAAGTTTTATACTTGTATAAAACAATTTTGTCATATTTTTATTATACTTTTTGTTATGCTTACTATAAAAAAATGTGAGTACGTTGTGAGATTTGACCTTGTGCTCACCAAGTAAAGCCAAACAAATAATTTTGCCATTAATATATATTAATTTTATCATATTTTAAAATCTATTTCTAATAACTATAATGTAAACTTACTCATTTACACTACAAATTATTCTCATTACCACCAATTAGTACCGATGACTAACATGCCTCTAGAGTAATAAAGATGGAGAAACATAAAAAAAGCTCTTCTTGTATAAGACCGTCTCGCCTTAAAAAGAACCCATATAATTTGCTTATTTTTGTAATTGATCGTTTAAAATAGTAATCGATCGCTATAATTTACTAAATATACATGGCCTATCCCAATATAGATGGTCTCATTATGAGAATTGGTGGAAATCACTTCTCATGTATAAGACCATCTCACCATGAGATGAACCCATATAATTAGCTCATTTCTGTGATTAATCATTTTAAAATAGTTATTATCGATCACTTAATTAATACACTAAATAAATATAGCCCAATCCAATAAAGATGGTCTTACTGTGAAACCGCGACCATCCTATTTAAAAATTTGTGAAAATAAAAAGAAGAAAAGAAAAGAATTACCTGAGTATTTATCCACTTATTAGAAGACGCACAAGAATGAAGGGTCCAAAATTGTTGAGCATCAAGTTTATGATTAAAAAGACCAAATTGCAAGTAAATATTGTCATTAGGAGGCAAATCAACCATAATCCCTTTAACATCAATCCAAATCCAATGTGATTTAATTTTAATCCCCTCAATATTAGTAATTGATCCTATTTTAAGGGTTCCTTTTATAATTCTATCATAAGAAATCAAATATTCATCTAATTGCACGTAACAAGGTTGATCTTGTAGCTCTACTTCAAGGTACCCGTCTTCGAAATCGAAATCGTAGTTTTCGACTGAGTCGGGAAAGAGGCCACTTGGGAGACCGAAGATCGGTAGAAGCTCGTAGATGGATGAATAGGTTGTAATGGATGCTTGGATGATGCCATGGAAGATGAGGAGGAGGATGGAGATATGAGAAATTATGGTACATGAATTCATTTTTGTAGACTTGTTGCTACATAGTTCTATTAGTTTCTTTGCTTTATCAAGATAAGATTTGGTTGGTACCACTTGAGGAAATTAGATTAAAATATGGGTTTTTTTTACGGGTTTTATGTGATAATTCTGAGTTTTGACTTTTTTTATATGGTAGATAAATTTTTTAGAATTCATATGGTGGTGATCCCCAACTTCAACCTTTTCGGTTGGTAGATAAAGTATTCAGTTCTTTGTTGAATTAAATACTTGCTTTCAACACATTTTTGAAATACACACCCTGTAAGATTGATCGCGGCGTTTGTTTTTATAAAATAGTCGTTTTAGTGGGTAATAATAACGTAAAAGTTAACAAAAATCTTAACTTTTTGTCTACCAAGTTAAGAAGTTTGAAGTTTAAAATCACCACGCGAATAAAAAAAATTTGTCTATTACATGAAAAAACCAAAAATTATAGGTCACCCTATGAAATACTTCCTCCTATTCTCCATATTAGTCCCAATTCTAAATAGGATTAAGTCACTCTATTAATCCTATTTCTATTTATAGTATGTATTTTTGACCTTATTACCCATACTCACATTAACTTATTACAATAAACTAATGAAAAACCACTGGCAATTCACTTGCTATCCTTTTTCTCTCCTTTTTAAGTGGTCCCATTTGACCCACCTAAAAATTGGTGAAAAGTCAAATGAGACTAATTGGAAGAATCGGAGGGGTATATATTTTTAGTGAAATTAAATAAAGTATTTTTATTTTATTGAGGTGCACGCATATTCCTGCTCCTGCTCGAAGTAATTAGATTGGAGTAGTTGTGAGGAGGAGGAAGAATAGAAAGGTGTTAGTCTCTTGAAAAATCGTCTCAGAGACGTATCTCACTATCTCAACACTCAAGCCTCATCTATCAAAGATTAATGCCTATTTATTGTATTCTTAATGCCTACTTTCATTATCTTTGATGCTTACTTTTCGTATCCTTAATGCTTACTTTCAATATCTTAAATGTCTACTTACATCATTTTTAATGCCTAATTAGTACTTATAATATTTTACAAAATATATAATAGATCGGTCCAATTAGAGATGATCTTTCAAAAAGACTGTCTCTCACGAGAGGGTCAGTACGGGGTAGTTGGTTTGAAACTTTGATGGGGCACCATTATTGTAGATTGGGCCACAATTCTATATAAATTAATATTGGACCGTTCGGAATACAAATCAATGAAGGTGACACTTTCCACGTCAAACACATGTTTTTCGAATTCTACAACTATTTTATGAAACGCATTTATGCAATCTAAGTTTCACTTTAAAATTGTAATTGGTTATTAGTTTTGTGTCTATGTGCACCAATCGATGTAAATCCTAAATTATCAATTAAATTTAAATAAATATAAAAGCTGAAAATTTAAAAAAATAATTATACTCTATTAAAAATGATTATAATTTATAAAATAAAATATTAATTAAAATAATAATAATTGCTTAAAAATAAAATGTTTGACCTAATGATAAAGAGCTACCCTTGTGAAAGACCATCTCTGTTGAGACGACTTCAAAACAAGAAGCTCATATGCGAGGGTGGGTGTTATCAGGATTAGCAACACCAGTGGTGACTTTAGCAACATCCATAGCGGAGGCCTCCGATTTTTTCTTGGAGTACAAGACAAGGTAGCCGATGGCGGCCACAACCACGGCACCACCAATGCCCAATCTAATTGGACACATTGGCATATTCTTTCTTTGGTGTAACACTTGTTTCTCTAACGTCCGTTTTGCTTCCCCTTCCTTTGTAAACTTTTCATTACCCATATTTGACATAACTAATTGTATTTTATTATGCTAAAATATTTCTAATCTCTAATTCTTCAAAAGTTCAAGGGAATTAAAAATATATTGAATTTCAAATGTAACAAAATTTATTAGAAAAGTGAGGAAATAAGAAAAAGGGAAATTAATGAAATAATATTTATTAATTAGTTCTCAATTTGAGAAGATGTATATGGTAATTAACTAATAATAATGTGAGATAAATTATCAAAAAAAATAATGTGTGATAAGACTTTGTCTTGAATCTAAATTTGAGGCATTAAATGCCTAAAGTTTAGCCTCTACCATTATTGTAAATTCCAAAATGTAAGGTTATTATCTTGGTGCAAATGTCACTTTACAAGGAATGTTTTTTCAACCAAAATATAAATTATTACACTTACATTTTTGTTTGCAAATGTACCAAGTAGAATTATATACATGATATTAAACAAAAAAAAAATTGGGTATGAATTTAACTAACTTTTTTTTGAATGTTTTTCTAATTAAGTTTTATTAAATCTATTTTTGGAATGGATATGTTGAAGGAAGGAGATAATAAAACTAATGACATTATTTGGAAAAATGGTACTTGCTCTTTCTATATATTTATTGAATTGTAATGTAGACTAGATAGATACCCGTGTAATAAATAGCTTATGTGTATGATAAAATTTTACTATTCATATCTAGTTTGTATTTATCCAATCATGTTATAAAATAATATTTACATTATCAAATAAATAATAATATATCTATATTTCAAAATATTGTCTAAAGCTTTCTATCGAATACCAAGTATTAACTACAACAAATATAGTCTTGGGTGTCAACTTTGTGGCACAAGGATTATTCAGGGTGTCACCCTCAGTGAATGAAGCACAAAGGTGCGTTTATGCGACAAATATATAATGTACGTGTCACCCAAATATGATACTATGGGCTACGTATAAGTAAAAGTGTTGTCCAAAACCTTAATTTTAAAACTAAATTTTCATCTCCTTTCAAAAATCCAAAACTTAAAATAAAATCGTGCCCAATTTTCGCCTTCATCTGTTGTTTCAATTTCCGCCATTCATCACTAACGCTAAAAACAAAAAAAAAAAAGAAAAAAAAAACTAAGGGTGTCTTTGGTATAGAAGGAAATTGAAGATGGGAATGAGATTAAAAATCCCAAAATGTGAATATCCCATGTTTGGTTAGTGAAATGAGATTAAAAGTTAAGTTTGAAAATGGGAATAAAATTGGGTCAATGCCCATTAACTTACCATGGGGTTTGGTAATAAATGGGTGGGAATTGGGAGAAAGATGTTAAAAGACTCTTATAAGTTATAAATGGGTAAAACTACAAACTAAATAATATTATACTTCTCAAATTATTTTTTTAAAGGGTAAATTGATAAATTGGTAAATTTAAATTTTATTCTCAGTCTCACTCCAATATACCAAACAAAAAGTATTAGAATTTTCAAATTATTATTCCCATTAATTGGGTTATATTTTAACAATTTCCAATCTCATTCTCACATTTTTTTTCCTCAAATTTTCATTCACACCTACCAAATTGCCCCTAAGTTTAGAGTCGTTTCGGATATTTTAGTGGCCCTAAGCGAAATTAATTTATAAGCCTTTAAAAAAGTATATGTGTTTGCTTTTTTTTTTTTTAAGATAAAGTATTAATGTTTCTCAGTTTAAAATATAAAAATTTTTATATTCACTTATATACTTATATACTACTCTACCCATAGGTAACTCAATATTTCTTATGATCTTATCTTAATTGAGAGTTGTTGGGGATCATAAATCCTACATACTGGAAATTACCTTCATGCCCTTGGTTAGTGGGTCAAAGGTCAATTTGAGTTAATCAGGGTCAAACATGGATGGAAGAGAAACCGAATGGAGGTTCCCCAATTACTCCTGAGATAAATCATCCCTTCTGATAACCGCCCTCATGGACGAATAACCACCGAAGACGGTTATCCGTCCCGTGATGCTCGACAGAGGTTATTTGTTTGGAAGTAACCTCCCAGCGGTTACCAACTGATGTCCTAAGGCTCCTATATATTCATGACTCTTCCACCGGAATCAGGTTACGCAATCTTACTCTAGAATACTCCTTACATTCTAACTCTCCTGAAATCTGACTTAAGCATCGGAGAGCTGTTCCGGGACATCAGCCCCCGGTTAGTTTTCCTTGTGGTTGCAGGTATTCTGCTTGCGACGGTCAGATCATCTCTCTTCCCAGGATTGACATTATTTCACAAGGCGTTCCCCGTTTACAAATTCGACCGTTTCTTAGCAGAAACAGTTTGGCGCCGTCTGTGGGGACGCAGAAGTATTCTTCCTAAAAAACACCTAAATCTTTACTGAAAGTCTGAAGATGGCACCTAGAAGAACAAACACCAAGGAAGCGTCTGTCAACCGCAGCACTGACACTTCCACTTCACAGCGTGAAAACCGGCCAGTGACAAGGCAGGATCTTGATGCCCTTGCCACCAACCTTTCACGAACATTTGCTGAACAGTTACGCAATGTAACTACCCAACAACCTACCGAAACACCGAACAATCCTGATATCAATGCTACTCTGGCGGCGATGACGCAACGAATTCAGGATCTGCGAACCATGTTCACAGAACAAAATAAAGCTCCTTCCGAACAAGACAGGCGAGAGGCAGAAGAACAACCTGCCCAATCCCGAGCAGGAACTTCACGACAACCAACTCCCTCCAAGAGGGATGATTCCAACTTCATCTCTAAGAGACCTACAATTGATCTTAGAACTCACCTCGACCACCGCCGACGAACAAAAAGCAGTACTGTCCAAAGCTTCATGGACGGAAAAAGAAGACAAAGAACCCGAGACTACCAAGATCGGGAAACCAAGGATTATATGGCCGAATCCTCCGCTAACTCTCGCGAGAGGGAAGCGCCTATGCTGCTGAACTCTCCCTTATTTGCGGACATTCTGGCCACTCCAAATCCTGCCAAGATAAAGATACCTACAATTCCTCCATTCTCAGGGACCCAGTGCCCAGAAGAACACATGGTGGCATATAAAAACCTCATGGTTCTATATACTACCGACCCGGTGCTGCTATGCAAGTTCTTCCCGATCACACTCACAGGCCTAGCCCTGACATGGTTTACATCACTTCCTAATGGAAGCATCCACAATTTCTCTGAACTCGAGGCCAAGTTCCTCAGTCATTTCACTGCATCAAAAAGACAAGAAAAATCAAACTTCCATCTGTTAAGCATCACACAGCAAGATGGAGAATCCTTATCCGCTTACCTTCAGCGATTCCACGATGGAGTGCTGGCGGTTACGGATCTGGAAGAGTCAATTGCCGTTTCAGCTTTGATTAATGGCATGAGGACTCATAAACTAAAGTTCCAACTCCTGGAAAACCAGGTTAAGTCCTATGCCGAAGCAATGAAACAGGCCAGAAGCTTCGTTACCGCGTCTGATATCTGCCAGCAATTAGATCCTACATCTAGAAAAAGAAAAAATGACAGAACGGCAGATACTCGGGATAAAACGAGATATGATGATAATTCCAGAAGAGGATCCGACAGATCTGACCGTGACCGGAAATATCCTCCCCGAGATGTCAAAGACGACGGTTATGAGGCCAGATTCAACCGCAACAGAAAAGAAATCTTCTACGCCATCAGAGACCAGTTGCCTACTCCTGCTGCTATTCCCACACCCAAATACCGTCGAAACATGGATTTGTGGTGTGAGTATCACAAGGAGCATGGTCACACTCTTCCTAACTGTCGGGAATTAAAGAAGATCCTGAACAAATATGCTGAGGAAGGAAAGCTGGACCGCTTCCTCAACGCTGACGACAAAAAACAATCCGAGGGTAAGAAATCTCGGCGGGACACAGAGAGGCTTATCCCTCTACATTCCAGAAACTCCTCCGCCGCAACAGACGGAGTAATCAACATGATCGTGGGGGGTTATTCTGAAGAATTCCCCACAATTAGATCTGCAAGAGATAGCATCCACACCCTGATGAAAGGTCCTCCTAAAGAAGAACCATCCTGTCCTGAGATGAAGTTCAACAAAAAGCTGAGCGTGCCCCTACAGCAGCCACATTCCGATCCAGTGGTGGTCACTCTGAAAATCGGCCAAATGAAAGTTCGCCGTGTCCTTGTGGACACTGGTAGCACGACTGACTTGATCACCATGGACTGCCTTCGCCAGATGAAGTATGAAGAAAAATATCTCCAGCCCATGGACAGACCACTGATCGGTTTTGGCGGAGGAAGAGTCTTCCCATTGGGCACGATAGTTCTCCCGGTCAGAGTTGGTGAAAAGAACAATGGACGCAGCATTGCAGTCCGGTTTACAGTAGTAGACCTCAAATTCTCTTACAATGCCATCATGGGCCTTCCCATGATCAATAAAATCAAAGCCGTCATCTCCACCCACCAGTTACTGCTGCAATACGAAAAAGATGATTCTTCGGTCGGCATCTTAAGAGGCGACCAAAAGTCGGCGAGGGAATGCCTAGTCAATTCCCTCAAGGGCGAGGAAACCTCTAGAGAGTCCGGACAGAAGAGAAAGCTGGAAGACGCAACAATCATGAATATTGAGGTCCCTTCCCAACGTCCCGAACCATCGGACAAACATGAAGAAGTCGACGTTTGGGGCAAGGGAGAGATGATAAAGATTGGGGCCAACCTATCCACCGAAATACGTCAAGAACTGCTCAATGTTATCACTGAATTCCGAGACATCTTTGCCTTCAATGTCTCGGAGATGCCCGGCATCCCAAAGGCCGTAATGTGCCACAAGCTTGATATTCAACCCGGTCACAAACCGGTTAAACAAAAGCTGCGACATCAGGGAAGGGAACGAATTGAAGCAGCCAAGGCCGAGGTTCAAAAATTACTCAAAGCAAATTTCATCAAAGAGTGCCAATACTCTGATTGGCTCTCGAATGTAGTCCTTGTCAAGAAGCCTAACGGAAAATGGAGAATGTGTGTGGACTTCACGGACTTAAACAAGGCATGTCCTAAGGACGACTACCCGCTCCCAAAGATAGACCGCCTAGTCGACTCTACAGCGGGGCACGCCCTCCTTAGTTTCATGGACGCCAACGCGGGATATCACCAGATCACCCTGGCAGAAGAAGATCAACCACACACTGCTTTCATCACAAATGCCGGCGTTTATTGCTACAAGGTGATGCCCTTCGGACTCAAAAACGCCGGAGCCACATTCCAGAGAATGGTCAACAAAGTGTTTGACGCCCAGATAGGAAGGAACCTGGAGGTCTATGTTGATGATATGATCGCCAAAAGCAAGGAGGCTAGAGACCACGCTGCAGATCTCCGAGAAACATTTCTCACCCTCAGAATCCACGTCATGCGCTTAAATCCTGAAAAGTGCGTGTTTGGGGTAACTGGAGGGAAGTGCTTAGGATTCCTGGTGGATGAAAGGGGCATAGAGGCAAACCCAGACAAGATACAAGCAATTCTCAACATGCACTCCCCAAAATCCGTCAAAGAAGTCCAGAAACTTACTGGATGTGTCGCTGCTCTCGGAAGATTCATGTCAAAGTCTGCTGATAAGTGCTCCCCATTCTTCAAAACTCTCAAAAGACAAACATTTGAGTGGAGCCTAGAAGCAGAAGAAGCGTTTCAGCATCTCAAGAAGTTCTTGGCCAACCTCCCCAAACTTGTCTCTCCTCTAGAAGGTGAAGTACTATTCCTTTACATAGCAATTTCTGAATACTCTCTTAGTGCTGTACTTGTGGCTGAGAGAGAAGGGAAACAATTTCCTATCTATTATATAAGCCATGCTTTTAGAGGATCTGAGGGCAATTACAGTGAGGTAGAAAAGGCCTTATACGCAGTCGTGATGGCTAGTCGAAAATTGAAGCCCTATTTTCAATCTCATCAAATAAGAGTTCGTACTAGCCAACCTTTGAAGAAAATTCTGGACGGAAAGAATCAATCTACCAGGGTTGCTGATTGGTCCAATCAACTGGCTGATTTCGGTATTGAAATTGAGCCCCGCACAGCAATCAAGGCCCAAGCCCTAGCTGATTTCATAGCTGAGACCACGGGATCCACTTCTGACCCCAACCAAGAATGGAGGCTTTATGTGGATGGCTCTTCCACAAGATCATCCAGTGGAGCCGGAATAATCATAGTCTCATCTGCTGGAGTAAAAATGGAGCATGCCGTCCACTTTCAATTCAATGCTTCAAACAACGAAGCAGAATATGAAGCTCTGATTCTAGGCATAACAATTTGCCGCAACTCAGGCGCCAAGGTACTTTCTGCTTTCTCTGATTCACAACTCATCGTGGGGCAAGTAAATGGAGAATACGAGGCCAAGGACGATAGCATGAAGATGTACCTGCAGAAAGTCAAATCACTGATTCAGCCATTGCAATTCCGTATTAGCCACATACCCAGATCTGAAAATGCCCAAGCAGATGCTTTGGCCAAACTCGCCAGTTCAGCTGATGGACCAAAAGCCCGCAACATCACATGGGAGGTTCTACCCTCTCCTAGCATCAATCAGGAGGTCTCCATGATAGATAAAACTAACACTTGGATGAACCCTTTCATCCAATACTTCCAGCATGGAACCCTCCCTGAAGATCCTACACAGGCTACCCTGTTCTTGAAGAAAATTAAGTGGTTCGAGTTTTTCGAGGAAAATCTCTATAAAAAGAGTTACACGCACCCGTTGCTCAAGTGTGTAACTCCAGAAGATGGCAATTATATTCTCCGTGAGATCCACGAAGGTGGATGTGGCACTCATCAGGGAGTCAGAACCGTCATCAGCAAAGTCCTAAGAAATGGCTACTATTGGCCAACGCTGAAAGAAGATGCGGAAAAGCTGGTCAAAACGTGCGAAAAATGCCAATATTTCGCAGAAGTCCCAAGGAAACCATCTAATTATCTCTCTACAATCCAGGCAGTGCTTCCATTTGACAAATGGGGCCTGGATCTTCTGGGACCTTTTCCCCCTGCTAAAGGCCAACGGAAGTTCATCATTGTAGCCGTGGACTATTTCTCCAAGTATGTTGAGGCTGAACCACTAAGCACTATCACAGACAAACAGGTATGTCAATTTCTTTGGCGTAACATCATTACACGATATGGCATACCTAGGGTCATAATCACTGATAATGGCCGTCAATTCATAAGCAAGAATACCCTTGACTATTGTGATAAGTTTAAAATACAAATACGGTTTAGCTCTGTGTCAAGGCCCCAAACAAACGGCCAAGTTGAATCAGCCAATAAGATTGTTCTGTCGAGTATCAAGAAAAAGATAGAAGGAGCCAAAGGTTCTTGGGATGAAGAACTACCTGGTATATTATGGTCCATGCGCACAACCGTCAAAGACGCCACAGGACACACACCTTTCTCACTAGTGTATGGATCCGAAGCTGTACTTCCAGTAGAGATAGGTGTTCCGTCCACCAGAATAACTTATTATTGTTATGAAGAAAATGAAGCTGCGAAGAGATTCAACCTGGACTTACTCCCAGAAACTAGAGGCAACGCACTTTTGCGCTCTTTGGCTCAAAAGCAGAGGATGACCAGGCAATTCAACAGGATGGTAAAGCCCAAACAACTACAACTCCACGACTATGTTCTCAGGAAAGTCGAGGCAACCGGAAAGGCCACGGAAAAAGGAAAGCTTGGGGCCAACTGGGATGGTCCATTCAAGATAGTCCGTATTATCAAGCCGGGTACGTACGAACTGGAAGACTCATCACGAAAGTTGCTCAAAAGGCCATGGAATGCAGATCACCTTAAGAAGTTCTACATTTGAACAACCCCTTGCAAGGGGCCACTACCTATTGCATTATTACATTTTGAATGTTTTTTATTCTCGAACCTAGTTTGATAATTAACTTGTTTCTCAGTTGAACATCGCTTTCTAACTGTTAAATCTGTTTTTACCATTTGAACCTATGTTCATTATATGATTATATTGGTTGCAAGGAATTGTACAAATTCCGAATCATGTGTTGATATATTTGAGGTCAGAGACTCCTACGAGTCTGACCCCCATGGTGAGCTCAACAAGAACCTATGTTCTATCAAGTATTGTAATTTGTATTGATCTGTTTGAGGTCAGAGACTCCTATGAGTCTGACCCCCATGGTGAACTCAACAAGAACCTATGTTCTATCAAGTGTTGTAATTTGTATTGATCTGTTTGAGGTCAGAGACTCCTATGAGTCTGACCCCCATAGTGAGCTCAACAAGAACCTATGTTCTATCACGTTGTAATTTGTGTTGATTTGTCTGAGGTCAGAGACTCCTATGAGTCTGACCCCCCTGAAGCTTGATGAGAACCTACGTTCTATCAACGGTTATAATTTGTTGATTTGTTTGAGGTCAGAGACTCCTATGAGTCTGACCCCCCTGAAGCTTGATGAGAACCTACGTTCTATCAACGGTTATAATTTGTTGATTTGTTTGAGGTCAGAGACTCCTATGAGTCTGACCCCCCGAAGTTTGATGAGAACCTAAGTTCTATCTAAGTTTTATAATGTGTGGATCTGTTGGCGGTCAGAGACCCCTACGAGTCTGACCCCCTTGAGAACCCACGTCCGAGACTCCTATGAGCCGGATACATCTGTCCCGAAGCCTTTACGAGGAAACTCGGACTCCCAAGTCTTTCGGATATTAAAGTAAATATTGAAGATAGGCATATAAAACGGCAGAATATAATCAATCAAACATTCAGCTAAGATCTACATATATACATAATAAAAGGAGACACGGATCCCCTAAAAGTGTTTACAAATAGTTTACAAAAAATGATAATGTTTCATCATTCATATTACAAAAATCCGAGATATGAAAGGAATATATCAATTGGCTTGTTCATTGGCTGCTGAAACTGGAGATGGTGACCTTGGAGTCGGAGAAGGAGACAACTTTAAAAGATCATCCAGATCAAAAGTGAGAGGCTCCCTAGCATCCAACTCTTGAGCCAACTCTTGGAAAGTTTCCTTCTCCATAGTCAGATGTCCGGCTAGATCATTACATCTATGCTCTATCCGCGAAAAACCAGATCTATCCGGGACAACAGGAGGGCTTGGCGTTTTGGGAAGATATATCGTGAAATCCAAGCTGGATGCACGCTTCTCCAGATCCGGAGAAATTTTCTCAGCCCACTGCTTCTGCTCCTCAGCATCCCATTCCGGGTCATTAAGCGCATCGGAGCCTTTGTTGAAGACAGCAGTCAAGTTTTTCAGAGCATCACCCCTTTTTGAAACAGCTAAGGCAGTGAGCTTCCCCGGATCAACCCCCATCTCAAGAGCCGCCAACCTAGTCGCCTCCGCTTCAAGTAAGATGCCATTATTGATAACCAATCTTTAGCAATCCGGCCTCGTCGCTCGGACTTTTCCTTATAGTATTTGGCGGCCTCCAGAACATCCTCCAGTTTAGCCTGCTCCTCAGCAATTAAGCCAGTCAGATACTTACTCTTAGTGGAAACTTTGTCAAAAGCCTCCAAAACGTTCCCAAAATCCGAGGATATTTCCAAGGAGAGCAAAGCATCCTTCTCCAGTTTCTGGCAAGCTTCAGTCAAAATCTCCTTCAACCTTGCCCTCCACTTCTCGGCCAGATCAAGCCTCTCAGATAGGCTCTTACATTTTTCCAGTCGGGCCTTGAGATCGGCCACCTTCTCATTTTGCTCGTCAATTCGAGCAGTCAGTGACCGGATAGTCTCCTGGTCTACCTCATTCTGCTGAATCTTTGAGGCTTCGAACATCATTCTTATTAAACCCTGAAAAGAAGATAAGATCAATAAGATTTCCAAGTACAGCAAGAATGCCGACATATATGCAAATGCTTACCTCAGCCGTTGCAGATTGAGCTTTCTGCATCCTGTCCGCTGGATTCAGGGAATCCAGGTGATCCATGTCGTCTTGGGTAACCAGACAACGACTGGCCCTGTTGTACCGGCTTGCTAGCTCGGCGGGAGTAAGGTTTACAAAAGGAACACCAGGCTTGTGCGCCTTAATGTTCCTGGTATAAACCGACTCCTCCACCAGGATTTGCTTCCCTTTCCCCTTGGAAGCGATCTTTGAAGAAGAGCCCGAAACGTTTAGCTTCGGCTCCTTAATTTTGATGCCAGGGAAGTTAGTGCTCAGGGGCACGGCATCAACTATTGGCTCTCCCGAGCCGGAAGATGCTTCATCCTCATCCTCCACCAGAACCGGATTTTCTGGTGTTGGCCCAGCTTTGGCCGCGGAAGAGCTTCTCTTTCTCTTCTTTTTGGGCTTATCCGCCCTGTTAGACACTTCCTCAGGAGGAGGAACCTCTTTCCTCTTCTCCAGCAAAATCCGAGCCTCCTCATGACTCGGCGCCTCCTTCAGCCCTTCCGTCACCGTTGGTGAATTCTACAAGTCGAAACATGGTTAGAGATAATCCAAACTCCAATAAGTTCCAAGTATAAACTCACATTTGGTGGGCGTGGGACAGCCGGCGGAGGAGTGGTCTTAAGCGCTTCAGCAAAAGCCCCTAACGTATTGAATCCCGCCATTAAGTGTCGGTACTTCAATCCAACTTGCTCTCTAGCCACTCCTGCAAAGACAAAAGTCCGGGTTAACGTCTGTTGTTACCATCATAGCATCGCAGTTAAATAAAAACCTACTTTTATTAATGCGGAGGCTAATGTCAAAAGCGGCTAGAAAGAGTTCCCTGTTTAAATCCGGGAACCTGGGAATCCATCTTCGTTGTACGAAAACTGGCTTACATCTCAGCTCTATGGTCATTGTGGCATACCGAACTATCAAGGCTTCATCTTGATTGCAGATCGGAACATTATTGTTGAAGTCTTCCAACTTCGGATCAATATCAAAACTTGTCTTGATATCCCAACCCTGCCTACTATACAGGTAACCAAATTTGGTTCTAAAAAATTTATTACTATCTGGCAAATCACCTACAATCTTAAAGCCCCTCCTATGGGATAAAGTCACCCATCCGGCACCATTTGCCTTTGAATTACATAACCTAGCCCTAAAAATATGACGAAAGGCCGTCATACTTGGCTCTACTCTCAATCCCTTGCTTACTATGATAAATGCCGTTATGCATCCCCAGGCATTGGGATAAAACTCGGCCACAGTAATGTTTAACATATTCAAAACTTGCTTCGCAAAGGGGTGCAAGGGAAACCTCAAACCCATCTCAAAGGCCTTGTCATAAACAGCGATACATCCCCCTGGTGGGTAGCGCGTCGTGTCATAAAGCCCAGGCTTTACTACATCAAACCCATCTACTAAGCCCCACCTCCGGGCCATACTCTTCCTATCACTGTCCAACAAATCCATTGTTGGTCTATCTATAAAGTAATTCAAGGGTCCTCCGTTTGGAATATAAAAAGGATGGGGTATTTTCTCTGAAGTGTCCCGACTTGGTGAACACTCTGAAGCGGCCTTCTTCTTCATATCTACATGAACCAGCTCCAAAAGTTTAGGATTAATACGCAAGTATCCAGGAACAAACGCTAAAGATACTTCCCAAGGATAAGGCAAAATAATCTCTTCCGGGTAATAAGGCGAAACGTCAGACTCATCATCACTCAGAATTGGTTCATAATGCGGACTCACGTGATATATTGGACTATCATCACCCGACTCATCTGAACCAACTCGTGTTTCTTTACTCTGGAATTCCGAGTCCTTATTAATGTTAAGTTTGAGAAGATCTCTACAAATATCTTCTAAGTGTGTGTTCTCCATGTTATAAACAAATAATATATGAACAGCGATACAGAGTAAAAATCAAACAATATGAATTCAAGAACAAATTGAAGATCCTCAAGAACAGTTTGAAGAACTCAAGAACAAGGTTGAAAATTTGAAGATTTTATTGAAAATCAAATGAAAAATCAAAAAATTTATGAGTTTTGATCCAAAAAATAAAGCATACCTGGTGAGAAATGTGTTTCCAAGTATGAACTGTCAGAAAATCTTCAAAGATGTCAGAGCGTCTCTCTCTAGAAAATGTGGAAATCTCTTGAAATTCTCTCACTAGAACGTATTAGGAACAAGATGACAAAAGGAGTAGGTGAGTATTTAATACCCTCATTGATACTCCTTTGAGAAACAACACCATGGTTGATGAAATCATGCTTGGTTCTGCAAATCATCCAAATATGTCCGAAACTTCTATAAGTCGGACCCCCCCTGGTTCTCTAAATGTTGAGAGCCCAATTTTGACCAAATATGCCTATGTATACTTATGGTGTCCGAGACTTCTATAAGTCGGACCCCCCTTAGTTCTCTAAATGTTGAGAGCCCAATTTTGACTAAGTATACCTATGTATACTTATGGTGTCCGAGACTTCTATAAGTCGGACCCCCCTTGGTTCTCTAAATGTTGAGAGCCCCAATATCCTATGTATACTTATGGTGTCCGAGACTTCTATAAGTCGGACCCCCCTTGGTTCTCTAAATGTTGAGAGCCCAATTTTGACTAAGTATACCTATGTATACTTATGGTGTCCGAGACTTCTATAAGTCGGACCCCCCTTGGTCCTCTAAGTGTTGAGGCCCCTTTTTGACTAAGTATACCTATGTATACTTATGGCGTCCGAGACTTCTATAAGTCGGACCCCCCTTGGTCCTCTAAGTGTTGAGGCCCCTTTTCGACTAAGTATACCTATGTATACTTATGGCGTCCGAGACTTCTATAAGTCGGACCCCCCTTGGTCCTCTAAGTGTTGAGGCCCCTTTTTGACTAAGTATACCTATGTATACTTATGGCGTCCGAGACTTCTATAAGTCGGACCCCCTTGGTCCTCTAAGTGTTGAGGTCACATTTTGTCAGGTATACCTACGTATATTCCGTGATGTCCGAGACTCGTATGATTCTGACCCCCCTGGGTTGGTTTCATAGAACAATGAAGCCAAATACTCAGCCCATTAGAAGTCCGAGACATGGGAGAGTCGGACCCCCCTGCTCCAAGGTATATGGTTATCAACCCAATACGCGAGAGTCGGACCCCCCTGCTCCAAGGTATATGGTTATCAACCCAATACGCCCGGAAAATCCGAGACTTTATGGGGTCCGAGACTTTGTGAAGTCCGAGACTTCAAAAAGTCCGAAACTCCTGAAAGCTGTGAAATGGTGCACCCCAGTATCAAAGCTATTCTTCAAGACTCTAGCCACACGAAGCAAACTGTTCCGCATACAAGTCGAGGTCAGCCTTCTCTATAGCGAGTCATCCCCTCACCCTGCACGCGTGGGGCCAATGTTGGGGATCATAAATCCTACATACTGGAAATTACCTTCATGCCCTTGGTTAGTGGGTCAAAGGTCAATTTGAGTTAATCAGGGTCAAACATGGATGGAAGAGAAACCGAATGGAGGTTCCCCAATTACTCCTGAGATAAATCATCCCTTCTGATAACCGCCCTCATGGACGAATAACCACCGAAGACGGTTATCCGTCCCGTGATGCTCGACAGAGGTTATTTGTTTGGAAGTAACCTCCCAGCGGTTACCAACTGATGTCCCAAGGCTCCTATACATTCATGACTCTTCCACCGGAATCAGGTTACGCAATCTTACTCTAGAATACTCCTTACATTCTGACTCTCCTGAAATCTGACTTAAGCATCGGAGAGCTGTTTCGGGACATCAGCCCCCGGTTAGTTTTCCATGTGGTTGCAGGTATTCTGCTTGCGACGGTCAGATCATCTCTCTTCCCAGGATTGACGTTATTTCACAAGGCGTTCCCCGTTTACAAATTCGACCGTTTCTTAGCAGAAACAAGAGTATATATGCATATCTTGTCTAATTTTGATTTAATGCGGAGAAAATGACATTTGTTATTTTTACAATATTTTTATTAAATTGTATGATGTATGATGATATGATTCTCGAATGAAAACCATTTTTGGATTTGATATCCTTTTTATCTAATTACTCTACAAAACTAATAAAAAAGCTAGCTATATCTCCATGCGGAATAAATTGTATGGTTAGTTGTTTTTAAAATAAAATTGTATTATCAGTTATTTTGAGTTGTTCAAAATCAAATTATGTGTTGACATTGATTTTTATATAGTTCAAATTTATTTTAATTCTGATCAAAGTCGAAATCGTTTACAAGGTCAAATAAGTGTTGGGTCATCAAATTAGTTTTAAATACTAGCTCTATTTATAATTTTAAATTCCTTTCATAAGGTTTTTTTGAACTTCTCATTTTACATGACATGCATGTTATTGAAAAAGAATCTAACCAAGCAAAAAATTGAAACAAACTCAAGTTCCCTATTTATTAAAATCTTTACAATTTTCTTTCCATTTTAAGTAACTAATCAACTTAGGAAATAAAAATTATACCAAAATACTAAAAATATATACTCTATATTGATATCCACACTAACCTATGTTTAACCAACATTCTTTTTTTAGAGAAATATTTGAAAATTGAAACACTAAATCAACAACTTGATATAAAAAGTTCATATATACAATCATCTTCCCATGACTATTAGTTAGTCATGATAAATTTACCGGGCTTGTATACCAGATCCACACAACATGAGAATTGACTGCGTGCATACAAATCTGATTGTCGTTAAATATCAAGCTTATATATAATCAGTCAACCTTTTTCTAATTCTTTGACGTGGAAGCACGTGTAGGTTATTTCCCAACAGTCACAATTTTTTTTGAACATCACATTTTTGGGATAAAATTTTGATATTGTCTCCAATGGAATTGACTTCAAAATCACAACTAACCTTAACATCAACTTTCTTGGTATACAACCATGTCTTCAACTTAAGAGGAATGTTCAATAACAAGTTGAAATTTAATGGTTTACTTTTTTTGTTGTTAGAAGATTGAGGTTGTAACTCTTTAGGCAAACCTCCTTTAGAGGATAATGTAGCAATTTTCACTTCCATTGTATTAGTTTTGCCTGATTCTTGATTTCCCAACCTAGGAAATGAGCCATGCCCTATCTTCTTCCCTTTGTACATAAGTATGGCTATGCCTTCTACATAACCAATATCATTCACACTATTTGGGTTGCTTGTTTCCATGGAAACCTAATTAATATAATCATCAATTGAAATAATAATAATTAGATGAGAAGAATAAAAATAAATAAGACTTGTTTTTTATGATAGTATATAACATATTACGAGTCTTCAATCAGTAGATTAAGTTTTTTGTTGAGTTGTTTTCTTGACATAGTATAAAAAGTCAACATGACAAAATAATCACGAGTCTGATTCTTATTCACTAATCTCTCTCATTTTACTAGTTTTTGTTTTCGGTTGAATTGATTTTTTAACGTTATAGTTTTAATGATGAACGAACTTTGTTATTTGAACGTTGTAAAAAGTGAAAATCAAACCCCTCAAACACCATGAAACAATGAGTAAAATTCAATACGATCCTTAAAATTAACTTTTCTTGTAGTAATGATATGAAAGCGATAATAAATCACGATATAATAAGGTTCAACCAATTTGATTATGTCCTTCTTTGTGAGTATTCTTTTGTTATTAATTGATATTGGCTCATGCACTTAGGTACATCCTTAAATCCAAAAATTCCATAAATAAATATTTGTAATTGAAAAAAATTTATCGAAGTTTTTATGTGTTTTTAGGGATTGTGGGTTGGCTAGCTCGGCTGGTAATTACACTACAATGCCAATTGAGTGTCTTAGGTTTGATCCTTAACGCGTTCATTTTACACCCTTCCCTCTCCCTTAATTCGAGTGTGGCTTAGTATTTATGATTTAACATTAGTATAAATAGGGTTAATTATTCTAGTGGTTTAATTGGTAAGTAACACATAATCAAAGAGTGTAAGAGTTAGACACAAAAGTGTGTGAAGGCATACATGTACGCTTGAAACACATTAAGACCGGTCTAACCGTAAATGTAAGTTATAGTCAAGAATTTACTTCATTTCAAAGTGATCTGAAATAGAAACTTAACGTAAAAATTCTCCTTAATCGTAATTATTGCTATACGTGTATTTTTGGGTTGATATTTTCCCAACACTCATAATTATGTACAAAACGCCCACAAATAAAATAAAATACTAACAAAAGAAATTATTTTTTGACATAAAAAATAATTATAAAAAAACAATTTATTCACCTGAAATCCAAGAGAATGGTTTTTCTTATTATGAACTTGACTCTTGATAGCAAAATGCTTGATATAGAAGGTAAGATTCTTAGGTTTCAACGTAAAATGATGAATGCAAATAAACACACTAATAATGAACGCCACCACCAAAACAATTGACAACGACCAATATGCACACCGCCGACGGCCACTTCGGTTAATTTGCACCGGATTCCGATACTTTTCGACAATCTCGGCATTTTCCGGAGGTGGGACCCGATATATTTGATCTTTAGGGACTAATATAACATACGTATCGTGGGGTGGAACAATGATCGGCATTTGATCATCATTATTGTTTTTGGTACGATTAACATTGTCGATAACGTAATAATCATCAAATTCGTCTTCTTGACCCGCCTCATGCATTGAGGTTTGATGATTGTGGTGGTTGTCGTGACTGGTTGTTGGGACCCGCTCCTCCATTAAGGAAATGGGGAGCGGTGTTCAAGTTTAGCGAAGAAAATTAAGGTTGAAAATTTTGATTTTATTTTAAAGTTTTGGTAAATATTAAATTGTATGATATATGATGAAAAATGATAATGGTATTGATATATTGATTTTAATTTTCTTCATTTTTTTGGGATTGGAATATTTTTGTCATGGTGGTTAATGATTAGGGAGAAAAATGATTAGTGATTAGGGTGAATAAGGATAAATAATAATTGTGTTGGAAAAGAGAATAATAGGGATGAAAGGTGTTATTATTATATCTTCTAAATAAGACATATGTGAGTTGTCAATTGTCACACTTTCCCCCTCCCTCTATCATTAATGTATATTGTCATCTCTAATTTTTAATTACTAGTTTTATTTTAAATAACTCTAAGAAGTAGAGTATAAGTCACTATACATTTCTTAGTTTATGATCATAGTTAATAATTACATTAAGAAAAGATTAGTTAAAAATTTAAAATTATAATTAAATACTTCTATGTACGAAATAAAATTCTAATTTATGGGTCTAAAGACTTATATTTTTTTAGTTTTGGATGACGTATGCAACAAATGATCACTAATGTGAATAAGATTATGTATATCCGACATTTCAAACTTCGGGTAAAATCGTAATGAGTAAACAGACTCTTTGTTATCACTAATTGTTTTGCTAATTGGCTGAAGACCAACGAATATTATGACGACTTAAACCTTTTTATAGAGTGGGTCATGGCCAACCATCGATTAATAGCTTTGTCACTATACATAACATCATAATTCGACGTTCATCCTAACTTATTTTGCATCCATATCATTTTGGTCAGTCTTAGTCATTTTACATCATTTCTAAGTTTGGATAATGATTATAATTCACAACTTTCTTTTAATCATATCTACATGTGAAGCAGAAGGTTTGGAGTTCGACCCTTATTGGGCTTAATTCGGGGTTTCTTGACTGCGTGCATCTCTCCTTACTCCCTCCTTGGGGGAACGTGTATGATTTGTCTGCATCTTTCAAGAAAATAAAACCCCCACCCCGACCCTGACTTGTTCGGAATACTGTGAGTTTCCTTTATCTTTACCTTTACCTTTAATTTCATCAATTCAATTCATTCTCAATCTTTATTTATTATCAATATCCACGTTTTGTTTGATGCAAAATCACAGGATAAAGTAGTATTACACATGTACATTGCCATCCTTACTCCACTATATACATGTAAATGTTACATAACCATAATCCAATACACAACATAAATCATAAGTCCACACAAAGTCACTTCCACTATGTCAAGTTTTGTCCAAAATACAACATTCTTTCTCTTGCTTATCACCTCCCTTTACCTCCCATTCCAAACTCAAGCTACCTTTGATAAAACCATAGAACATGAAGAAGCCCAAGAACTTGGGCTCACTTTCCCTAAAGAGAAGCTTAGCCATTTTGTGATATATTGGCACGACGTCGTTAGCGGGCCAAGCCCAACGTCGATCATGGTGGTGAACCCGCCCAATAAGTCTCCCAATGGGTTTGGGAACATGAACATGATTGATAACCCACTAACCCTAGGGCCTAAATTGAGCTCTAAGCTTGTGGGTAAGGCCCAAGGTTTTTATGCCTTTGCTAGTCAAGACCAAATAGGGCTTCTTATGGCTATGAATTTTGCTTTTATGGAAGGGAAATACAATGGTAGTTCTATTACTATTTTAGGAAGGAATATTGTGTCAAGTAAAGTAAGAGAAATGCCTATTATTGGAGGAAGTGGTTTGTTTAGGTTTGCTAGAGGTTATGTTCAAGCTAGAACTCATACTTGGAATCTTAAGAAAGGGGATGCTATTATTCAATATCATTGTTATGTCATGCATTACTAATATGACTAAGAGTCAGATCAAGTTTTGTCACAGTTGAAATACGTACTAATTTTTTTTTAAAACAAAGGTTGTGAGTTTGATTTTGATTTTTCTTTTCTGGCCATCCTTTTTCCTCAGTCTATTATATCTTTAGTTTACGTATTATAATCTTAATATATGTCAAGAATTGTAGTTGAAGATCATTCGATTCCCTATACTTCTACGTATTATTATTATTATTATTATTATTATTATTATTATTATTATTATTATTATTATTATTATTATTATTATTATTATTATTATTATTATTATTTATTTCGTTGTTGTTTTTTGTTTTTCCTGTTTCGTTTACTTTTGAAGCAATTTTTAAGCAATCACATTTCTAAATGTATAAGACGAATTTACCGAGATCTCGATCATATATTTAAATATATTTTATTTTCTATATAAATATATATCAAAAACGTTAATTAAAAATTCTCGTTCTTTAAAATGAAATATTCTAAATGAGAAGAACATTAGAAAATAAAGAGTATGATTTATGAATCACTTGATCTTCTGAATATTAAATTTATATTTTTCTGAGATTATAAATATTGAGAGTTCTTAGCAACTCATCATCGTTCTAATATTTTGTTAAAACCTTCATTTATTAAGATGATAACTTTTTTACCAACATATAGTAAATTTAAAGGCAATAGAGTTTTTTTTAATATTAGTATTTGCGTTAATATGAGTTATATTTTCATGTATTCACTTGAGATGTCTAGAGGCAAAGTATCGGTCATATTCTAATAAGGTTTTTAGAATTTTTTTGATTAGCGATGTATATTTCTAACTCGAATATATAAACTTTGTTGTCTTTTAGTCCGTGCACATAATTAACAGACTGTTATTGATCCAGATTAAATTTCAAGAAACCAACTCAACCAAAAATTTAAGTTTATGATATGATATAGGCCCTAGGATATGATAATATCCTCCAACACGATCCTTCATACAAGAGCCCTTTGGGTTAAGTGTGGAGGTAGCACAGACCCTTTTTATACCTGACGCTAAATATTCTACTTTAACCCCTGACCTTTTGTCAGGTTAGTTTTTGATACTATGTCAAGTAACCAACTCAACCAAAAGCTTAAACTAATTATTAATGATATGGTATATACTCAACCAAAAGCGCTTGTGGCTCAATGGATAATAGAGAATCTGCATGTGGAGCAAAAGGTTTGGGATTCGACCCATACTGGGCGTAGGTATAAGTTGGAGGTTTCTTGACTGCGCGCATCTCTCTTTACTCCCTCCTTTAGAGAATAGGTATGATTTGTTCGGATCTTTCAGGAAAAAGAAAAACCCTCCATCCGGACCCTGCATTGAGTGGGATCCTGAGAGTGTCCTTTTTTATATGTTATATACTCTTTACCACCGTTTATTACCGCCTACCAAACGAGCCGTAAATTTGTGTGTTCTTTTTTATCTTTCTTTGATTAAAACGACTAACTTATTTTGTTAATGAATTTGATCAAGTAAAAAACTAACTCTTGCAAGGCAAATAGGCAATACTGAGGTAGGTAAAGTAAGCACAAAAAGGGAAAAGAGGAGAAACAAAACTTTATCGGGTACCCTTATAGAATACTCCAATATTCATAATTAGTACTACTAATTAGGGTCCATATAAACATTGCACGGGTTGTAGCTTTAGAATTAAGCATATAAAGGACCAAAAATAAGGGTACAATCATGGTGTTGGTATAGCTTTTAATCTTTTACTGATCAGCAAGTCTTGTATGAGACCGTCTCACTGTAAGATGAGCCCATACAAACCGCTTATTAATAAAAAACATTAAAAAAACAATGATATTTAAATTATACAGGGCTACAATTTTTTAAAAAATATTTGAATTAAGACCGTATCAAAAGAAATTAGTGTTTACCGATTAAAATAACTTTTATTTTGGCTTTGTGTAAAAATATGTAAACATGTCATTGATATTTCTATTTGGTTTTACACAAATTCTTGTGAGAGACGGTCTCTTTGAGAGACCATCTCTTTGAGAGACCATCTCTAATTGGGTTGGCCCATTAGGAAAAATATAGAGTAAATGTAGACAATAAACTTTAATGGATTGGGCCTGAGAGACGTCTCTCAGAAAGACGGTCTTTCAGGAGACTTTCTGTTCGCTTTACGTTGAACATTTTATATTGATTCACTAGAATATTAATTTCGATTGCCTTTACTTGACTTCTATCCTCTTAGGTGGTCAGCGTGAGCAAACCGACCTATTCAATTCATTCCCATTAAGTTCATAAGAAGTGAAAACTACTTGCAAATATAAAATTGATAAAGTGGTAACTCGAACATTTTTGTAGAGAATGTTAAAATAGTCAAAAGAAGAGAAATTAGTATTATGTGTGTTGACAATGTAGCCAAGTATTGGGTGGTTGGGGTCATGGGTTGGTGGGTGGGGGAATCACAAAATAATGATAAATTTTTTAAAGATTTTGTACAATTTTTTTTAAAAAATATGATATTTTTTTAATAATTTTGTATCTTAAAACACTTAACATATACTGTTTAATTTAATATTAAGATTATTAATATTTTAGGGTCCCTGTATGATCAAACATGTTAAACATGCTCAGAACCTCCCCTATTACAAAAGAGTGTTAGCAGGGTGCTATGGTTAAGTTAGGTGGGATCGCGTATTTGTCCATATTCCTACTTTTACTTAGTCAGTTGGTTGTCTAATATTTTTTCTTTAAAAAAAATACATAGAATAATTTGACCATTATTCTATGTATAACAATCTCAATGTTTTATTAACCATAAATAAACATAATTTTAGGGTCGCTTACCTAAGAATATTATTGCACAAGTGGTGATCGATTTTCGCAGGGTAATTGCGACAAAAATAAAATAAAAGCAAAAAAGCAAAAACATTAAAATTTAATACAAAAAATAAACTTATTCAATTTTTGTTTTTATTTTTTTATTTTTTCAACTTTTTAAATTCAATTTCGTATTTATTTTTTATTTTTTAAGCAAAATCACTTGTATAGATAAGAGGTTACTTTGGTGCATTCTTAGTAAACATCTCTTATAGTTGAAATTATTCATATTTAATCAAAAGTTATGATTATTATAGGGGAATCAGTAAAAGGTTGGATTATTTTTACTATTTTTTTCATTTAACATGTTTTATTTTAAAAAGACGAAATGTGCTGAACAGATGAAATATGTGGGTGAGATATCTCTCTATCAATTTTGCCCTGATGATAACTATTGAGAAATTTAAATTAATTGTGTGGATGAAAATTATAAAATACTATAGTCATGGTTAGCAATACAAATGAGATAAATTTAATAGAGCCGACTAAAAAGAAAAGTATAGCAAATTTCATTAGATAGAGGAAATATATACTTCTATTACTATAATAGAATATATTTATATAAAATCTTATTAGATAAATAGTTTATTGTTATACTTTTATAATTTTTTTAAGATATATGTTTAAAAAATTCAAAAATTACTTTAAAAATTGTGAAAAAGTAAATTAGATTAAGAGAAGGATACAGGTTTAACTAAAAAAAAGGATGGGGAAGCATATTAATTTCCAAGCAATGGACAAAACTTGTACGGCATTAAAATATGGGAGACTTTTTGGTTTGGAGAAAGATATTTAATTATTTATTGATCCTTTTAGAATCAAATAAAACATATGAAATAAAACCTAAGTTAGGAAAACTAATTTAATGATTTACATGCTTGTTCTACTTTAATTAATTTATTTTTTTCCTAAAAGATATCATTGTCATTTGGAGAGTTGCTAATAGGTAGCAGATAAAATTTCAATTTATTTTTATGATCATAAAACAATGTTATGAAGATGACACGGTAGATTTTATGAAAATTTTTACTACAAATTATTCTCTAGCGTCATTTAATACCAAATAAGGTAAGGGTTCAAAATAAATGAGACAAACTAATAAAGCATAAAATAACACATCTTGTATGAGATCATTTCACCATGAGACAGATCCATATAAAAGGTTCATTAGTAAAAAACAAAAAAAAAACAATGATAACTGAAGTGTCTCTTGTATAGAAAGCATTTATTTTTTTAAAAAATTATTTAGGCTGACTCAATTGAAGTTGTCTCATAATGAAATAGGCTCAATAAAGAATTGATGAATATAAACACAAATTCTTGTGAGAGACGGTCTCTTTGAGAGACCAACTCTAATTGGGTGGCCTATAAAAGAAAATGTAGAATAAGAGTAAGAATTAAACTCTAATGGACTGGGTTTAAGAGGCGTCTCTCAAGACTTGTTGGAATATAAAAAGTGATCTAAATTGAATCACAAATTCTTACTTGAGACCGTCTATATAATAGACGTCTCAAGTTTTGGGGCTGGCCCAATTGATAAATTAAAAGAAACTAATTGGTGGTTTTGTAAGTTAAAAGGGAGATATGGGCTAGGCTCTTAAGAAACGTCTATAGTATAGACGATCTCTCAAGAGAGGGTTTGAAATTGAGTTGGATGGTGGGAGTATCAATTTTATTGACATGGTCAAACATAACTACATAAGCATACTTTATTATATTTTTACATAACATGGCCTTCCTAATTCCACTATAAATACATGTAATGATTCATACCCAACTCCAATGCAAACAAAAAATCCAATAGACTAAAAATCAAAACCCCACATAAAAAATTGTCCCATTTCTCACAAATCACAATGCCAAGTATTCTCCAAATAACAACTTCCTTTCTCTTGATAATTTTCACCCATTACCTCCCATTCCAAACCCAAGCTACCATTTTCAAAACCCTAGAAAATGAAGAAGCCCAACAACTTGGGCTCAATCTCAAGAAAGAGAAGGTTACTCATTTTAGGGTGTATTGGCATGACATTGTTAGTGGGCCCAACCCAACATCAATCCAAGTGGTGAGCCCACCCAAGAAGTCTCCAAGTGCATTTGGGCTTATTAGCATGATTGATGACCCACTAACTGATGGGCCTAAGTTGGGCTCAAAACTTGTGGGTCGGGCCCAAGGCTTTTATGGGTCAGCTTGCCAAAAGGAAGTTGGACTTCTTATGGCTATGAATTTTGCTTTCATGGAAGGGAAATATAATGGTAGTACTATTACAATTTTAGGGAGGAATATGGTTTTTAGTAAGGTAAGAGAAATGCCTATTATTGGAGGAAGTGGATATTTTAGGTTTGCTAGAGGTTTTGTTCAAGCTAGGACTAAATATTTGAATCCTAATGGGGATGCTATTGTTCAATATGATTGTTATGTAATGCATTATTAGTTCATCATTTGATAATATGAGAAATTTATTGGAGTACCATTTATTTTTGAGTCAGTTTTTCGGTCAGTCATGTATGAAATTGTCTCACCATGAGATAAATCTAAACAATCAAAATTATTTTTCTAATTGATAACTTAAAGAATATAAGTTATCACTTTATTAAGAATGTAAGAGATAATCTTACTGTGAGAGTGTTTCATTTAAAGAATTTGTTTTTTATGTCTTAAAAAGTGAAAAGCATTTGTAACAGTAAGAGGATTTAGGCTATTTTGCTTCAATTTTTCAAAAAAAAAGAGATAATTATGTTATCGTTTGAGTGTTGACAATTATTACCAACTCTTGTAAAGTGGGTGGGCCATGGGCGTGGGCCGTGGATCACATTTTAACGTTCATTTTTCTTACTTTAGTTTGTTTTGTTGTATCACGAAAACTTGCATAAGACTGTTCTATTTTAAGATTATAATTGGGTCGGTCCATTGCACACGCGTGTGCTACATGCGCCCTTCAAATTTTCATTTTTTTATTTTTTCATTTTCAGGGCATTTCTTCAATTTGGACCTTAAACGTATCAATTTTAACGTAAAGTAAAGTAGTACTTAAACATATCAATTAAAGTAAATTTCAATAAGAACCTATAAGTGATCAATTGTGGCGTTAAACTGATCAATTTCTACATAAATTGAAATTGATATCTTTAATGTCAAAATTGATACCTTTAAGAATAAAATTGAAAAATGCCCAAAAAATGAAAAAGAAGAGAGAAAGCGCGTTGGGCCGGAATATTGGGCCTTTTTATTCTAAGACGGTCTGTTGTTGTATTTCTAAGTCATAAATAAAGTTTAATGTTTACTTACTGTATTCTTGATATTTATTTACATCATACTTAATGCCTATTTAAATCATTATTAATGTCTATTTAACATATTTATAATGTCTACTTACAGTATCCTTAATGCCTACTTACAGTTCTCTTCAATGCCTACTTATATTAATGTATAGTTACATTATCCTTAATGCCTACTAACCGTGTCCTTAATATCTACTTACAGTATCCTTAATGCCTACTTATAATATCTTTAATGTCCACCATGAAAGCGTGCAGTACTTATAATATCTTAAATGCATACTTATAACATCCTTGGTGCTCAACAAGTAACTTACTCTATATTTTCCTTTGTAAGTCAGCCCAATTAGAGATGATTTCTCAAAGAGACCGTCTTTCACAAAAAATTATGATAATCTTTCACTTAAACATAAGATGATTGAAATTATCAAAGAAAAATAAGCATGCCCATTTAAACTGTCAATTTCTTATCAAATACTAAATTTTCATTATTATTTCAATCATTTAATACCGACTACTAAACAGACCTGTTCAATATCAAAGAAATGCAAGAATTTTCTAGCCACTTGTGCTCATCTATTCATGATGCATTCCACCACCAATCATATCTCTTAAACATCCTCCCTCCCCTCAAATCTCTCCTTTCCTCACCACCATCCACAAACAAAATCTAATCAAACAAACCAAACCCAACAAATCCAAAAACATACAAAAATGGAAGATTTAATTGCCCAATTCACACTCTTCTCAAATCAAGCTCTCCAAGACAAGAACTTTGACCCATCAAACATTGAAGATTTAATGAAACTATTTGAAATTGAAGCTTACAATTCATGGGCAGCCATGGAATTAGAGTGCTATCAAGAACAAGAAAATGCCCAAAACTCCATGGATGAAGCAGAGCAAGAGCTTAACTCTGCCATGGATAGTGCCATGGAAGAGTTCAGAAGGTTTGAAGAAGAATTAGAGAAGGACGCCATGGATGAGTATTATAAGTTAATAAGAGTTGGTGAAGCTGCTAAAAAGATGGGTAAATTTACAGAGAAAGCTGCTTATGTTGCTTCTAAGAAATATATTGAATCTGCTGTTAATTCTGCTACTAATTCTATGAAATCTGCTTGGAAAGGAATGTCTTCTCATAAAGTTCATCCTTCTTAATCAAATGTTTTTGGTAGGTAGGCCGAAGAAAGGGGAAGATATGAAGAACGGTATATGCTACAACTGAGAAAAAACCCCATCTCTTTTCTTAATCAAATGTTGTTGAATTGGTGTAATTGTAGTGTATTAGAAACTAAGAAGAAAATAATTTGCTATGTTCTTAATCAAATTAGTTTCAGCAAGTATTGTATGAGACCGTTTTATTATTAGTTTATTTTTATAATTGATTATTATAGGATTATGAGTGATCATTTAAGTATTTAAGTGTATATTAAGTCAGCCTAATAAAGATGGTTTCGCTGTGATATCATGTGATTTTGTGAATAATGATCAAACTATGAAATATTGTATTGTTCCATGTTGTGTGTGTTGTGAAATAGATCTAATTTAATAATGGAAGGAAGAAGTGGGGAACAAACATTAACTAGAATGAATGGAAATGGTGTTCTTGAGACATATTCATCGTCATATCCCGAACATAGATAAAACTATGTTCAGGGTTTGGGGAAGGAAGATAGACGGCGTCTCATACCCATAAGAAGAGGGCGGTCGAAAGAGTCCCCGGCTCAAGAAGGACCTTTAAGAGAGGAACCTGCAAGAAAATCGAAAACCTACATCTTACATCTTACACCCATGTTAGCCAAGCATAGAAATCAATTAACCGACAGCAAAGTAAGAGACATACACAACAAAAAGAAAACGTACAGGTAACTAAAACGGTAAAGAGAGGTGGTAAAGAGCGATGGTGAAAGGCAAAGACCAACAACAAACAAGTCTAGAAAATTCATGATTTGTCAATCAAGCTCATTTTGCTCAAACAACGGAGTACATAAAGGCTTTTAGCTCTCTATGTTTGGTAATGTTTACACTTTCTTCACATGTTTGGGGTTCACTTTTGTTTTAACAAATTCTTGTCTAGAACTAATCTTACCCAAAATTAATTGAATGATTTTCAATAAGATTACTCCCCTTAATTGTGGTGATTTTCTCTTATATTTTCATTAAGGAGAATGGTAATTTTTTTAAGTAGAATGTGTGCTCATTTATGAGATATTGACTAAAAATACAACAGTATCGAATGAGTTTTTTCCAAATGACTTTCATTTATTGGCCAAATAAATAACATATCATTTTATCTTGACCAATATTTCTACCATTAAGTATCTTTGACTAACAATTATTTATAGTTAAATTGAGTAAATTAGAGAATATAATATACTGCATAATTCATATTGTTAACAATGTAACTAATTATAGAGTTAATTTATACAAATAACTATCAAAATTGAATGATTTTACTGAATGAAATTTTCTGACTTTATTTTTTTTAATATCATGTTTATAGACATTAATGCTAAAAGAATCGTGCAATGCACAGGTTTTTACCCTAATATTAATTAATATATTTTCTAAAATCATCAAAAGTAATAAACTTGGTCATTGTGTTATTAATAATGATTTGATGAGGAGTGTTAATTGTGTTGAAACTTGGGTCAGTTATTAAAATTCATTTTTGCTCTAAAAATTCATCTAAAACATTATGGAAGTTCCTTCAAAACTCATTTTAGTAACGGAGACATAACTGACTTTACAGTACGAGCGAAATGAGCAACGACTCGGAGCTCTGTTATTCTAAGAGTCCAAAAAAATTAATGTATTCGATTTTAAATCAAATGTTAAAAATATGACATTTTTAGTTTTTGGCTAGCAGTAACTATTTGATTTATTTTAATATTAATAATTATTCAATATAGATGATCAAATTATTATATTATTTCTATTAAAAAGTAGTGTCATTATTATTTAGTTGTGTTGTGAATGGGCTAAAGAAATGAAGAAGAAACAAGAGCAAAAATATGATGAAAAAACGACACAAAACCAGAGCACAACAATGGAGACCCACAACACAAGATATAATGAGGTATCTAATGATACCACCCCCTCAAATAAAGTTTCTTATCATTAATATACCAACATACACTAATGATTCAACTCACACAAGCTTTGAGAACACTCTCACAAAGCAAAGACCTCACCTTTAATGATGGTCTCTCTCAAAATCACTAATACAATGAAAGAACTCTCTTGGATAAACCTTAGTTGTTTCTAGTGTATTAGCTTCACTCTACATCCTCTAATAATGTCCTAGAGACCCTTATATAGCCCTAAGAACTATTAGAATAACATAGTACAAAAGGTGCTTGGAGCCCAAGCAAACCGCAAATATAAAACAAAACCCGTCAGAATGCACCTGCTGAACCTTGCTCGACCGAGCGGCTCGGCTCGAGCTGGGCAGTCCTTACTGTCTTGTTTCTGCTTGCTTGCTCGAGCTAGGGCTCGATTGATTCCACTTAGCTCGACCATCCGAGCACTTTACTCCTCGATCTTTGCCTTCATCAAGGCACACCATATCATCATCATCATGGATCATCACCTCATTAAGTGACCCAAATCTCAAGCTCTTGTACCTCCTTGTGCTTACTACCTCGTTCTCAAACGTGCAAGCCAAGGAGTACGCCACGAGGTGATCGAACTCACCTCCATCACAATGAGATTTGTGGCTTGACTCAACAAGTTGTATTTTTAAATTATATTAATATTAATTGAATAAATTAATATTTTAATTGATAAAAATTAAATATTGGTTATTATTGTCACATAAAAATAAACATACACGTTTGTACTCAAAATGCTTATATTTAATTTTCTCTCAAGGTTCTTAAAAGTTTGGAGACGACCTCGAGAGAATGTATAGTTCAATTACATGTAGACTTGGGAAATTGATTCGACCCGAAAATGAATTCGAAAACGACCGAAAAAACCTGAAACCGACCGACCCGAAAATGGCTTAACCCACAAAATGACCACCCGATAATAACCCGACCAAAATTGTTCCGACCGACAACCGACTCGATCGACCTGTTTTGACAGGTCCAATATCAGTTTATTATAAAAATCTCAATTTTCAAAAAGTTTCAAAGTTTAATTTTAATTTCCAAAGTTTATAACAACTTTTGAATTTTCTCTTTGAAAAAATGACGTTTTAATCACATATTTTCTTCGCATGCAAAACTATATATATATATATATATATATATATATATATATATATATATATATATATATATATATATATATATATATATATATATATATATATATATATATATATATATATATATATATATATATATATATATATATATATATATATTGATTGCAAATTTTATTTTAACCGCGTTATCGTGTAGTCAGTGGTGGAACACAAGGAAGCTAGGACTAGAAACTTGGTAATTTCGATTGATTATATTGCTTAGCGAGAAAAAGATTGATTGGTTGTGAACTAACAACTACAAATACGATAATTAAAATGAGTTTAAACTATATGATGATGAAATCTAGGTTGTCGGGAATCCCTTAAAGTCTTGCATGATCGAATTCTCAATAGTGTCTATGAAATGTCGGATTAATTATGTGATTAAATATGATCTTGTTAATCTCAAACTCTCGCTCTGTTGATTAACTATTAGATTTAGACCCTACTAATTCAATTCTCACACGTTAGTTCTATTGAACGAATTAATAAGAATTTAACTAAAATTTACCCTAAAGCAAAGTCGATCCCAATCTCACATGCTAGTTCTATTGACTAGTCCGACAAAGCATATTTAATTTAGGGTTAATTGGCACAATTTAAACACTTTAATCCATAGTTTCATAGACACATCCAAGAATCAATTCATACTCAACTAATAGGTTCAAAACCCTAACCCTAGAAAATGGATCTACTCACTAATCATGGTGAAAACAATAAATAAAAACCCTAGAATGAAACTAAGCATGATAAAAAATGATAATAATGAAATTTGCAAGGTAAAACAATAATAAAACTATGAGACAAACAAGTAAAGATCCAAGAGCCAAAAAATATGAAGAACAATACTACTTTTAATAAATGACAATTTCTAGTAAAAGCAATTAAAGTTTAACAAAGAAAGATTAAACTAATACAAAATTGATAAAGAAAGATTAAACTACTAATAAGAAAGACAAGAAATTAAAAGCTTACAAGGAATAAAAATGGTGTTCAATGAAGAAAGATTAAGGAGGAAGGAGGAAGAAGAAGAAGGTTTCAATCTCCCTCCCTCATGCTCCCTCAAGGAGGCTTAGGAGACTTGACCTAATGTCTCTAATTACCCACTAATAAACCCTAAGAAGTTAATTAAAATAAAGATGAGAGAAAATGAATCAGAATTAAAGTAATTAAAACAGAATGCACGAAAAAAATCAGAAGAAAAAGCTGACTCGGCGGCCACTTCCACGCCCTGGAAGCCGAGTCGGCGTTTTTGGCTGACAGCTTCGAAACTATGGATTAAAGTGTTTAAATTGTGTCAATTAACCCTAAATTAAATATGCTTTGTCGGACTAGTCAATAGAACTAGCGTGTGAGATTGGGATCGACTTTGCTTTAGGGTAAATTTTAGTTAAATTCTTATTAATTCGTTCAATAGAACTAACGTGAGAGAATTGAATTAGTAGGGTCTAAATCTAATAGTTAATCAACAGAGCGAGAGTTTGAGATTAACAAGATCATATTTAATCACATAATTAATCCGACATTTCATAGACACTATTGAGAATTGGATCATGCAAGACTTTAGGGGATTCCCGACACCCTAAATTTCATCATCATATAGTTTAAACTCATTTTAATTATCGCATTTGTAGTTGTTAGTTCACAACCAATCAATCTTTTTCTCCCTAAGCAATATAATCAATCGAAATTACCAAGTTTCTTGTCCTAGCTTCCTTGTGTTCCACCCGCGACTACACGTACACCGTGCGCTTGCAGTTAAAATAAAATTTGCACATCAAGTTTTTGGCGCCGTTGCCGGGGAAGCGACCGATAATTAATTTGTTAATTTCTATTGCATATATTGCTTTCTTGTGTTTTTTTTTATGTTTTGCTAAAAGAAAATGAATCAGAATTAAAGTAATTAAGACATAATGCACGAAAAAAATCAGAAGAAAAAGCCAACTCGGCGGCCACTTCCACGCCCTGGAAGCCGAGTCGGCGTTTTTGGCTGACAGCTTCAGTAAACTTCAAACGCTCGTCATTTCTTGCTCGATTGTCGGAATCAGACATATAATATACCGTTGGAAAGCTCTTGAAGTCTAGTTTCCAATGCCGCAAACCTTGCATCAATGCGATTTTCCTATCAAAAGTTATGTCCAAAAGAGTAGACATGTATCAAATTTCACCTCAAAACTTTTGCATTAACAACACTTTTCTACTCTTTTGCTCTTTTACTCTTCATGGCTTGACAAAATTGATAGCTTGATACGTTCTTTGAGCAATGTATACATGATTAGCTATTAAGGTTATCACCTAGTTCCATTGGAAAATGTAACTCACCCACATTACCCTTTGAAGAAAGGGGATCATCAAGCTCAATTGTTGCACCACTAGTTTTCTCATTGTCCATTACCATTTGATCGAGAATTACTTGATTACGAGCAAGACTAGCTGATCGCTCAGCCAATTGTTCGTTCCATATTGCTAATTCCTCGATCATTGTTGATAATTGTCTAGAAAG